>CM021110.1:1076388-1592013 GCA_007115665.2 Sequoiadendron giganteum
GACCCAAGTTGGTTTTCTATTCCTTTTTTGGTGGAACCACTTGGGGCTTTGTTACTTATTCACTTTTGTAACTCATTTTTGAGTTAGTTCAATTTATGCAGTTGATGACATTGTGACATTTTCAGTCCTTTGTTACAATTTTTTGCATCTTTTGTAACTCTTGGAGATATTGAATACAAAGATTACCTTGCTCATTTCTGGTAATGGATTTCATACCATCTTGTTCTTACAGTTTAGTGTATGTTTTATGATTGATCAAACTGTCTTGTAAACTTGCTTAGTTTCTTTATAGTTTTTTCTCGTGCCTTTATACCTATTCTGTAGTTAGCATGTTCATTCAAGTTATTGATTGTGTCTATTAAATTACAACTACTTGCTCATTGTGAAGTTTTCCTTCCTTCTGTAAGTTAAAGTATTTGAAATTTCAGTGAAACATTTATACATGAACATTGTTGTAACAGGTTGTGTAAACTAAAATTCTGCCAAATTAGAACCAAGTGTAGAGCTCTGAGTTTCATAGTCTCTCTTTCAGTTTGGTGTATCACTTCTCTTTTTTTTCTTTTTTTTCATTTTTAGTTTTTCCTTCTCCCTTTTCTTTAAAATCAGTAGTTTAGGTGATATACAAGCTAGGAGCCAGCCTTAATCTGGAGATTCACTCCAATCCTTAGGTCTCCCACACCTAGGAGTGTTTCCATGTTCCTCCAGAAAGCTAAGTGTTGCAACTTAGCAAGGGTGTGTTTCTGAGAGATAACAGGTGTAAATACAAAAACATGGTTTGACTTAGGCAAGCCCCTATACGACACAAGCCTTTCCCCTCTTTCATGTGTGTAGGTTTTCAGATCTAAAGGAAAAAGGAGGAAGATTGAATACTATTTTCTCATTCATGCATTCAAGCCCTACAAGTTGACAAGCCACTGAAACTAGATTTTCACATCAACAGACGAAGCTCTAACAGTGACTCCTGGAGAATAGGACCTACAGACCAAAGGCTTCAAGCTTGTGATTTTAGATCTAGAAAATCAAGAGTCCAATCTAGAGCGCACCACACCCTTGACTAGCTAATTCAACACCAAATTTACATACTAGGTTCCTTTGTGTCTGATCTAGCATTCTAACTCTTCCATTGAGGTTTGTAGTCAAGTGGTTTTGAGATCATTTCTAATCCTTAATGTCCCACATTGGGAGAAGTGTGATTTAGGACCTAGATCCCTTTTCCCAATCAAACATTTTGGTGAACCTAACTATTTCTTACACTTAAAATCTTTTGAAATCTAAAACATATAGTTTTAAAATCTGAGTATGATCTTAGGTTATTTTGATTCATCATAAAAACCATTGAAAAAGTAAAAAATTGCATTGCATTTGGCATTCATAAGACAACTAGGGTTAATTTCAGTCATTGCACAAAGTGAATCTAGTTCATATCTACATTAGGTCATATCAAATCTGAAAATAATATTTGAAAGTGTTTAAAATAATCATTTGGGCATGTGCATATAGTGAAAAAGTGAAAAATTGCATTATTTTTTGTGACAAAAAGATAGACAATTCTTTTTTGTGATCAATTGTTTGTTCTCTTAGTATTTTTCTTCTACTTTTGTTGATTAGGGACAATCTTGTTAACTTTCTTTTCTTCACCCAACTTCTTTTCTTTATCAGATTTCTCAACCATAGATGACTTCTTTTCACTTTTAGAGGATTTTGCTTTGTCAGATTTTTCACCATTGAGGACTGATTTTTCTTTTGCTCTAAATCTTTCATAGAGCTTAGCAGAGGCATCAACAACATAAATTTTTCCTTTTTCTAATCCCAAGCCCGATTTTTCCTTATTGGTTGGTTTTTGCATACTTAATAATTCATCAAGAATATTAGTACCTCCTTTTAGTTTCAGACCCTTATTGATCTGATCCTTAGCTTTTTCCAATTCTTTTCTAAGAGAAACTACTTCTGCTTCTAACTTCATCCATCTCTCCATTTTAGATTCTAGTTTAGACTTCATTAATTCTTCACCTCTTTTAGCTTCCTCCACTTGCAGTTTCAAATTTACCACCAACTTTTTTGATTCCTCAAGTTCTTGAGTTAGCTTAGTGTTCTCCTTTTGAGCATTCTTTTTCAATTTCTTGTTTTTTTTCTTAAGATCATCATATTTATCTCTTAACTCATCAAGTTCTTCAAGAGCACTAATTAATTCTCCCTCAAGATCAACAACCGCTTCCTCTTCTTCTTCATGTGAGTCCTTAACTTGTTCATCCTTCCAATCCTGGGTTGCATTTGCCATGAAGAGGAATTCTTTCTCACTTTCTCTCACAACTAAATCTTGATCTTGATCCTCATTTGACCTATCACTAGCATCAGAAGCATCACTATCTTCTTGAATGCATAGACTCTTCTTCTTCTTCCCATAATTCCTCCTTTTAGGACAAAACTCTTTCTTCTTTTTACTATCTCCTTGTTTAGAGTTATCCACTTTATCATATGGACATTTAGAAGCAAAATGGCCTACTCTACCACAGTTAAAGCATTTGAAGGGAAACTTACATTTATATTTTCTGGATCCTCTCCTTAGTCTCCTTATGAAGTTTGCTTCTTCTTCATCAGTTTCTTCAATGTCAGAAGTAGTGATTACGACTTTGTCCTTCTTTTATGCTTTATCCTTTTCTTTCTTGACAATCTTAAATGCAGCTTCTTTCCTGGATGACTCAACATCTGACATTCTCATCTCATATGTTGTAATTATGCCATGCACCTCATCAAGAGTAAGTTTATCAAATTCTCTTCCTTCTTTGATAGCAAAAATCTTGGAATCATATTTAGTTGTCATAGACTTGAGAACTTCCAGCACATCTTCTTCTTTCAGTTCTACACCATATCCTTTAATGGCATTTACCACATCATCAACTCTCTAAAGATAGTTTGCAATCTTCTATTCTTTAGTCATCTTCAAGCCTTCAAATTTTGCTCTCAGCACTTGTAACTTTGCCAACTTCACTTTAGTGTCACCTTCATAGATCTTCTTCAAATTTTCCCATACATCATAAGCAGTTTTACAATGCATAACTTTGCCATGCACAAAGTTAGAAAAATTGTTCATAATGGAAAACCAAGCTTTCTTATTATGCTCATAATCCTTCTTTCCTGCAGGATCAATAGGAATAGTATATTTAACCTCAACAGACATCTAAACTTCAGTTCCTAGAGAACCTAAGTATCCTTCCCTTAATGAGCTCCACTTAGCATAGTTTGTTCCATCGAATCTAGGTGGCTTGCTTGAACCTTCCTGACATGCCATTGTGTTCACCTATCCAAGATCTACCTGAGTTGATTAAGCTTCTCCTAGGGAACCTAGGGCTCTGGTACCAATTGTTAGAACATAATGAACTACTAAGAAGGGGTGAATCAATAGATACTAAAACTTTTAATTGAAAAAGACCTTTTGCAAATTTAAACTTAAAACTCAAATGTGTAGTTCAAAGCATGAATAGATATAATACTCACAAGCACAAAAGAGATCAACACATAACACCATATGTACATGGAAAACCCAATATGGGAAAAACCACGGTGAGAAATGTTGCTAGGATCTATTGTCCTAATCTAGCCTCACAAGCAATGAAGTTTAGTTACAATGTTTAGGGCTACAACCCAAGGAAGCAACAACTCCTTGTTTAGAAGCTACAACTTCAAGGATGCTACTACACCCTGTTTTAGGAGCTACAACTCCAAGGAGATTACTATCACCTAATCTGAGCTACAACTCAGTACAATGAGGCTGCAACCTTTGAAGAATTAAAAATTCAAGTATGCATAAGATTGGTTCTGCAAAACCTATAATGCATCCATTCGGTACATTAAATCTCTCTCTGTCCTCACTCACACCACTGTAACCAACTTCATGTATATTCATATTTTTTACTTTTTGTTACAGTTATTTGCTTCAACTTGCATACCCTTATCTTCTCACACTTACTCTATTGTTTTTCTCTTTTCTAGCTCTTACATATCGAAATCTTAGTTAGGGTTTTTCACTTGCTACCTTCTTTAGCAAGTTACTAGCTCACCTCGAGCTCTACAACATTAAATTTGGGTACAAAGAATTTTGCCCAAATTGACTCTTCTTTCAAGTGTTAGAGCTAAATACATTAATGCTTTCTCTTGTCAATATGATCATATTCGATCTTGATCACTTCCACAATGTGTATTGCTGCCCTGCTATCTCTGCCTCGAGATTCTCTTCATCGTTTAGATCAACTCCAACTTTATGTTAGGGTTTCTAGACTTGCTATTGTAAGAGAGGGGGACCAACCACTACAAGGGCCCCAGGTCACAAAAGGCCAAGAGCGAAAAGGCTACCCTAACTTACCTCAGTTTAAAGGAAGGTTAGGATAGAAGGGATGAGAATGATGAAGACTATGTGTCCTTTGATCACTCTACAATCCCGAGAACTGGAAAGAGACTAGACGAGTCGGCCTTCAGAGTCAACTCTGTGTCTCAAGTAGCTCTCTGTCTGAGGACGAAAGCACAGTTCTGGGATGACAGCACGACACGCTGGCATCTCATAGGTGCACTAGCGTCCATACCACCAGAGAACCAGAAAGACGAGATTCAAACTCTAAAGGAGAGACTAGCAACCTAGTTTAGAGGTTTTTGAAGTGATAGAACGAGATTAAGAAGAGTGAAATGTAAATATTGATATGATAAAGGAAGTATATTACCACAAGGGTGACAAAGATGATTTTGCACAATAGTCTTCTCATCGGCTTGCTCCAAGCTCTCTCCACCTGCACACAACAAAGAGGGAAAATGTTGGGGTTGTTTAGGGGCCTGCCTCAGTCAGACCCCCATTTTGGTGTTCCCACCTCCACGGACAACCAAGTTTGCAACGATATAAAATAATGATAAAGAAGGGAATACAAGCTATGTAAACAAAAGACACTACAAAACAGTACGTGCTTACTCAACCAAAAATGATAGAGAATATTAGAGGAGCTTACCACCTTCGTCCAAAGCACTCAAGGCTTGTGGAGGAGAAAATGAGAGGAGCTCAAGCCTCTATTGTAATGGTGTGTGTCATGCGCTTGCACTATCAGAGTGATGGAGTGGTAGATTGTTGCAATAGAGTGTAAAATGTTGCTACAAAGCTTGAAGTGAATGAATGGGATGGAGAGAGTGCTCAAATGATCTTGTCAAAATTTTGTTGAAGAGAATAATGGATGAATGGATGAATTATATGAAGAAAAGGATGAAAAACGATCATATTCGGGTCAGCCAACCGAAGAGGGGCATTACACTTTGACTTCCAATCGAAAGTGTAACATCTCTGCAGTCTCCAGCCGTAGGAATCTGCGAGGGACGTAAGTGTAGCATGTAGACATTTGCGCGTTGCGCGGGCGTCCTTGATAGAAATGCCCCCACCAACACACAAAATAGGCACCAAGTGCGATGTGGACAATGGGCTTAAGTGGAATTAAGCCTTCGCCTTAGGTTTTCTAAAGTGCAAGGGGGTAAAAGGGAATTTGAGTTAGGGGTGAAAATTCACACATACATTTTGCCCCCACTTTAGAGAGCACGAGTACCGATGAGTGCTTCGGTAAAGTAGAGTAGTAAAGAAGTAACAAAGTAAGAGAAGTATACTTGAACCAATGAGGAAGCAGAGTACGATCTGACGAACTCGAAAGTGCAGGAAAGGACTTCATAGTTTCACGGAACTACAAATCTAAAGTATGAAAGCTCCTCACAGGCTCACAGTCCTACAAGGGAGGTATCCTTCAAGAAATCTCACATGAAGGAAACTAGGAAAAGCACCTTACAGAACCGCAGACCTGCAAGGAAGGTATCCCCCAAGAACTCTCACATGGAGGAGACCGAGCAAAAGGACCTTACAGACCCGCAAACCTGTAAGGAAGGTATCACCCAAGAAATATCACATGGAGGAGACCAAGCAGAGGGGAATCCACAAAGTCAAAGAGGGTGACACGTTTACCTGCAAATAGAACATATCAGGAAGCGGCCACGTAGGCCAGTGAATGGACAATCACACAGACCGTCGCTAAGTTGTAAGTCTTTCAAAGGGGTCCCTCGGGAACCCTTCAAAAGGAAGAAGGGTCCACTCAAGGGACACACTATTAGAAAAGTGAAGTCTAGTTGGGCTACTCCCGGACTAAACACGAAGAAGTGAAACCGGTCTAATCAGGTTGCCCCCAAGCTAGACATGAAGATGTGAAACCGATCTAGTCGGGCTGCCCCCGAGCTAGACGCCATAGAACTCAATGAAGGCTTTCGAAGGGGTCCCTTGGGAACCCAACGTGAAGAGGAGGGGTCCACTCAAGGGACACGCATGTTCAAAAGCTAATGTATTCTTTCTCGAACCGATTCATCATCTAGGAATCCTTTTGAAAGATGTTCACTTCATCAAGGATTTCGAAAGGAAGAAGATGCGCCCATGCGAGGGGAAGACTAAGATCGTTCTCGCTTTGGAGGAGGGTTTTCAAGTCTTTTCTTTTACGAACCCATGATGAAGGAAACATGTTTTGTTGGGGTTTCGAGTCAAGAATACGATCCTAACGAAGAAGTGTGTGAGGGGTCTTGAGAAAAGATTTGCTTGACAACAAATGCATTTTCTAAAGATTATGTAATGTAGAAGTAACGTTGTCACACATGAAAGGGACAACTCAAGCATAGAAGAGAGACAGATAAAGAGAAAGGTAAAAGACAAGAGATCACACACAAAGGACACAAGGGGATCTGGTTTCACGGGATCAGGTTTGCCTTTATTTATATATGTAATAGGTAACCACGGTGAGAGGCGAAAGATCATCAATCCCTAACCAGATCAGGAAGAATGCACGAAAGATAAAGTAAAATTAAAAAAATTGGGTCAACATGGAAGGAGGCCTAAATACTCCTGATGCTTTTCATCGTCCCCAATTTGCTAAAATTCAATCACAAACATGGAAGAATGAAGATACACATAGAAGAAGGTTTACAACACAAATACCACGCCTATTTCCAAGCACCAATGGGGATGACGACGATCATCCAGGCACATATAGCACGGTTATGGGTGAACACGTCACAACACACACACACACACACATCTAATCTAAAGATCAAGAAGAGGGTCTCCCCTTAACACTGATCGACCAAGAGGTCATTAACTTCCCACTCTAGATCATCGTAGGGGGAAGGGTGACAAGCCTGCAACAGTGTAATGATAAGCTCCTCCCACAACAAGGGCTAAGGTAGAGGGACCAGTGAGATCTCCATCACTCAACTCTTGTGGGTCTAAGGTCAACGACTTCACGAAGATCGTTGACAAGGTCGAAACTTCGTCTACAGAGTTAAACATACACTTAATGGGAGTACCATGTTTCAACTCAACGGACAAAGGTGTTTGCACCCGAGGTTCACCACTAGCCTCACCAATAGACTCAGGAGTGGTGACAAACTCGGGGGAGACAGGATTTGGTTCTGTCACTAGGACAAAACAAGTTAGCACGAGGCCACCTTTCAAAGCAGGTGGGCTTTTCTTACATACTCCATTGCTGGAGGGTCCACACTCTACTTTCTTCTTCATTAGAGGAGTTGAACTCCCCACATACGAAGCAAGGTGGGTAGAAGAGGACATAACTGCATTGGATGCAATTGAAGTATTCACCATATCCATAAGCTTTGGGAAAGGTGAGACATCTGGAATGAAAGTCAGCAGAGGCGGCTTCGTAGAAGGAGCGATGAACACCTGCACCTTTCCAGGTGCATGTGTGCTCACAACGGAAGTCGAGAGAGATTCAAAGCTAGTTAGACTAGAGACAGAAGAGGGGAAAGAGGAGGACACAACCAAAGGTGTTGTCTTCTATTCCTCCTTCTTCTATGAGGAGGCTTGCTCAACCAGGAGAGCCTTTTGTCGATGCTTACACTCACACGCAAAGTGCTTCCTATGACTCTTCGAGCCAGAAGCTGGAGCTTGCAAAGGGATGGAAGGGTTCTGCTCAGCCATGGGAGTGTCTTCCACAGTTGTTTCTAGTGCAAGGATAGACTCTTGAATGGGAGCAGAAGGGGCAGGTTCAGAAACGACGGGAGGAATCAACTCTAGTGCCTCAGTAGCAGGCCTCTTCCCATTCACTATTTTGGGAATAGGAATAGTAGGAGGTCGGGGAGGCCGAGACAAAGAGGACTCTCCATGGGGAGATTTTTGTCTACCATACTGAATGGGCCTAGGCTCCATGGGTAAGACAGGAAGCTTAAATGCAGGATGCTTGGCCTTTCACCAAGCTGGCACCATGGGATTCTCTCGCAAGCACGAGATAGAAGCAAATGGCACCACAGTAGGGCGAGAGGAAGCATCGGGCTGAGCAGCAGAAGGGGAAGAAGGAGGATCTCAAGATCGCTTCTCTTCTTCTCTCCTACGTGCCTTGGCAACATCATTGTCAGCTTTTAAGCAAGCTCTATGCGAAACAACATAAGGCAAAGGAGGGAACCTCACTTTCGTCCTAGAACACCCTTTCTTATAGTTTTGATATGTACGATGCAGGAGGTCCTTCCTAGGCGGGAGAGGACCAAGAGACGCAGGCCAAAAGTAATCTAGGGTATAGTTGCCATGTGCAACCAGTGGTCTATAACTGGTGTCATGGACAACATGTACCCAACCTCCATGAACAAACTTTAGACATTTGTGCACAACCAAGGGAACTACATTCATAGCCACTAGCTAGGGGATACCTAGCTTCACTCTGAAGAGTTCAGACCTCGGGATGATGTCAAACCTAAGGCTCACAGATTTAGGCCCAACAAGGACCAATAGGACAATATTTCCTATAGGAGGTACGAAAAGTCTGTCGTGTGTGTGGATGGTACTCTCAAGTGCATCATACCCATCCTTATGCAGGAATTTAATTCGCGTGATCTCCTCAGTTATGATATTTACTTGGGATGTCGAATCAACGAGAACAACTGCTACAATATTCTCGTTTATCCTTGCGGGGATGTAAAGAGGAGATGGATCCCTATTGAAGCCCATCGATAGGTCCTGTGAAGTGAAGGTTATGCTAGTACCACTACTCATAGTCTGCGTAGAGGGAATATGTTGATTTAAGAAAGAGGCCATTATGCACACTAACAGTACTTCTACAAAGCCTCCTAAGGTTTACGAGATAGGATAGTGACCCAATTAAGGTTTCATTACACAACACCGTTGGAACCTTCCAACTACGCCTACTAGGGGTCGCAGGTTGGGTTGTAAGGCAGAAGCCTTACAACACTCACACCTACAACACTCCTAGAACACGAGGAAAGGGACTCTAAGTATTGCAAAATGAAACCAAAATGGTTCACGTCAGGTTCACCAAAAATGTAAGAGAGGGGGACCAACCACTACAAGGCCCCAGGTCACGAAAGGCCAAGAGCGAAAAGGCTTCCTTAACTTACCTTAGTTTAAAGGAAGGTTAGGATAGAAGGGATGAGAATGATGAAGACTATGTGTCCTTTGATCACTCTGCAATCTTGAGAACTAGAAAGAGACTAGACGAGAAGGCCTTTAGAGTCAACTCTGCATCTTGAGTAGCTCTTTGTTTGAGGATAGAAGCGCGGTTCTGGGACAAAAATGCGGCATGCTGGCGTCTCATAGGTGCATTGGCGTTCATACGATTAGAGAACCAAAAAGATGAGATTCAAACTCTAAAGGAGAGACTAGCAACCTAGTTTAGAGGTTTCTGAAGTGATAAAACAAGATTAAGAAGAGTGAAATGTAAATACTGATATGATAAACGAAGTATATTATCGCAGGGGTGACGAAGACGATTTCGCACAATAATCTTCTCGTCGGCTTGCTCCAAGATCTCTCAACCTGCACACAACAAAGAGGGAAAATGTTGGGGTTGTTTAGGGGCCTGCCTCAGTCAAACCCCTGTTTTGGTGTTCCCACCTCCATGGACAACCAAGTTTGCAACGATAGAAAATAATGATAAAGAAGGAAATACAAGCTACATAAAAAAAAGACACTACAAAACAGTACATGCTTACTCAACCAAAAATGATAGAGAAGATTAGAGGAGCTTACCACCTTCGTCCAAAGCGCTTAAGGCTTATGGAGGAGAAAATGAGAGGAGCTCAAGCCTCTGCTGCAATGGTGTGTGTCCTGCACTTGCACTATTAGAGTGATGGAGTGGTAGATTGTTGCAATGGAGTGTAAAATGTTGCTACAAAGCTTGAAGTGAATGAATGGGATGGAGAGAGTGCTCAAACAATCTTGCCAAACTTTTGTTGAAGAGAATAATGGATGAATGGATGAAGAATATGAAGAAAAGGATGAAGAACGACCATATTCGGGTCAGCCAACCGAAGAGGGGCATTACACTTTGAATTCCAATCAAAAGTGTAACGTATCTACAATCTCTAGCCATAGGAATTTTCCAGGGATGTAAGAGCGCCGCATGGGCATCCTTGACAGAAACACCCCCACCGACACACAAAATAGGCACCAAGTGTGATGTGGACAACGAGCTTAAGTGGAATTAAGCCTCCACCTTAGGTTTTCTAAAGTGCAAGGGGGTAAAAGGGAATTTGTGTTAGGGGTGAAAATTCACGCTTATACAACTATCTTCACTAGCAAGCATCTTGTTCACCTCGAGCCATACACTATCATCTAGCCTTTAATTTTTCTATAGATAATTTACCCAAATTGGCTCTCTGTCAAACCCTAGAAATTGGTATGCATTCAATGTATTCTCCTATCCATTCGATCCGATTCAATCTCAATCACCTCTGCAATCAATGCCACCATCTTGAAGATCAAATCTTCATTTTTATTGGTCGCTGGTGCAGTTGGACCAATTAATTCCTTCCTTTATGTCAGTTTGCAATCCAAACCCTCATTCACATTGTCGTAGTTGTTTCAGATCTCTGCTTTTGAATTATGGCCATCGATCTTTTCTTTCGCGCCTTGATCCTATGATCCTCATTCACTATCATGCCTTTAAACTCTGATCATCGGATAAGCGGTCATTCAAATCTCCATCGTCGATCTATCATATCGCTTTGTCAAAGAGACATATACCACAGTCTCGCCGATGTCCATTGTTCTCTTCGATATGAACCACCTTCGATTGCATGGGCCTACATGCCATTTGTCCTCCATGTCATCACCACCTAATTCGTAACACCGATGTGAATTAGCATATCAAGAAATTTTTGTTCTCCACTTGTTGGCCTTCGTCACGATCCACAATCTTCATCCTCTAACGATATTCAGTGGTCTCTGTTGGATTGCCTATCATTCAATCTAATTCATTCCTCTCTCTCCCCATTGGGTATGAACAGGTCCCACCACAAGTGTCACGGGCTTAGTGGGTACTGTCAATTTTTATTGGTTGTAGTTGTTGATCATACACCTTCTTCTATAGCTTCATCCTTCATCTGGTCCCACCATTTACATCAACGATCATCATTTATCCATTGTTCCCCGCTAGCCCTGCGAGTCTTGATTGGGTCCCACTGAATTCTCAGTGGGTTATGCGAGCAACTACCGTGTATACACCTTCTGAAGTCACCAATGTCATTGAATTCACTCTCGTCGATAAAGCCCTTCTTACACCTTATCACTCCATTTGCTAAGTCGCTAAGTCGGGAGGTTATGAAACTCTAGAACCCTGCGACATAAGTTAGAAAAACTTGAAACCCAACGACTCTTACACCTTATTACTCCATTCGCTAAGTCGCTAAGTCGGGAGGTTATGAAACTCTAGAACCCCTCGACATAAGTTAGAAAAACTTGAAACCCAACAACTTAAGTAAAAAACCACTTTCCGCCAAATGCCAATCACTAACAAAATAGAAACTTGTCTGATCACCATGACTACAACAACAATAGGGTTTAATTGATAAACCCTAAAAAACCTGAAGGCGAATATAATTCATTTATGGGTGTATCCTTCACTTTCTGGACTTGCAAAGCACATCACTAGAATGTCCTTCACTTTTTGGACTTGCAGAGCACATCACTGGAATGCTCTCAAAAAACCCATATCAAATCTGCCACCTGATTTTCCATCAGATCCACTGCTCTCACATTTATCCTTTGTCATCATGGTAACAATCTCCTTTGCATGATTTTCTCTTTTGACATCAATGACAACTATATGCCAACAATCCATAGATATTAAGTAGTTACCCACGATAGGTGAATAATAGAGAATATGATTGGTCTATATATCCACAAAAGTCATTAAGCAGTTATCCATAGTAAAGATATAAACCACGTAAGTATACCATATAATTATAGCATATATTACATATATATATGCAACAATATATATAATGTGTAACACTTATATATATATATATATCATATTGATATATTAAACATATTATTAAATCTAAGTTATATTATATACAAATATAAATATATAAACATATATATTAAATATATTGGTGCATCTAAATTATTAGCTATACAAATATATATCATAGACATAAATATATATATATATAGTTTATATACATACATACATACATACATACATATATGTATGTATGTATGTATGTATGCCTAGACTACACAATGTCCTAAGCCAAGATTTGGCTTTACAAAGTGATACACAAGATGATTGACACACTGACCAAAGCCTACTCTCAAATCCCCCTAGATTATTTGACAACCAACCCATCAACTAGATCAAACACTCTATAAATGATTTGAACGAGCCTAAAGAGGAACAAAAGATAATAAATTACAATGGTAGAGATATTGGAGTTACCGAGATTTGTTTGTGATTTCACCCAACAAAGATTGGAAGAGCAACTAAGAAAGGTTTTCAAAATACATTCGAAGGTGGAAGAGAATGCAATACACAGTCATTGAAGAGAGGCATCTTCTCCATTCCCACGTCCATAATGCAACATTAAGGAAAAGTTCATGTATAATAAAATTACAACGCTTGGTGATTTGAGTTTGGGAGGGATTGAGATAAGTATATTCATCACCCCAAGGTACCAAGCTGAGGCAACAAATGTGTTATCTAGTCTAAGTAGAGACTCGAAGGAGGGACTGATTGGGGATGCCATTTGCATTGTCATTGCAAGAAAAGATGAGAAAATGAAGCAAGCCATCACCTTGATGTGAGAGGGGCTCCAATAAAATAATATGGAAACATATTCCTTTTTCATGACCCATTATGATAATATTTTCACCACAACATAGATTGAGTGTTTGCAAAAGATAACCAAGACTCTGCAAACCCTCTTTCATTGTCTAGCATGAGGACAGGCCATGTAAAGAACATTGTACCTATTATGTTTTCTGATATGATATAAATCAAGCTAGCCCCTACCAACAATTTTGCATAAAAATATAAATCTCTCTCTCTCTCTCTCTCTCTATATATATATATATATATATATATATATATATATATGTATATCTATGTCAATAATAATATCTATATAAATACAATTTAGTAATATATTAAAATTATTTTTTAATGTAGAAAGTTCGACAGTGTGTTGTTTTCCTATTTCAATAGCCACATCAATGACCTACATTGGCATGAACCACAATCCTCACAAAAATCAATTTATATTCATTGATTTCCAATTAAGGGATTATTTCCCACAATATTTTCACCATTTTCATCAGTTGTCATCATGCATCTAAATATATTAGATATAGATAAATATATGTATTAGATAAAGAGAACCTTGAATTTATAGAAGTCATTAAAATTGGAACCCCAAAAAGTAAAGGTGACTATTTACAAGTTATATAGTCAAACCATTGATATATATTAATGAATATGTATGGTGCTATGTTCTTTGATAAGCCAAACGTCACAAAGTAAAATAAATTCCTCAAGTGCACACACACACACATAACATATGATAATCAAAATGTATGATGTTGTGTTCAATTGACAAGCAAAACGACACAAATATATACACAATTTCATGAATCAAATCTGTAAGAAATGATAACCTTGAATTTACAACAGTGGTTAAAATTGGAACCCCACAAAGTAATTGTGACTATATACAAATTATAAATCAAACCATCAACCATATATATATATATATATATATATATATATATATATATATGTATATATGTATGTATATTACACATACGTATTTATGTATGTGTGTGTATATACACACATACATATATATGTGCATATATACTTACAAATATATGTATACACACATATATGTATATGCATACACATATATACACATATATACATATACATATACATAAAATAATGAATATGGATGGTGGTTTGTTCAGTTGGTAAGTGAAACGCCACAAATATATGCACAGTTTTATGAATATAAACAAAGGTTTTAGGAATTAAGTAAAATGAAAAAAATATATACACAGTTTCTTGAATACAAAAGGGGGTTTTTGAATTAAACTTGTAAGAAAAGAGAACCTTGAATTTAGAGGACTGCTTAATATTGGAATAAACATTTAATTAAACTTGTAAAAAAACTTATGCATCTTCATGAATAGAAACAAGGGGTTTTATAATTAAACCCTAAATACTGAGGGTATTAGATTATACATGCTCTATTGATTATATGACCCTAAAAAGAGGTATGGGGTCATGAGAATGAAACTGTAGATGGATTGCACAATGATGGGAGAAAGATATGATTACAGGAGCAAAATAAATTCATGAGTATCGTTGTTTGCAAAATGAAAGGATAAATGACAGCTTGAAGTTATTTGAAACCATGGATAGTATCATGTAGGCATATCACATGATAGGGATAGCAAATGACCGAGAGTGAGGCATGATGAAAAATGATGAAAATCATGAAAAAAGTGTGGGAAATAAGCCCTTAATCACACAAATTCATGAATAGCAACGAGGGTTTTTAGAAGTAAACCATAAATAATAAGAGTAGTGGATTATAAACGCTTTATTGCTTATATCACCATAAAAGGGCAATGGGGTCATGAGAATGAAACCCTAGACGGATTGCATAATCATGGGAGAAATATTAAATTACTAGAGCAGAGTAGATTCACGAGTACCATTGTTTGCAAATTGAAAGGAGAAATGATAGCTTGATACTACCTGAAACCATGAAGAGTATCCCATAGGCATATTACATGATGAAGACTACAACCAACTGAGAACAATGCATGATGAAAATGAGAAAATGGTAAAAAAAAGCATGGGAAATAATCCCCTAATCGAACCTCAATGAGTATTAACTAACTTTATTGAGGAGTGTGGTCCATGTGAACACACGTCATTGATGTGGCTGTGAGAACAAAGAATAACATACCATCAAAAATTTTACATGAAAAATAATTTTAATATTTTAGTAAACAAGCGATATAAGTTAATTTAGTAAAACTATATGTATCAATATGATTAGTAATAGGAGCATTTTTAGATTTTTTGTGGTGACGGAAGTGCACAATTATTGGGGCAATAATGAATACATATCAAGCGTCACTTTGTAAATGACCACTTTTACTTTTGTGCACATAACGAATCCTCCCAGTTCGTTGTAACTATCAAAAGTTGAAACAATAACTTTTTATTCTTAAGTCACAAATGAAAAAATCCAAAAAAAATCGTTTAAATCCAATATATCATTTAGAATTTTGAGAGCACGAAGTTAAGATGGATGGCAACTGAAACTTTTCCCTTAGATAAACTGATATGTCCAATGAATCACGCCTCCAAATCTTAATTATAAATAATTAGGAAAAACCATTTTACATTTCAGAAAATTGAATATCCTACAAAATTAATCCCCAACCTCTGGCCCCTCTTTGTAAAGGGTGGGTTCTACCATCCATAGGGCCCCGTGACCCAACAGGTGGAGTACATGCATAAGGAGTTTTGGGTTTCGGTTCGCCCATTCAGTGACCTTGGTACAAAATATTAGGATAAGAAAATAAGTAAGGGTGAGAACAGAAGCACCACAAGATGGCTGCTGCAATGGCAATACAACTGCCTCCTGGATTTAGTGGTATTAGCAGAGGAAGAGACACCAACATTCGCATGCCGCAGAAATCTTCGCTCATTCCCAAGGTATTACACACCAATTCATAAATATCCTTTGTTATATCGTAGCAAATTCTTAATACCTTTTCATACCTTTACAATGCGCTTTTTATATGGATATACGAACACATTTACCTTCGGTCGATGGTGCCTGTGTTAATTCTTAAGTACCCTTTTTATATTGTAGCAAAATCTTTTCATATCGTAACAATGCACTGTTTAATACACGACACATTTACCTTTGTGAGATAGTGCCCGTGTTTTGGTAGTTTCTCAGGGTTACTTGTTAACAGTTTACAGGGCTGAACATACGGTGTGCCCGTATTGGAGGAGTGGAAATCCCCAACAACAAAAGAATAGAGTATTCTCTGCAATACATTCATGGTATAGGGTGTACCACAGCCAGGCAGGTATTGCATGATTTGGGTATGGAGAACAAGATCACTCGTGAACTGGCTGAGGACGAGCTTTCTAAAATTCGAGGCGAGATCAACAAGTACATGATTGAAGGAGACCTGGTAATCATTACAATATTCTATTTTGAACTCATATATGTTTAAATAGTTGCTTTTATATTTATGAATCTAGTAAATTGCCCCCGTGAGGTAATTTTAGGCCGAGATGCTATTAGGGGTGTCCCTTTCTACAAATTCACCAAGTGGGTATGGTACATCATTCAATTTCAACACTTTATGTTGTCTTAAGGTGATTTGAAATTTCAAGTCCATTATAAAATTTGATGATTTTTTTTACAACATGAAATATGGTAGTATTTACCAACGCTTTTCAATGAGATGTTAGTGGAAAAACACCGAAATTGCAGAATGCTGACGACACGAAATATAAAAAAGATATGGTTCTAATTGGTTTGGGGTTGTCTGATGCATATTTGCATCACACAGATCTCTCAAAATTGTCCAAGAAAAATTCCATCGCATAGATCTCTTGAAGTATTCCAAGGTAGACTGGAATGGTCTTAGTATTATGTTCGGATCACAAGCTACTGGAGCAAAGATGACTTGGAAGCAGAGGTTGTTTGGGTTGAAGAGAAAGACAGCATTGTTCAACGTATAAGTAATTTGTGTTCTTTATAAAATTAATTAACTGGATTAAAAGCTAAAGTAGATGATGATGCTAGAGTCATGCTGTTAAATAGCATTCCTGCCAGCTATTCCTACGTTGTGCCTATGTTAAAGCAAAACTAATCCAAGTTCTAAAAACATAATCTCATGCTTGATTGATGAAGAGACTCGAGCTAAGAAATGATTCATTTAAAGAAGAAATTGCATTGGTTGTGAAAAGCAAGCTTAACATTTCAGGTCAGAGTTCTTTGTCCTCAAGTACAAAATAGACATCAAAGAATAGGTTTGTGTGAATTGCAAGCAACAGGGTTTATATTGAACAGCTGTTTATAAAGAGCAGCGACTTGATAGATGGATAGTTAAACGACAAGGTTTTGCTCATTGGTGATAACAACGATGAAGGTTATGGTCATGTTGCATATGATGGAGACCTTCCCCATGAGGATGGTGAGAATGTATATGTTTATTGAATTGAACTATAAATTTGTCTTTGTGAATAGAATTCGTAAAATGTTGTTGAATGAGACCTAGCTTCCACCGATGAAGAAATTTTGTAGTGGTTCAGTGAGGCCAATTTCCAGAGGTTGCATAGTAAGGAACATTCTCACTTATGTTGTTTTAGCGAATAGTTTAGTGTGTCCTTATTTGCACATAATGTCTTATTGTGATTAATTGTGTGAGCCCCTATTCACCCAATTGTGTGAATCCATAAATCTTCTTGTTGGCGAAACTGATGAGTGTATCCTTGTTCATCATTTTATTGCATCTATGTTAGACTGTTTGTATATCTCAGTCCTCATGCAAAGTTTTAACACTCCCAATCTTTGGACTGTGTTGTAACGAGGAGAAAATGTTGAAATATCTATTGCAACATAAGTCAATGATGTAATGTTTTAGTATAGCAGTGGATAGAGCACACAACCTAGATATTTCCAAACATATAATCTGGAAGTGGGATCCATGAAAAGCATCTAAAAAATCTAATAGTAGTATTGTAGCTCTTGTCTTTACATGTATGATAGTAACCAGTGAGTATAAGATGAATTTGGTTTTGGAGTTATTGTAATTTTCCCCAACCATGTCAGATTTGATCAAAGTGATTTTACCTCTGTAACTCTGTGGAGCATAGTAGCATTATTCAGAATTGGGATAGACTTGGCAAACCAAAAACATAGATGGAATTTAATTACTTTGGAAAAAATGAGAAACTATAAAATGCTGAACTATGATAAAAATAGGGAAAAAATGTTGATTTTGTTTTTCAAACCAATATGAAGGGAAAAGATGTTGCTTTTCTATCTTGTGCGAACCTAAAACTATTTTTTATTTTTCTACTTCTTAAATCTAGAGTAAGGATATCTGTATGGCTGTGGCTGCCCCCCCACAGTGTTGAGTGGCAGGACCCTAGGTGCCTTTCCTATTGTGATATAGGGCAGGGTTGAGGGGTAGTACCCCACCACCAAGCCCAAATTAAAGCCTTCAAGGTAACAGGGACCTCCATGGCACATACCATGTTTTAGAATTCAATAGCTTTTAACCAAGCTTCAAACCCTTCAAAAGATGCAGGCATTGAGGCCATAGGGACAGTAATTGAAGTTTAACAAACACAAATAATGACTTTTTAAAAACTGTGCCCAACTTTTCAAATACAAGTACAAATCTTTGCAGTGCAGCTGTGCCTGAGAAAACAAATCTTAATCTGCAGTGTTAAATAGAAGGGAGATTGAAAAACTAATTGTTTACAGACTAAAAAGAAAAAACCCGATTTATTCACAATTTTTAACGACTTCTCGAAAATTATACCCAAATTTTCAAATACAAGTTCAAATCTTTGCAGTGCACTTGTGTTTGAGAAAATCCAAATTTTAATCTAAAATGTAAGAAAGAGCAGAAATCGGCTATTTTCCTTAAGTTGGATATCTTGAAGGGTTAAGACAGAGTTAATTGGAATTTTCTTGGATAGAATTTGAAGGAATTTGGATTTAGCCATGGTTGGAGAACTTGGATTAAAAATTGCTAGTCTTCAATAAGTTTCTCATCCTGTCAACAACTCTGTTGAAGATCACTTTCAAGCATCCTGGGGACTTAGGCAAGGAGACCAACTTTCTCTCTGCTGGTTCATAATCGCAATGGAATCATTAGGTAGGTGAATTGGTGTTCTCAAGGAAAAAGGGGTTATCAAAGGATTGCAGGCCTTCTCAATGGGAAAAGATTTCTCTTATCATCAATTTGTGGATGGGACAATGCTCTTTGCATCTCTATCGATAAAAGAATGTAGAATTATTAAAATACCTTCTCAAAGATTATGAACAAGCTTCAGGTCAAACAATTAATAAGGAGAAATTTAAACTCTTGTATAAACAAGGATTGGGAGCAAGACTTTATTTGTAGATATTTGTCCTTCAATAGAGGATTCTTTTTTGATGCCTACCTCAGATTTCCCCTATTTGGAGGTTGGAACAAGAAGCATCTTTGGACTCTAATCCTGGACCGGCTTAATCAGATTATTGCAAGATGGAAAGGAAGATGGCTATTTTGTACAGGAAGGGTGGGGCTTCTAAAAGCAGTTTTCTAGACCATTTCTATCTACATGTTTTCCCTTTTGTTTGCTCCCACAAGCATAATCTACAATAGCACCAATTCCATGAGAAATTTTCTTTGGAAGGGCATTGGAGTTCATTTCAAATATCCCCTTGTTGCATGGAAGGAGGTTTGTAAAGCTAAAAATGTTGGTAGTCTAGGTATCAAGGATACCCTTATGTTCAATCAAGCCCTTCTAGCAAAATTTGTTTGGTGATTTATGTCTAACAAAGAGACTTTGTGTATTACTATCTTGAAACAGAAATAGTTGTTTGGTGATAATCCCCTCCTCATCAAGATTAATGATGTTCATAAAGGATTGGCCATATGGGAGGGGATGAAGGAGCTCAAGCATGCGATAGGCGGGTTCAACTTCTCTACCATTCAAAATAGCAGAAATATCGCCTTTTGGGAAGACATCTGGATTGTTGAAAGACACTCAAGGAGTATCCTTATCTTTACCATTTAATGCCTCTCCTCAAGGAAGCATGGGGTGACAAAGTAAAGGACTATTGGGATGAGGTGGTGGAACTAGAGGGTAATTTTAGGAGATGAAAACCTCTTCCCCTTCTTGAGGGTGCCTTAAAAAAAGTTAGGAAAGGAACTTATCATTATTCTCCACAATATCAAGCCTATTTGGAGTCAGAAGGCGAATTGTTTGGGATGGTACATGCATAGTTTAGGTTTTTATTCAGTCAAAGATGGATACAACAAGCTTTCTCAAACAATTTGTGCTCCACGGGGGCGTGTCCCCTATGTTTTTATGCCATTTCCCATACCGGGTACGAAACGGGGACGCGGGGACGGCCAAGAAACGTCCCCTAGCCGTCCCTTTTTGCCCTCCAAGTACTCAGCACTTCCAAGGGACTTTTGGATAAGGCAGGGGACGTAGGGTACTTCTAGAAGTACTCAAAACTTCCCAGCCGTCCCTCGTCCATATTGGGTACGGCTAGAAGTACCCTACGGCCCAACAGCAAAAAAGACACATTTTTATAAAAAATCAAAGTTTTTAAAATGAAAAAAAGGCATGGGCGGGCCCACAAGGGATGCCCCATGCCACTTAACCTAATTTATGTTCTATATATGCCCTAAAATGAGAAAAAGCAACTTAACCTAATTTATGTCTTATACATTGGCTCAAACAGACCCTATTGGATGGTGGACATGGCGTGGGAAGGATGCACCTGAGTTGAGATTACTTGCCATTTGCCTTATTTCACAGGTTGCCAGTTCCTCTGCTGCAGAGAGGAATTGGTCCACATATAGCTTCATCCAATCAATCAAGAGGAACTGCCTTACCTCTAGACGATCGGAGAAGTTGGTGGCAGTACACAGTGCTTTGTGGCTACAGAATCGCCAGACTAGTCAATATCGTCAGACTCCAGCCTTACATTGGGATGTTAATCCCGAAGATGCTTTGCAAATTGCGGAGGAGGATGCACATGAGGGATTGGTTGGGGTTCCATTGATTGAGGCAAATCCTTCTATTGACATAGACATTGACATTGACTTAGACTCGAGCTCCGATGGCGAGGGCAATGCTGATTTAGACCTACCTTCTGTTGATTGGGGACCTTGGACAGCGATATATTTTCTTAGTTTTATGTTTATCGTGTCATTTCATAGTTGAGACTTGGAGCCTTTGGGCATTTTGGTTATAATCATCAAACTTTTATATGATATGTATGCACATTGATAATGAAAAGCATTTGAATTTTGTTAATTTGTTTGTCAATTCTCATGTGAAATCTCAATTCAAGTCTAATGATATGTATTAAGCTTATACAATGTCTAGAATGAATGCTTTATCAATGCTATGCTATGAACATTTGAAATTTCTCTATATTTTTAAAAATTTCCCTATTTTTTTTATCAGCCATCCCCTGCCGTCCCCTAAAAAATGACCCAAAAGAACCCCCATACCGAAAACTCGTCGCACCGTACCGGGTACTCCCCGTCCCCGAAACCCTGTGGAGCATTGCAAACAATCCATTATCCAAATTTCAATTGGAATAAGATTTGGTTGTCTAAGGCTTAGCCAAAAGCAAAAAAAATTCTATGGATTGCCTATCATTCTAGAATGCTTACTTGGGGTCAATCACAAAAAGAAGCTTTTCTAGACATAGTCAATGCCCTTTGTGCCTATGTCATGAGGAAGAGGGTGCTCACTTCACTCGTCATTGTGACTTCCTAAAAAACAAGTGGAATAGAGCTATAGATAGTTTTAATATGAAATAGGTTTTTTCGATCTCCTTAAAGAGGTTACTAAAGGTTGGCAAAGTCTAGTGGCTTTGAATTATCTTCAATTTTTGGGGGTAGGGTCCCCAATTTTATTATTTGGAAAGCATGGTTAGAAAGAAACATTAGGATCTTTAACAATATAAGGAAATCCAAGGATCAAATTTGGAGGGAGATTAGAGAAGGCTATTTCAATAACTTGAATATTTCGCTGCTTTCAAAATCTAAACAGTTGAATCCTATGGAAATGACTATCTTGAGGAATTGGACGGAGGTGGGAAAGCAGGTTGATGCCTCTCAACTCAAAGCTCAGGTCTTGAGGCCCAAGGTTCACTGCAATTAGCCACCAAAAGATTGGTTAAAATGAACTTTGACGAGGCTTCTAAAAACAATCCAAGTATCTCAAGTGCAAGCACCTTAATCTGGAATTTGACATATGAATTGATAGCAGTTAGTATGTTTTATATGGACTCTAATACAAATATTAAGATTGAATCATTGAGGCAAAGAGTCTCTCTCGATCTAATGATTGCATCTCAATTTGCCATGAGGAAGTTCATCATAGAAGGGGATTCCTCAATTATTGGTGGCTTACTTGATGAAAAATCTCTCACTAGAGATTACAAAGTTATATTGGGGAGGCTAAAAGACTTCTAAAATTGTTTGATAGTTTCCTCAATATGCATACTCTTCGAGAAAGGGATGAAGTGGCAGAACGGTTGGCTAATCTCAATCTATAGGATTGCTTCCATTCCTTTTTGGTTGTTGGTAATGATGGCATGGGCGAAAAAAGCCTTGATCTGTTCATAGATAGCATTAATGTGGATATTAAGAATGGTAATGATTCTTACAAAAATTACTATAGTGCCTCATAATATCTATCGTAAGGGACACTTTAGGGGATTTTTTTTGGTTATTCTACGGAATATTTGCATGGATGATTTTTCTACTTGGAGAAAGACTACTTTTTGGATCTGCAATTTTCTCATTTCTTTTTCTCCTTTATTCCAGCCTTCTTTCTTGGTGCCTTGTTGTCTTGCCCATTCCTTCAAATCTTTTCATCCCTTGGCTTGTACTAGCTTTTTCTTTCTTGGTGGCTACTCCATCATTTTCAGCGTCCATTCTTGGCATTTGGCTTTTTTTTTCCTTATTTTCTCTTGCTTTTTCTTGGCTGTTGTATCTCTGCATTGTTTCCTTTCTTGGTGTCAGCTTTTTTAATTGTTTCTATTCTTTTGCCTAAGTTGCCGGTTCGGGTACGGGTTTGGGTTCAGGTTCGCCGGTTCGGCAATTTATTTTTTTCCTAGGGTATGGGTATGGGTACGGGTACGGCCGTACTATATATATAAACATAATGATAATGTCATAGACTCATAAGCATGCTCAAAATTATAATCATATGATCATAATGCCATAATGCCATAGAATATTGAAACAATGAAATGCGCCATACGGTAATACCTCATATAATCTGTAATCATATTCATAATTTGCAAAAATGTAAATAGTAAATTATTAAATTACTAAATAGTAAATACTCAAGTCTTAAAATGTCATTACACATTGAAAATTCAAATTACAATCAAGACAATATTTAATTCAGTATTACTATTCTTCAAATTCGTCTTCATCAAATTCGTCGTCCTCAATTGGTTCAATTTCATTTGAACCACTATCAATTGGATTGCCACTCCCACTAGGTGCATCAGTTGCCTCATTGTCATCTATAGAAGCCAAGGTAAGTTGTGCAACTGTAGCATCTAAATCAGCACACTCAAGGGTGAGATCCCAATTCTTTGACACACCCTCATTGTATTCAAGTTTCTTATGTGATAAGAGACGAAGGTTGGAGTGTACATAGACCAAATCCTCTGCTTTTTTTGCACCCAAACGATTGCGCTTGACCGAGTGGATGAAGGAGTATGTACTCCAATTCCGCTCAGCTGAAGAGGAACTTGCAACCTGTTGATTATGAACACAACATTTAGTAATTACTATTAGTATTTAATTTTAATTGCCGATAATAATCATAATAGATAGCATAATAGCATCGAATGAAAAACGAAAATCAAAAAATAAATAAATAAAAAGATGCATACTTGGGAGAGTATTTTAATTGCAAGAGGTTGCAAGTAAATTGAGCCTTGACCATGTTGATACCACCAATCATCAGCATTTTTCCTATATTTGTCTAGATGAGCGGAAACATCATGATTTTTTGCAGATATGAATTGGCTAAACTCTCCCATGACAATGCTTTGGATTTCTTCATCTACAAATATCTATCTAAATGCAGCCTTATAGCCAGCAGCAACCTTTAAATCCCTATATGGTGCCATCCTCCTCGGCAATGAAAGTATCTCTTTGCTATAATACTTTGGTAACAAAGCAAATGCTAAGAGATGTAAAGGGGTGGTCATCTTGTTCCAACGGTCAACAATAATAGTTTGCACAGTTTTGAAAAATGTTTCCGTTGGGTCATGTTCCTTGGCATCTATTATTGCTCTTATTTTCTCCACCATGGAATCCATGCCATCATAAATTTCACCCAAACATGGGCGATCAGTATCAGCATACCTAATCATGCTCATAATAGGCTCGGTGAAATTTAAAACATATTCCACATGAGCCCACCACTCTTCATCTAAGATCATTGCTTTCACTTTTTGGGCTCTTTCTCTGCTTGATTGCTTCCATACACTCCACAAGCTGTTGATGACCATAGAACCCAAGGCCTCTCGCACATTCACAAGTCGTCTTAAGATGATTGTGTGAGATGCAAATCAAGTTTCAGCAACCTAACATTGTAAGAAAATGCATGTCACAAATCAACAACGAAAAATTAAAATAAAAAAATAAAAAATTATATTAAAAAATCAAATTTAAATTACCTTCAGCAACTCCAACTTGGAGAAGGTCCTGAAGATGGCTTGTGACATATGATGATTAGTCACAAACATTTGGATCTGCTCACCCTCTGCGTAGATTTGCTTGACCCACTCAATTTGTGTACCAATCTTTTGCATTATCAAATTGAGTGAGTGGACTGCACATGGTGTCCAAAAAATGTGACCATATCTAGCCTCCACTATAGCCCCAGCTGCCCTACAGTTTTTAGCATTATCCGTTATGACTTGGACAACATTTTCAGACCCCACCATTTCAATGGATTCTATGAGGATATTGGCAATAAAACTTGCATCTTTTATTTGCCCTTCACAATCAACTACCTTCAAAAACATTGCCCCTTTAGGGGACACTGCTATAACATTGATCAATGGTCTATTTTTGCAATCCTTCCATCCATCAGAAATGATGGACACACCTGTTTCAACCCATGTATCCTTGATTACTCTCAATGCTACCTCTACTGAAGATTTATCCTTCGCCAATAAGGTGGTCCGCACCTTTTCATACCCAAGACTAACATAATCAGGAGTTGTCTTAGAAATGGCTTTCACCATTTCCTGCCAATAAGGTGATCTAACAAGGTTGAAAGGAAGCCCATTGCCATAAATGCAACATGCAATGCTCTCATCTGCCAACTCCCTTGCTTCATTTTTGAAGGCTCTATCCAATGGGCCTCTTTTTCGTGTCACCGACATATTTTCTCCTTCAGAAGATTGTGCCATTTCCATGAAAGGATGTGGGCCAGCCGGTTCTGATAAGCCACTAAGTCTTTGCGAGCTTTTACTTTTATTTTTACCTTTCTTCATAAGAGGATGGTCTGTAGCCTTTGGTGTTTTGAATGCCTTGTCAGCGTCCTCTTGTTCTTTAATATAACCCATTATTTGATCCTTTGTCAACCTTTTTTTAGTTGGCCCAAGGCAAGGTTTTATTCCTTGATTACCAATAGCACATAAATGGGTTTTCACTCGAAAGTACGAGCTCCTATATGTAGTTCCACATTGGTTGCAACGCCAAACATAACCCCCACCATTGGGAAGTTGTTGAGTCATTGTCATATGTCGCCAAAGAGGTGAGCCTGGATCATATTTAAATTGACTCTGCACCTATTCCAGCTGAAGTAGAACTATTGGCCATTTTGTATGAAGTTATGAACCTAAAATAAATAAAAACAAGTAATTTTTTAAAGAAAAAATGGGCATTATAACCCCTTATTTTGCATAAAATGTTCTTAAAAAAATTCAAACCTTACTAGAAAAACAAAAAAAAAAACTTGATTTTAAAAAAAAAAAACTTAAAAATCTTCAAAAAAATTATTGAAAACTAAAAAAAGAGAGGATAGATTCACTCACCTTTGATTGCTTGATCTTCTTAGTGCACCTATTCCTCTCTTGTTTCTATCAGTTGAACTCCTTCGTAGCTCTCACGATCTCACCTTCGAAAAAAAAGAGAAAACCTGCAAAAATCAACTATTTTAGCTTGGAGGCAAAAAAATGGTGTTTTTGCTCTTTTGAGTTTGCAAAATGAGCCTCATTTGGTCGGCCAAGTCAATATAAGGCAATTTGGGCATTTTTTAGGGTTTTGTTTTTTGTTTTTAAGTTGAGTTTTTGCCTTTTTCTAGGCTGGATGACATGGTCCTCCTGTGTCCTTCTGGGTTCTCCTTGGGTTCAGCTAGGGTTCTTCATTTTCGACCCGGGTTCTCTATGGGTTCTTCACAAAAGGATCCACAGAGAACTCAGGTGGAAAATGGAGAACCCAGGCGAACCCAGAGAAGAACCGAACCCGAACCAGAACCCACACGTATTTTGGCCAGTTCGGGGGGCTAAAATGAAGAACTCGGTAACTTAAGTTTTTGCTTGTCACTCGAAGTAGTAGTTTCTTCGCCTTTTCTATCAGTTGATGGTTTGTCTCCCTTATCTCTTTGGCTATTTCCTTCCATTGGTTCAACTTCTATTTCTGCTCCATTATGTCTTTTCCTTCCCATGCTTTTGTTTCCCTTTGATGTTGTATCTTTGGTCACTATAGGAGGGTCACACATTCCTTTTGGACTATCTTGTTGCTTCTTATTTGTTGTGGTCTGTCTTTTTGGCTATTTGGTAGAAGATGGTGGAATCTCTTAATGCTCTTGGTGCCTCCTATGGACCTATTCTACTTGACTCGCAAATCTTTACTCATTGTGAACTCTATGAATTTGTTGTCTCATGGTCTTCAAGGCATTGAGACTCAAGAAATTGGTACACAGGCCTAGTCAATTGACCATACCCCTTGTCAAGTCTCTGGTTTCATAGGAATAGCAATGCTCCTTCTTATTCCAATGCCAATGGCCTAGAGTAAGAAACTAAGAATGATAATGTGTCAAATCAGTTTTTCAAAGGTTGATGCAAATAAGCCTCTTCACAATATGAATTCAAAATTTAATTTTATCAAAAAAAGTAAAAAAGAGTAGAAATTGAAAAAACTTGTCTATACAAGTCATGACTTATTTGCATGCAACCTTTGAATAAACTGTGATTTATTCATGAATAAATCACTAATTTATTGGCATTGGGAAACATCTTCATGAACGGTAGAATGTAAACTTGAACTGATCCTAACTGAAAGTAACTTTAGTTCTAATTAACTGCCCATGCGCCCTCCTTATCCTAGTCCACTACAGTTCTAATTGACTGATAGGTATGAAACCAATACCAAACTCAATTGTTGCTCCATTGGAAGACACCCAGATACAGCGACCTTATTCTAAATACAAACTTTCCTAACTGAAAAGTGAAAGTAACTACATACCTGCTACTTCTACGCTGCCAAAAGGTAAACCTAGCTACTGATTGAAAAGAGGACATGACAAATCCTCCCTTCCCAAAATTGCTTGCCTTAAGCAAGACAAAGCTGGGTGATCTAAGATATCACCCAACTCCCTTTAGTGACAGAAGACCTTCAGGTGATACCTCATTCTCCTCCATTCTTTTATCATCAGGGAAACTTGGGGACGTGCCCCCCCCCAACCTAAAATGCCCCGTCCCTGTCCTTGGGACGTCCCAGGTACAGGGGACGGCTAGGGGACAGTAGGGGACCGTCCCCATTTTTTGCAAAAAAAGGAAACGTCCCCGAAACGGGGGGACAGCGTTGACCAAATGGGGAAGGCTGACCGGTCCTGGGGACGCCTGAGCCGTCCCCCAACCATCCCCCAGCAGTCCCCCATGTCAAAGCATGTTTTAAAAATAAAAAATATATATATAATAGTTTTCAGTTTTTTGGTTTATGAGTTTGTTTAAATTATTTTCATATATCTTTCACAATATTTGGAACACTCACAAGATAAATATTTGATGCTCTATTAGAGATATATAAAAATAATTTATTTTTTTTCCAAAAGTATGTAAACTTGAATTTATTTTCTTGCTGTTCACTAACAGGTTTTAGAGACAAAGACTTAGGATTTTGACCTTTTTAAACAATTCTTCATTATTGGAAATAGCTGAATATTAAGGCAATTTGATGCCCAAAAGTCCTTGAGTGCAGCAATTGTCCCCACATTTAACTGCTCAAATCCATATCAGACAATACACCAGCATTGAATTTACTTCCAGTAGTCCACACTCCCACCAAACTACAATAATTCTGCCTTCAGATGCCTCAGCTATTCATTATTGTTCTGTGCCAAGTAATCAATAACCTAGGTGAAACAATCTTCACTGTAATCACAAATGTTTGCCCAATTTGTGTGCTGGAAATAACCTTATGTAATTTGATAAAGTTTATAAATTATAACTTGGAGGTTGTATTATGATTCATGTATGTTAATTCTGAATTTTCAATGTGTATTGAGTATTGACAAAGAATGTTGAACACAGATTTTATATGTTAAGGTTCTATAATGTATATTATGTATGCTTTATCCATGTTTTCATATGAATATTTAAAATTTCCCTATATATTTAAAATTTTCCCTATGTTTTATATAGCCGTCCCCTGCCATCCCCAAATTTGACCTCAAAAATCGGAAACTTGGGGACTCGTCCCGCCGTCCCCGTCCCCGTCCCCGTCCCCAAAACTTGGGGTAACACTGCTTATCGTCAATATTATTATACTCAACATTTAGTAACACCATGCATAGCTCAGGCTCTCCATTTTTATCAGAATACACTACAATCAAATATACTTGTCCCTTCCCCAAGCTCCTATGTGCTAGGTCCCATGGCACCTTATCGCAAATATTCTCCATGTCAAGCTCTAACTTCAAACAACTACTTCTTGTATCTACTTGGTTGTAGTTACCATCATTTTTGCATGCAAATGTCTGAAAATCATCCAAGAGGGAATGATATCTGGTACACCTGCATAGATTGCCATCAATCTGGGCTTCAACTTCTTGGGATGCTGGATATTGTTGTGCTCTACAAAGAGCTACAAGTGTACCCTTGCTAGTGCTGGTATTCTCCTTCATCAACTATTCAGTGTTGTGCTCAACAATTTGCTCCTATGCTGCCTGCTGCTTTTTTAATTCATCATTTTCATGACCAATCTCCTCCTCGTCCCTTTGCTCAAAGCAGTCGAAAACTCTCTGCAAGAAATTTAATCTTGGTAGTTCAGTACCACTGACTGATTTGAATGGGGTGTTCTGGGTTGCTGCTGATGATGGGGATTCCCTTTGTGCACCATTACCTGGAGGCATAGTGACATGGTTTGGTCCAGACACTTGCATACTCTGGGCAAAGAGTTTGATGAGTTGTTGTTGAACATTTTTCAAGGATCTCATCAAGTTGAAGAATTCCTGCTCTTTATCCTTGTGTGCCATTTTTTGCTCGTCTCTGTCACTCACTATCATGTGATATTGATATCTGTTCTAACCCCTTTCACAAGCTGGCAAGATCACATCTTTGAAACCATTGTAAAGGCCCAAACTAAAAACATACAAAATAACAAACCTAGTTTGATACAGAAAATAATATTTATTTTATTTTTTACATTTCTTCAAAACAGTACGTAAGCATATAGATATTCATCAAACTAATATAACTTACTAAACACACCCACATGCAGAACTAGGCACTACTGGTATTCTAGATGTCAGTCTGAATGTCAATCTGCTGCTGAGGGGTTGCCATCCTCAAGAAGCCTAATCTCTGCACCTAAGGGGTTTTGTCTCCAAGCAACAGTTGTTGAAACACAACATTCAGACCAGGAAAAAGAATTGGTTTTTGTTTTATCAAATTTCCAGTTTATGCCTTCTCCTCTTCACAGTGCATTATATAATTCTGTGTCCTCAATCAATGGCAGTTGACTAACAAGTTGCTCCCTAAATTGACAACAGTTAATTGGCAAGTTCATTCCTTATTTAACTGATCCTAAATTGTAGGAACTTCAGTTCTGACTAACTGACCACACACCCTCCTTATTCCAGTTCACTACAGTTGTGACTGATAGGTACGATCAGGTATGAAACCAACACCAAATGCAGCCTCTCTAACTGAGAATTATTCACTGCTCAGTTGGAAGACACTTCGGTACAGCTGCCTCATTCCAAGCACAAACATTCCTAACTGAAAACCAAAGTAACGACATTATTGCTATAATTGACTAACAAGTTGCTCCCTAAATTGACAGCAGATAACTGACAAGTTCATCCCTTATTTAATTGATCCTAACTGGAAGGAACTTCTGTTCTAACCTACTGACCACACTTCCTCCTTATTCCAGTTCATACAGTTCTGACTGAGCTACAGACAGGTATGAAACCAACACCAAAGGCGGCTGCTCCAACTGAAAGAATCAGTCACTGCTCAGTTGGAAGACACCCTGCTACAGCCGCCTCAATCCAGCACAAACATTCCTAACTGAAAACTGAAAGTAACTACATACTTGCTACTATTACGCTCCCAAAAGACAAACCTAGCTATGGATTGAAAAAGGGGAGATGACAAAAAATCAGCGATCCAATTCAGGTCAGATTGCCTTCCAGATTTATTTGTAATTTTTGAAATTCGAATGAATTGTGATTTATTCATGATTTAATTACCAATCTATTTGGCATTGGGAAATATGCCCATGAAAACGAAAGAAGTTGGCGATCTGAATCAGATCAGATTGACTTCTATCCCGCACAGCAATTAACATGCTTTTTGCCAGATTTCTGTCTCTATGGTCTGGAGTTCAGGATTTTTCTGGAATTGGTACAAGGCTAACGATGGTTCCTATGATTTTGGCAAGCGTAATGCAGTCTCACTAGTTTAGTTGTAGGGCAAATCCTCTTGCTAGACATACAATGCTAGGCTATTGATCTTTTACTGTTTCCATGGCTGGAATAATTACTTATGCAATTAAGTGTGATTCTCCAGTCACCAGGATTAAAACCAGTGTATGGTCCCTGCTGGAGAAGTTCCCAGCATCCAAGCTTATAACTCTGGATTCTTTACAAGTGTGAGTGTTACGAGAACTGAGCCTCACCAGCTCATAATCAAACGAGCCCAATTTCTGTGCTGGTTTCAGCATATTGGTACATTAAAATCTGTGTTTCAATTCTAAGGTGTTTATATCCATCTCTATACCCGCGTTTACTCTATCTTGACCTGCGATTGCTACTGGCTGACTGCAGAATCTTTATCTTGCATCTCTATCTCCAATCAAAGCAGAAGTGCATCCCCATTTCTTGTCAAGGGAAGTATGTCTTTCTATACATAACGGAGTCTGTCGATCTTGGACACATGTATTTTAATCAGAAGCTGAATTCCGTATTTTAATCTTGAAAAAGTACCTCTCCTAGTCCAATATGTCCACACTCCAAGTCCATATTGTTTGTATATGTAAAGACATGATATTTCTCTGCTTGTTATATCCTTGTCCAAGAAGGGCTCTGCTCTATTTGACAAAATCTTTCTTATTAATTACTTAAATTATTTTTTATCGATGTGTTTTTGGTACTAACATGGATGCTTATATGTTGCGATTGTGATTGAATTCATGAATTTGCAGCGCCGATTTAACAGTCTTGCCATCAGGAGACTAATTGAAATTCGATGCTATAGAGGACGGCGGCATCAAGCAGGTTTGCCTTGCAGAGGGCAACGAACTAAAAACAATTGCCGGACATTAAAAGGGAAGAGGTTTGCAGTAGCAGGAAAGAAAAAGGCTCCGGGCCCCAAATAAGCTTTGATGTATTACAATTTATGGTGGAGTTTGTAAATTTGAAATTGCCCCGAGTTCATTCCAAATATTATATCAGCAAATTCTGTGTTTAAGCAATCTCATTTAAATATCAACTGTTTCTGCTGGTTTTGCTTGAAACCCTGATATAGGAGACTTAGATATCATTGTTTATAAGTTGAACATGCAACTTTTTATATAAAGTTGGAAAGATAGTCTTCTCGTTCATTCTTAATGTTATCTGGTAATGGAGCAGAGTTATGAGTTATAATATAAACTTCTTTGTTTAAATGTTTGAGTTTGAGGAAAAGCTACTTGAGACTATAGTATTTGATATTAAATATAATTTCTTAAATGCATCTATTTAAAAATATATATAAATTATTTTATTTATTACATATATATGCAGACACATAATTTTTTATTTAAAAAATATTTATATTATTTACCTTCTTTATTTTTTATTTAAAGAATTGTTTTTCTAATAAGACATTTATTTTATTTTTGAATTAAATTACCATTTTTATTAAAGTAATTCAATAATAATAAAAAAAGTTGAATATTAAAACCTATAAAATTTTATATAATCTTGGATATTTGTTTACATTGGATGGTTCATTAAATGGTTGTTGATCTCATTCTTTACAATTTGTTACCATTCCTCTCTATTTTGGAGTCTATGGTAAAACCTCACATAAAACAATTTAGTTTATTTTTTATAAGACAAACAAAAATCTAATTTTATTGGAAATATTTTTTAAAATTAAAACAAATAAAAATAAAAAATAAAAGAAGTAAATTATATTGAAACAAAATTTAGTTAATGTTTTTTTATAGGCAAACAAAAAATCAGATAAACACTAATAATTTATATTTTTTAGGTTTTTCTTTTACAAATATTTTAATATTTTAAATTATTATAAACAAGTTTTAGTGAAACATCCATAGAAAATAAACAAAACAAGACATTTTGTCCAGATAAAAATGATAACATAAATTATTCCTTACATAATAAAAGAAAGCTCACTCAACAAGTTTACACCCTCAAAGAGCTAATATATTGTCTCAACTATAGAAAAACTATATAACATCGTCTTTATAAACATAAAGATAAAAAGTTTTTTTCTATTAATAAAACTATAAAAGTATATGCATTTAAATTATGGTAAGAGGCACCTTTCTTAATGTGTAGGATCCATTTAAATTATGGTAAGAGGCACCTTTCTTAATGTGTAGGATCCACAATCTTCTAATTTTTTGTAACACTTGTATTTGACACCTATTAAAATAAGAGGGTTGTATTGATTATGTGCAAATTACTAAAATCATTTTTGGATAATAATTTAATCTAAATCTATTGATAAATGTCATGTTTAAAAAATTAAAAACATAAATAGGTGGTGTGTCTTATTATTTCATATTAATATGGTGGTTGTCAAAGATTGCAATCCTTGAACAACCCTAGACATAACAAACATAATTATTTTATTTTAAATTAATAAACAAAAGAATGATGAGCGGGAACAAGGCACTTGAAGGGCAATGCGTGGGAGTGAGGGGAGCAGATGGAGAGAATGATGATCTAGATCCAAATGATTGGGGTGATCCTCTAGTTGATGAGGATATCAAACTTCTTGAATTGTGGTTGGACGTGTGCAAAAGCATAGGTTTTGTCACTTCTTCCAAGAAACCCAAAGATGCTTGCAATTGGGAGTCATTGAGGACTCAAATGGGTGATTCTCTAGTTTATTTTAGCTCCTCTAGCAAGGGCCTTAAGAGAGGCTTCCTCCTCTCATTGTACCCTAAGATTGGGAATGTGTTGGGTGTGGAGGGTTTGAGTTTTGTTAGGGGTATGTCATCTATTTTTGCTCTTATTGTGGCTTCTTTCTAGCGACAATTGTACTCAATTGCCTCTAGTGTGTTGGCAAGGTGTCCAGATGTGCCCTTATTAGGTTTTGCTATAGTTGATCCTCTATCCCCTTGTCTTTGAGGACTGTCTCCTCCCATTGTTGTTCCTTCTTCAATCTTTGAGCTGGGAGGATGTATTAAAATACCAGACAAAATAATGACTATTCAACATCCAAGTGGGTGATTGCTCTTGTGGGGAGTTTTTTGGGTGCTAGGCCACATATGGACAACTTCATATCTTGGGGTGGGGTGTTGCACATATGTTACCTAAGGTTGTCATTGATGTCAACACTCAGTTTAGGCTATCATTTATGCTTACATTTGTATGTTAATGGTATACTATGATGATGTGCTAACAGTGATGTTGATGTTGATGGTTGGATGTCATGCCTTGAGTATGTTTGTTGTCAACATAGATGATATCATGATGATATATTAAGATGAGGATTAGAAATATTGTTGATTGTCTTTAGTGTCTCGTATGCTCTCTCTTGTTGTTCCCGAGGAAGTATGTATTGCCACAAGAAAGTTTTGGTCCCCGGATGTTGGTAAAGGTTTTTGTTACAAGTTGCTTTGAAGACTATTTGGGAGAATGCTTTGCATTCCTCCACTTTTGAAGATATGGTTTGGTGGTTTGGGATTCAATGTTTATGATCTATGGATGTTGCACTCTTATCATTTTAGGTCACCAGTGTTGCCAAGGAGGTCCCTCGTAATTGCAGTGGATTGGTAGTTTGGTTGCTTGTCAAGACTGATCCAAAAAATCCTCTACAATTCTCTGCATTGTTGTTTCTGCTCCAACGACTTGGTGGACGTGTTCTTAGTGTTTGTGCAATCTCTCACTTTAGCTCTTATGTGATGAAGTTTACCACAAGTTGGTTTGTAAATGTCCTATCTCACTATTGCATCTTTTGGGCTTCTAGATGAAGTGTTATGGTTTTTATTGGTTTGCGCCAGTTGTTTTTGGCATGACAGTGAGAAAGAAGTATTTGGAAGTGTTGTTGGACGTTCATGGAATGCCTCCTTGTGATCTGCACATCAATGATTGATCTCTTTGGTGTTGCATATTGTTTGAGTTGGTTTTCTAGGTAATTTGTGGATGTCTGGTTGGCAGGGCTTGTTCTCTTGCTAGGACTATGTATTTGGGAGTTTATGCCAGTAATTAAGGTTGTGTTGAGATGTGTTTTGGTTCCTTCCCTATCTTGTTGAGAACCGTATTGAGTAAATTCTGTTGGAAGATGTGTTTTTGAGCCAATTGGTAATGTGCTACATGTTTCCTTCTTGCTGACTTAGGATGCTATGTGCCAGCATGTTTGATGTTTGGGATCACATTGGAAGATGTAATAAAGTTGTTTTAGATCTTTTTTATCTCTTGGATAAAATTGCTTTCACCGCAATTATGTTTTGTGGCCGACTTGTTGAGATTATTGTTTGTCTCTTGTTTTGGCTGACTTAATTTGATGTTTTCCTTTCTTGCAAAGGATATAAATGGAAGAACAATTCAATTGCAATATGGATGTGGGAGGAACAATGTAGTAAGTTGCAAGAGTGTGTGGAATGATGCAGTCAGCAATGTGAGTTGTGAAAATTCAAGTTATATGTGCTTCAACGCCTTAGTCAACAGAGTGTATTGTTGGCATATGTTGTAAATCCAAATCTTCATATATTTTGCTTAGAGATAGTGAGTCTCCTTAGTAGGTCCTTGTATCTTGCCCTGAGGTTGTGCGTCTTAGCTTGCAAGTCCTTTGTATCTTTCCCTAAGATTGTGCACCTTAGTTTGCAAGTTCTTCAGGGAGCAATGTGTTTCCTTAGGCAACAGGCCTTAAAACAAATTGTAATCTTATTAATATATTGTGAGATTTCTCACCATGGTTTTTCCCTTCTTGGGTTTTCCACGTATATCTAATGTTATCTTGTGCATGTTTTTTATTTCTTTATCTTTCATTATTGTTGATTAGATTAAGAGTTGATGATCTAGTTAGAAGTCTGAAATTGCATTATGCTAAAAGGTTTTAGTTTTGAAGATATTGATTCACCCCCCTCTCAGTATCAAGGTGTGTTCAACAAGGAGGAAGTGGAAAACCAAAGGTGCGTTGGAGATTGTTCTTCCCTATGGTTTCTTCATCATCTCTTTCTCTTTTCTTGATGATTGCCTTCAAACCTTGAATGATGGCTCATGGTTTCTTGGAAAATTGTGCCTCTTCCTTATGAAGTGGGAACCTAGGTTGGAACTCAACAAAGTGGTCATAGAAAAAGTCCTAGTGTGGGTCAAACTTCCTAGCCTACCGTTGGAGTTTTGGATGAAGAAGTGTGGACTGCCATAGCCTACTCCTGGGGTGATCTCATTATGTTTGATGAGGTGACTAAAGCTAGAAAGTGTTTCCTCTTTGCTAGATTTTGTGTCGGTACTGTTGTTGATAAGAAGGTCCCATTTTGTTACTCTTTCTTCAAAGTTTGGAGATTGGGCTCAACAGATTAATTATGAGGGATCCCTTGTGATGTGTTGCAATTGTCTCAAGATGGGCCACAACATTGCTGAGTGTGGGTTTTCCACAAGTGACCACATACATTCTAAGGTTCAACAAGTTCCTTTCACCCTCAGTGTCCATTGGGGTTGGGTGATGTGGGTTGTCCTTTTGTGGACAAGAAGTCTTCTAAGAATTACTCTTCTTTGAATGAGAAATGTAATGGTTTAGTTGAGGATACAATTTGTGTTCCTCCCCATAGCTCCTTGCCCCCTTGTACAAAAAATGGTTTATCCTCCTCTTTGTATTTAGGAGACTTTCTTAATCCCATCCAAATGGGGTCTGATTAGGAAAAGCATTGTAAAGATAAATCAAAACAAATCTCTCTAAATAATTTTGGATTTAAACCATTGTAGGTGGTTGGCTCCTTGCCTTTTCTTTGTTGCCCCCCACATGAGGTGACATGGCTTGACTTTGTGTCTTGACTTTTGGTATTTCCTTGTTTTAAGTTGTATGGTGTTTTTCTTGTTTCTTTGTATGGGCTTGGCCCTACCGATTCATAGCTCTGGTCAAAAGTGTTTATTGTAATAGAAATAAATATTATTGATTTTATCATTCACCATATTGTTGAGAACAACCATAATAGATAATAGCAAGCCCCATTTCTATTATCAATTATCAATTTGTAAGAATAACCCTAATACCATGTTTAGTAGCATTTTTCTTATCATGCATCTAACTTATGCTACTTGGACCAATGCAACTTAGAAGATGTCCCTTCTTTCTCAGGGGCCATTTTGTTTAAGGGTCCCAAAATTTGTGCATCGCCTCCCTTTTAAGTTTCTCTTGACTATCATAAAGGTTAAGAGATTTGTAATCATTTTGATCAAAACATCACAAAATCCGCATGTCAAACCCACTCATATTTCTTGCATATTGTATGGGTGCAATTATGATTTTTCCGAAAACCCTAATGAAGATAGTTTTAGCCCTTTTTCCTAGCAAGCTACTTGTTGGAGATGGGATATTTTGCAAAAGACAATTGCTACACCCTTAGCCTATAACATGTATTGGGATATGTGAGAACTACTTATTACTCACATAATTCTCAATTGAGTCATTTATGAATCCCTAAGCATAATTATTGTAAGCTAGGTTGGTCTCATGAAGATTAGAGTATTAACATATATGAGGAATTGAGTAGTTGTTAAGCATTTTATTGCTAGTTTTGTTCTTATCTAAGACTTTTTGCTTTCCCTTCAAAGTAGCTTATAATTATCAAGTATTTGCATATTATTTCTTGTTATATTTTCTTTTGTACAATTAATGTTATTACAAGTGATATTAAAGCATGTTCTTGGCACCTAAAAAGCAAGAAATACGATAATTTTTTTACTTTAGGTCATGTTATCAAACACATATTTCTTTCATTATTGTATATTTTTTTCTAAAATTGGGAGGGTTGATCAAGTGCACATTGAAGCAGCTATATTCCAAATTAGGGTAATTGGAAGCATTTTTAAGAGGCTATTATGAAATTAGGGTTTTTACCATTTTTGCTTCTAAGGCTACAAAACATTGAATTTCTTGGAGATTTTTTAACAAGGTGAGGATTAGAATCTAGTAAGTCACGATACAAGTTTCAATATATTTTTATTTGTTTTGAGTAAGTTGTGAAAATTATTTGGATGAATTTGTTGATCAAGGTTGGATTAAAGGTGAAATTATACATTGACAATCATCAACATGACAAGGCCAAAAACTAGAGGTTAGGGAAAAAATTTATACAACTCCTCTAAAACATGCTATACAAAGTGAGGTTTTGGATTGTGTGGGGTTTTAGACATACTATTTTCTTCATGGGATGACAAGTTTTACCTACTAAAGAAGAATATGCAAAATATCAAGTTTGACATAGCCAAACAAGATGATTTGGATAACATTAGTAAGAAGTTGGATATTGTCTCAAACTTTGTTGGTAAGTTATTATTTTCATGAGCAACTTAACAACCTCGAGGTGGATCTATGGGATAACTCATTTTAGACCTAAATGTAGCACAACCTCAACTCATGGTTAGCACCAATTTTGAATCTCAAAATGTGCTACCAAAGGTGGATATGTGTAAGTTCAATGTCAACGATCCACACACTTGGATAAATCAAATAAAGATTATTCGATATACATTAGATCTCATGTGGGCAAAAGGTTATAATGACTTCCTTATATTTGGATCACATTTCTTACAAATTTAGTGATAAGATAGTAGTATCAAGTATTCATACAATTATCAAAACGTGAAAGATACAAAACAAGCTAACAATCAACCACAAAGAGAACACTAACTCTTACACAACTCACATCAATTTTACAAGAAATTGATTCACTTTTCTCAAAATCTAAGATAAAAACAACACACACATTCTTCTATTATTTATCAAGTGTTATTTGATTGAAAAATAGTGTAATTAGTTGAGCTATTCACTTCTTTTAATTCACTAGTATATGTTTTCCATTTGATTACACTTAACAATAAGCGGAAAAAATCTTGTGGTTGTGTTGATTTTAAAAATGGTGTATATCCATCTCTTTAGAATAATATATATCATTTTCATGCATGCAAATGTAAAACAAAAAAAAAGGATAAAATTTAATGAGCAAAAGGTAAAATTAGATTGTGCATTCTTCATTTATTCCAACTAATAACAACTCCAAACTTAGTTTCAACTTTCAACTTGTGAACATTTGAACATTTAAAGACAAACATTCAAACAACACAACATTCTAAATCAAACATTAACAAAACCTTTTAACAACCTAAAACTATTGAAATGCATACCAAGGCATCAAAGTAACCTCTACTCAATTGTTCCACTCTCAATCACAATCCAAAGTTTCACATCTATGTGTACAAGGGTGAGGGTGAATTGGGTAGAATGAACTTTGAGTGTGCTAAGAGAGTTATTGCCAACTCTTATAGTCACTGAGGTTCTTGGACGATAAAAAGTATTGGAAAGAATTTGAGAAGAAAACAATCACATGCTTGTAATTCAATTAGCCCATCTTGAAGCCATATTTGAAATAGAATCCTTTCATTTGAACAATTTCCTTAAAAATGCTCAGCAATATCTTATTACTCTATGTATAGAAATGACCACCCATAACACTGGTACCATGACTCAACTAAATAATGTTTCCATCAATTTTATTAAGAAGGATTTCCTCGTGAAGAGAGTAGTCCCTTGCATTCTCAATTGCTTCACTTACTTTTGCGACATGCATTGGAGAAATTTGTTAATTGTCCAATCAAATGCAAGTAACATGTGTGCATCCCATTTGTGATTTATGCATAATATTGGTGAGTCAAATTTGGAGTGCACAAAGGCACAATCAAAATGGCAAAATAACATAGATACACAAAATCTCATTTAGAAACTCTAACAAGATTGAAGCATATAAAAAAATCATGTGGAAAGGGGACTCTCTATGGAATACAGATAGATTCTACCTTTGCAAGTACTCAACCCTCAAGCATAAGGTTCTTGTGGAACTCCACGCTTTTCCAAAATTTAGACATTTAGGCTTCTTGAAGACTTATCAACAAATCAAGAATGATATGTTTGGGGAAGGGCTAAAAGGGGAAGCATATAAATTTGTGACAAAATGCATAGTATGCTTGCAAAACAAGGGTGAGACAATTAAGAACCCAAGTTTTTTGTAGCCTCTATCTATTCCTAGTCAATAGTGAGAGAAGGTTTTCTTGGATTCCATTAGCAAAAAGCCTAATTCTAGTAGGAAAAGTATCATCATGGTTGTCATGGATTAACCCACAAAATATGTCATTTTTTGTGTTGTCACATCCATTTGAGACATATACAATTGTAACAAGTTTTATGCAAACTATTCAAAATTATATGTGACTCCAACAATCATAGTAAGTGATCATGATCTTATATTTACCTATAATTTTGGGATAAATTCTGCTCATGTTTGGGCCCTCACTAGCACATAGTTCTTATCATTCCCAATCTAATGGGCAAACTGAAGTAGTCAACAAATGTTTGGAGGGTTATCTATGTTGTTTTGCTTTCAATAAACAAGAGAGATGGGTCAATGACAAAATAGCGGTCTGGCACTTCTTTTCATACCTCATTCAAAATGTCTCCATTCTTGGTACTATATGGGTACCATCCGACACTAGTCCACCTCATCCTTTAAGGTGCACATGAAGGTTTGAGCAATTGAAGAACACATTCAACATCAATAGGAGATCCTCTCTTGTATCAAATAGAACTTGGCAATTGCAAAAAGTTACACGAAACACAAAATTAACCAACATCATAGTGAAAAGGTATTTTGATGTTGGAGATTGGGTTATTATTGTAGTGTTAAAAATTGCATACCCTTGCAATTTCACATTGCATCTTGTCCTCACTTTAGCCCTTTGATATATAACATTTTGATTACAAAATGTCTTACACTTAAATCTCACATTTTTGGTGATTTCATGATGTTCTCGACTTTCTAAATCCTTTTTTTCGAATCATAGCACTACGTGCAGACATCCATGCAAAGTGCTAACATCCTGCGAAATTTTGTGGTTTCAATGGTCATTGGAGCAATACCTTCCTGCAAATGTTTCAAAAGTAACATTCCTAAATGTAGTCACGTTTAAAAAAACTCTTATGACTTGCCATTTTTGAAGGAGGAAGTTGATTTTTGCTCTCTAGCATTCAAACTCTACAACTCTTAAAGAAATTCTGTCATTTTCACAAACCAACAAGCTTCATCATATTGTGCATGTTATTTTCTTGAAGGTTTAGGATCATCACCTTCGTGGGATTGTGAAGAACAATAAGGTTAAAGCAACATCTCTCTTAGAGGTTTTTCACAACTTCCAAGTGATCTTGTTTTGATTTTGTTTTTCCCTTACTCATTTTTCTTTCATTTGAGGATTTCAACTGTTAACATAGTGTAGTTAGATTATTCTATATCACAATCAAGTGCATTTTCATTTTAAAGCAATCATATATTTTTCTTTCAATATTATTCAAAATTTTGGTTGTCATGGAGGTAGAAAGACCAAAATGGGGGTTCAACTAAGGCAAGCTCCTCAAACAACCACCCAAAACATTTTTATTTCTTCTTTTTTGTGTAGGCTTCACTTTGGAATACATAGTGTAATTTGTTGATACCTTTCAATATCTTTCTCTTTGATATTCTTGTTCTTTATTTGAAATATTTAAATACTTAGTTTTGTTGTTCCTTTTGCTATTTGAATATTTTGTGTACACTTGACCTCATTGTTTCTATTATGTGCACACATGCACTCATTTTGGGTCATATTGTGCTTTTTGTTTTGTCTGGGCTGGATGACAACATGGCGTACTCGGATATGTGCAATGCACTATCATCCAAAGCAAAGGCTTCCAAAAAGTTATCACAAGTTCTCTGAAGTTAGTACTTTTCAATTTTGTTAAAATCACATTGTAATCCATCTCCAATAAAGAGATATTTTCACCGGTTTGTTACAGAAAAAACATTTGACATTGTAAATTTGTAATTTACTATTGAGTTGCAAATCTCATTTATGTAAAAAGGATAATCGAACAATTTCAAAAGTTTAAGAACTGTTGATTCATCCCAATGTAGTGTGTAAAGTTTACTTTCAAGGAACATTAGTATTCCTTTGTGAGAGTCAAATTTTATATATTACAATTATGAGATTGTAATCATATAAGCAATTGTCCTCATAATATAAGGATAACAAACTTTCCCCTAAATATTATGGCCTTCTTGTATCTTGTAGAAAATTGGAAGTGTAGCTTAGTAACTAAAGTTGCCTCTATTGGCAAAATTGTTTTCAAACTTTTGTGTTTCCTACTTGAATAAAGTTACTAGGCAATGAATTTCATCACAAACAAAGTTACCAAAGTTTGATGAGGTGGGTAGAATAATTTTGGACCCTAAATCAATTCTCTAGGCACACATGAAGAGGTTGCATATGAGGGTGACTACATAGTATTTGATCAAGTGGAAGAGTTTCCCTAGTGAGAATTTGTATTGCTTGGCTAATAAACCATGTAGCAATATTCTAACATAGTCAACTTCAAGGACAACATTGGTGTCAAAGGGAGGGGCATGTGATGCCTTCAACCTATAATGTATATTGAGATGTGTGATAATGAACTATGGCTCACATAATCTTTAATTGAGTCAACATAAATTCCTAAGTATAACTATTGTAAGTTTGGTCAACCAAGGGATATGGTACTAATATTGCCTAATGATGCTTATATAGAGGAGCTAATAAATAGTTGTTAAGCATCATATTTAATAATATATTCTTATTTAAAACTTTTAGAGGTCGCCCTTTCAAAGTGGCTTATTTTTATCATGTAAATGCATTTTTTTTCCTATTATGGCATTCTCACGTGTAAATAATTTCATTGCAACAATAATATTAACTAACAAGGGGTTGAAATGGTGTCATATACAACCTAGACATTATTATCAAGCTTGATCAATGGAAGTCCAATAAATATCAAATTATTAAAGTTTTATGTTTTAGAGTTACTATATTAAAGTCAGCCCTATTCACAAAATGTCGAGATAGGATTTGTGGATAAATGCCTTAGCATCTACAAACACATTTGTATGGCAAAACAAAGTAATTATAATTAACCAATGTTGAGTTACAATCATGGAGAGTAATGGAGACAATATTAATTATATGCTAAGGATAACTCTATTGGTTGCAACATTATATCTCAACAATTTTGACATTGATTAGAAGAGTCTTGAGTGGTTCCAATTCTAGAACATTTATTATAGAATTTTATACCCGTTCTTCCACTACAAGTGAAATGCATGGACATGGTATATTCTTTTGCTTTCATTGGACTTTGAATAGAATTGCAAATTCACTTAGACTTTGAACTTGAATAGCTAAATTCTAAAATGAATGCTAAAATGATGGATTGAAATTACCCAATGCAAGTTATATGGATCTAAATTGGCATGCTCCAAAGTTGGTTTGGCACTCCAAAGGACAAACTCGTGAATGTTCTAACATTAAGAATCTCAAACTTCATTCTCGCTCAAGGTATTAAACCCTTAGATTAAACCTAAGCTAGGTAATTTCAATTTCATCCAATTAATCATTGTTAAGGTGGCCTTTCATATTGATACAAACCTCTGCTAATAAAGGAATCGGCATTGAACTTTTGCCTTGCATGAGATAATTTTGTGAGGCAGAAGTATTTTAGATTCTGCAACGTAGGCTTATCCAATTTAACTCTCTTACCATCCTATCTTGTCCTGATATTTGCCAAATAGGGTTCAAAATTGACCTTATCCTAACCACTTAGATACAAAGGGCCGCTTTAGTTCTCACTATGATCTCTGCCCTTATCAGCACATTTATACTGTTCTACTAATGTGGATATTATTATTTCCAACTTCTATAACACAAACAACTTTGCCTCACAACCTTGCAAAAGCCCTATTAGCTTCTCAATTGAGCTAAATCAGCCACAAAGACTACATTGGTTTTGGTGCATTCCAATGATGGCAAACTTTAGTAAGGTTTATTTAGCACTGGTGGTATAAGATCATCATCAACCTGCAAATAAAGATCAAACACGTTAAGACACTACAATTGTTTGAGTGTATCTGAAGCTTGAGTAAAAAGTGGCATAGCCACCCAACCCCATCCACAAAGGAGAAAACAAACACAACAATTAGAATCTTGCTTACTTCCCACAACTCATACAAGAAAAAGAGTGGTTATATAATTGGAGGAAGCTTGAGCCATTGGGTAAAGACAATTCCATCTATCGATATGAATTTCTTGATAAAACCTTGAAATTCAATGATAACTAGGAGATGTGCCTGTTTAGGGAGCATGATATGGTACTATCATGGTTGAAATTCCACTCTCTCCAACTCAAATAAGAAAGTAGTAGCGTTATTCAAGGTCAGATAGCAACCTAAGCATTATATCTAAGAACTTATGTTGAGAATCAAAAAGGAGAAGGTTGCAGTTGGTATAGCTGCATTTTCCAATCATGGAAAGGTGCTGAAAGATATAATTCATTCTAGAAGAACCTTAGTAATAGCATTGGGGAACACAACTCCTCCATAAGCTAGAAAGGATCGAATTACTTCCAATGACAAGAACATATAGATCACAAGCATTGTGCTACCTATCCACTCATTTCTGGTTTATATAATACAGAGGTAAAAAGTGAGGATGAAAAGCGCATGAGAGATTTAGTATTGTCAGAATTAAAAGAATCGATGATCTGAAAATTGGTTCTTGGTTATGATTGAGAGATCAAAAAAATTCTCCATTTCAATCAAGGTGATCTTTCATGGGGAAGAGTATATTTTTGTCAATTTGGCACATTGAGGACATATATGTAGGGTAGTTGAAGACTTGGGGTGGTTCAGAGAATCCTAGGGAAAAATATGATCTTGCATATAGTTCCAAAAATGATATGTTTTGATAATTTTGACAAGGTTGCTGCTTCTACAGGCAGCAAACATAATGTTTGCCCCAGCAAATGTATTGGTGTGAAACTGGCAATCGTGTTCAATGCGAGTGTTATATGGAATTTGAAAGGTTTTGGCTGTTCATTTCCACTTCCAAGTGTTCAGAATTTGTGCTTCAAGTTTTGTGAGATGAATAAGCATCTACTTAAGGAGGTTTTGAAGCCTTCATGTAGGTTGGCACTCTTGTTTACCTTGATTTGTAAGTGGTTTTATTCATTCCAAGCCATTGTTGGAGCAGAGGATGGAATGGAGCAGCATGATGATAGATGTTTTTACTCTTGTAACTTGTTTGAGGAGATGTAAAGGTCGGATTCAGACCTATATTCATCTTTCATGATTGTACGTGACTGTTGATAGTGGAGTTAAGAGTGATTTGTTCATCCAAACTGGAGATTTCCCCCTTAGGGTTTCTCCAGCCCAAATCCTTGCGTTTCAATCATTGTCCAATGTATGTTACATCATTTTCATGCATTTTGTTGCTTAGGTATGATGTTTGATTGCATATATGATATATATGACTGTCTCATGTTTATAAGGACCGTAACACTTGTTTTCATTCAATGGAAATTGTCTTGAATTGTCAGATTAGAAATATCTGTAACTGGTGAGCTGTCTGAGAGTATCTGAGGCAGTTTATGGATCATTTAAAAGGTTCAAGTAACGCACCATCTCTTGCATTGTTTCTTCATTTTCAAATTTAAGAATCCATCCTGAATCCTCAACAATATTCCACATCTTTTTCAGAGCAGCCTTATAAACATCATTGAGCTCATCTTTTTCAGCAGGAACCTGCAGCAGAAAAATATCCAAACAACACCATTAGTTATTTGCCTTATAAACATAATTGAGCACACCTTTTTCAGCAGGAACCTGAAGTTACAGCAGAAGAATATCCAGTTCACACCATTAGTATTAGTTATTCTCATACTACAATGATAGCTTATAGGGAAAACACATTGGTCAATTAAAGAAGTAAATATGGCCCGTGAATGCAATTCAGAGGAAGAAAAGGCCATAATATTTTTTTTGAGGCTTAAAATTGTATCTTACCATATGGTCGAGCATTCTTCCAATTATCATCATAAATTTTGCAGCTTCAGTTTCACCTTCCTCAACCAAATATCTTTCCAAATAATCAACTTTGTCCTTCAATTCCTCTATTGCCTTTGAATCCTGCTTAGCCATAGCTTTCACAGCTTCGTTTGAGATCTGAATTGTGGCATACATGAGACAAAATGTGAGACTAAGCCTAAGAATATGAGATGTTAAGAAACACTAAATGTGTCACTGCACCCTAATGTAAAAGAAGCATTTCAGGCATCCCTACAGCATGGTGCTAAAGAATATTTTCGGGACACTTTGTGCTCTCATACAGACATTGTAAGTTTTGCAAATGGTTATTCCATAAAGATACCATCCTCTATCGGAATAGAAACAAAAATGTCTATACAGCAGAACCTTTGAAATCAACTGTTGCTAGGTAATTTATGTACAACTTGTATTAATTCCTGTTCAAAGTTTGACAGTTTTAAAGTTTTAACCTTATTTTCAACATTCCACAATCACAATCAATAGTGGCACCTTGGCCTCTGAGGTATCTTGACACATATTTGGTATCATCTCAGGTAATGTGAAATGATTTTGACTTGTAAAGTCTGCTACATACACCGAATTTTAGCTTGAGGTGTTATTATTACTCATAATGTTGTTTCCTACTGTACCAGCTTTAAAGAGTAAGACAAAAAAATTCTAAACCACTACAATCTGTTAATTTCAGTTGTTTCTTAGCTGAATTATGAAGAAACTTCTTTTCATGTTATTGGAGGACTGCTTCTATACATGAATTATTGCTATCCACCTTACTGAAACATGAAACTTAGTTGAATTTTGAACTGAGCTTACATGCTAGCCTCTTACAGCTCCTTCAAGCTATCAAATCCAATCACATCTTTGACCACGATGGTAATGACTGCATTCCTTGTACTTGGCATTACATTTTTCATACCACTTTTGTGATTGACAAGAAGAGAATGACTTTGAAGAGATAGAACCTACTTAGCATTTATGAAAGCCAGATTACCTTGATTTCTTAGAGAACTTAAAGATTGATGACCTGTATCTATCAGACTCCTTGGGTAGTAATTAATGTCTCTAATCCTTAAAGATCGAAAAATGTCATAAAAACCTTTATCATTTACGGATTTGCATTATTAAATTTTTCATTGAAAAAAGACTTCAGATATCCCATTTTAGCTAAGTACTGATTCAATAATGATCTTACTAGTATCTTACTCCACTTCAAACACCTTTTGAAAATTTACCAACCTCAAAACTAATACCTTAAACAACTTTCTGCTTGAAAATGTCAAAACTTTTCATACCATCTATGTAAATTTTAATATGGTCCATTGATACAATATGTTACTGTCAATGCTATTCCTTCGGAATTCTATTAACTTGATGTAAAAATTAGTCAGCCCATATAAAGCTCTAACCTAAGTTACAGTTTTTGAAATAGGTCAATTCACCATTGCTTGCAATTTTTATGGATCTTTAGTAACTATATTGAGATCATGAAACCAAGAAAACTAATTCTTCTAGGAAGAAAGCAGCTTCACCAATTTCAAATAGAGCTTAAGCATTAAAAACCATTAACAAACATTCTAAATTTTTCCCTTTACTTGCTCATGATAATAATTATTAATTATCCAACAGAATTATTACTAACTTACAATTAAAGAGTCAAAAGACCCAATTCATTAGTCTCCTGAAAAAAGCATGATAGATTGATTGGACCAAATGAAATGATTTATCATGAGAACAAACCTAACCTAGCCCAACCTCTCATCAATCTTACAAGTATTTGCTTAGTTGCCAGTTTGGGTATGGGAGTATGCCAGTAATTATATATAAGTTGTTAGTTTGGGTATAGGAAAGGGTACAAATTTGGGGTTCAGATATGCTAGTATGACAAAAAAATCCCCTAGGTATGGATATGATTGTATAACCCAACCTCTCATCAATCTTATGAAGTATTTGCTTAGTTGCCAATTTGGGTATGGGGGTACGTCAGTAATAATAAATATTTTATTTATATATATTAATAATAATTTAAGTTGTTAGTTTAGGTATGGGAAAGGGTACAAATTTGGGGTTCAGATATGCTAGTATGATAAAAAAAAAATCCAAGTATGGATACGATTGTATAAAGATAGAGAGAATAATAAATATTATATATATGGAGTTCGAATATGCTACTATGACAAAAATAATTCCCTAGATATGGGTATGATTGTATATAAGATAGAGAGAATAATATATATATGTGGGGTATGGCCCCAAGCCTCATTCACTAATAAAAATAAATAAATTATTAAATATATAATTATAAATATAATATAAAGCTAACGGAGGATGAATTGGGCTCGCGCTCCGAGGAGGCCGTAATGAAGGAGTCTACATAGTAGGTTCTCCCGTGTTGGTGGGGGAGGATTCATTCCTCCTCCACAGAGGTTTGTACTGTATGTTCGTAAGCATTCCACTACCCTAGCTTTTCCTCATTGCTCTGCGCGCGTGGTTTAAATGTTTTGTTCGCTTTGTGGTTTGAAGTTTGCTCTGTTATTCAATTTGTGAGTGTTTCTAGCGGCTTTGGCCCCATATTGAATCTAGGGTTAGTACCCTAACAATTAATGAGCATTCATGGATGGTGATCCGCCATCCACAACCCCTGAGAGGGATTTACCTAACCCTCATGGTTTTAAATCATTTTGTGATGTTCTCGTTGAAAAGTCTTTGGTGGTGCCAGACTCTATTGGTTTCACACAAGTTAGTTTTGAAGTGGAATCCCCCGATGGACAAATTGATGGACAACAAGATATGCACTCTCTAAAGAACCCTAAAGATCTTTATGTCTCTCCTAATCTAGAGATGATTGAAACATTTAACAACGAAAAATCTAGGTTAAGTAGCATTGCAATTTTCTTCACGGTTGTTGATTTAAACAAAATTCCTGACAAGAGACTCTTCGACCAATGGCTTGTCAATATTTGGGGAAAGAAGTTTGATGCTAGGGTTTCTTTCTATAGAATGGTGCAAAAAAGGATTGTTCTTGATTTTCTTTCAAAACTCTAAAATGCAAGAAACAATTTTGGAATGGGGGAAATGCACTTTCCTAGCTTTGAAGTGGTCTCATGATGCCATTTATGAAGAAGTACTGGCTCTTTCAAGCCTGAGATAGTTGAACATTAGAAATCTCCCTCCCCTGTTCTGGGAAGTTATCCCACAATTACTGTCTTCTTTTGGGAAGGTTATTAGGGTTGAGGATCCTGAAGAGACACTCCCGCATATGGATGTGAGAGTGCTAATTTCTCTTTAGCCTGGAATAGATATTCCAGACTTCATTTGTGTCTCCTTCCAGGGTTCTCTGCATTCATGTGCAATTGATGTTTTGAGTGGTTTAAATGCATGTTATCTTTGTAGAAAAGAGGGCCATCTCAGAAGGAATTGCCCTATTATTCTTAACAGATTAAATAAGACCTCACCCCCCCCCCCCTCCAACCTTAATTTGCATTTTCGACTGGGGAAGATATTGTAAGCAACCCTCCATCAGAGGATTGCTCTGGTAATGTTGGTTCCTCACCGGCTGAAAGTGGTAACCCGAAATTGGTTCCCCACCTTCCAGGAATCTTGTCGTTTCTTCAGAGCATTCCAATCTCGGCTCCCTTGATGCCATGGAGATTTGTTGCCCCATTCTAAATGATAATATTAGTATGGAGAGTGTTCCAACCGCGGGAACTCCCCCCGAGGGGTGTGGACTTACTCCTAGAGCCCTCAATCCGACTTCTCCCCAGTTGGACTCTCTAAACTCTATTGACACAAATTCTCCTTCGAGGGTAGCCTTGGGTTGTCCGACCCCTGAAAATACAACTGTCAGTTCTAAGGTGGCAAGGAAAAATGCCCAACAACTTGTTTTGGAAAAAATTCGAAAGAATATTGAAATCAGCAATAAGATCAAAAAAAATGAATTAGAGCATAAGGCATTGCTTGATTCCTGTAAGACACCCAACATTGATATCAACATACAATAATATAGGATGCTCTGATACCACAAAGGCCCAAGCACTACACCAAAAAATCGGCCTAGTAGTGAGGGCAGCTACCCAAGGTGTTAAGGGTGAGGTTTGCGTCCCACCAGCCTCGGAGGTGAAGGCATAAAAGCCACGAACACAGTGGGCACATGGTCGTGGAGCCCCACCATCTAGTTATTAGGTACACACCTGCTAGCACAACGGGTTACATCCATCAGGGTTTAGCCCTTCACGCACGGGACATTACAACCCACCATGCTTTGCAGGGCTCGACCTCAAGACCGTGGCTCTGATACCACTATAAGACACCCCCAACACTGATAACAACATACAATAATATAGGATGCTCTGATCTTCAATTTACCTCACACTAGCAAATCAAGATATCACACAAAATAATAATTGATATAGATATGCAGATTCATTCACAGTGATTATAATGTTAACACTAATGAATATACTCAGATCTTATTAGAATCCCATTAACAAACTCCCAGCAGCTAAGAAACTGATCAATACTAAGCTCTAGATTTAACCAAACAGCAATAAATGAACTCACAAACTGACCCAGACAGCAAAAGTATATTAAGTAAACTACAAAGGCGAAGTACATCTCAAATGCTTATATAGATTTGACTCCAATTCTGAATAGTAGAGGAATCCACCTTGCCAGATTACAAGATAATGGCACAAGGACATGGCGAATCCAGACCAATAGCTGAGTGTGTGAAAATCGCTACCAGGTGGTTGCACTTTCAGTAGGGGTGACTGAAATTGGAATTAATTCAGACCTGGGAGGGCCTGTCTAGACCTATAGCAAGCTCCAGTGAGGGATGTTTGAGCGTTGTGAATGCAGATTTGTATAGATCTCCTCTTGGGAATATGACGCTACCAACTCCAGTCAGTCATACAGCCGTAGCCTAGGTAATCGGCCCCCAAACCCTAAGCGCAACTTCAGAAATAGTGTCCAGACCATCAAACTTTAGGCATAGCTTTAAAATATGTCCCTGAATGTTGTTATAACACCCTCCTACTCTAGGTGTTTAGGGTATTTAAGAACCCTAACAATGGTAATCCAAGGTTTCCCTAACTCACCCAACACTCCGTTATGGTCTGCAGTAATCTGGAAATGCAAAGGTGTGATGATTGGATGTCCTGCTGCTTGTTTGACACCTTGTTACTGTTGAACTTTGCATTCATGGACCAGCTAGGACTTGAACCTAGGACCTCTCATTGCCACTGGAGTGCTCTACCACTGAGCTACCGGCACACTTTGTGGCCGACCCATCTTCAATTCAAGTGTGGCTTTTTTTCCAACACCCCCCCATAAGCCACATTTGTTGCGTTTGGGGCTCCTAGCCTGGTCTGGCTCTGATACCATGTTGAATTTTGCATTCATGGACCAGCTAGGACTTGAACCTAGGACCTCTCATTGCCGCTGGAGTGCTTACCACTGAGCTACCAGCCCACTTTGTGGCCGGCCCATCTTTAGTTTAGGTGTGGCTTTTTTTCCAACAATGACAAGCCTCCAAGAGAAGCAACCACCTGGAAAATAACACTACCTAGGTTAATTTTTGGAGGGTTTGAACTCTACTTTTGAATGGGAAAAATGATTAGACAAGATTAGGGTTTTCGTCCCAACCTTGCTGAGAAGCTGAGAGTTTCGTCCCAACACTCACACTTAGGAATCTCTCCTAAATTCTTCTCAAATTCTCCATGACGTCCAATTCAAGTCAGCCACCCACCATATATACAAACATGCCAAAAGATCCCACCAAGGTCGACTAGCTAGGAGGAAAATAAATAAATTTAAATTTAAATTATTGTATTTCTTTATTAGGTCGGCCCCAAATGGAGTTGGCCAAAATTTTAAAATTAATTTTTTTAATTTATTTGTTTTTTTCTTTATTCAATATTATTATTATATTTAATTAAAATATCAAACTAGTGTTTAAAAACACTTTCTCCCGCCTTGCAAAATTTTAATCTTCAATTTAGGTTGGGGACATGGCAATTCCAATAATGAAAACATTGTTATTTCTGAGAATGGTTGTACTAATGGAACTAATAGTGAAAATGAAAATAGTGATTCCATGGTAAGAAGCATTGTTAAAGAAATGGAAAAGCTAAGTCAAATCTCCGAAAAACCTTCAGATCTTTAGACCTGAGGCAGTCCCTTGCTTTGAGGATGGAAAAAAAAATGAGGCTGTCTTGCCCTTTGAGTCTGGGAAAAAAAAATTGAATAGCCAAAAGACCTTGTGGACCCTGACTTGAGGTCTAACTCTCTACAGGCTCCTAGAGATTTGATCTTAGGTTTAAATTCCGCTCCTAAAGTTTCTCAAGTTAAGGATGTCTTTCTTAAAAAATTTGATAAAAAAGAGAGTTTGCCTGACACCCCTGTTGAAACAATTGGAAAGGTGCTAGTTGTTGGTGGATCTAAAAGGAGACACCTCCCCCATGCTGACCCCCTCCCAAGCAATGAATCTGCTGCAAAAGAATCTTTGATTCCTACAAGTAAAGGAAACATTTCTAAATTTAAAAGGAGACACAAAACAAAGGAATCTCCTAATCCTTTTGTGAAAAGGAAAGGAGAAAAGAATATTCCTAAGTGCTTTGATAGCTTTAGGAAACCAATGGACTCTTCAGACCAGTAATTATATGGGGCTAAACCATATTTCATGGAATGTCAGAGGATTAGAATCCCCTGACAGAAAATACATAGTCTAAAGATTCTTGAATTTGGTGGAAAGAAAAGATATTGTGTTTCTTCAGGAAGTAAAGGCCACTAAGTTTACTCTTGAAACTAATTTAATGTTTATATGGAGAGATTCAGTTCAATTTACAACTTCCCATGAGAAAGGGAAAGGTGGCTCGACCATTCTACTATCCATTTCATGGGCCCAACATGTTATACACAGTGGATGCTCACCATGTCAAAGGGCCACATGGGTGGTTCTGGAGAAGGAGGGTTTTAAGTTTGGGCTTTGTTAAGTTTATGCTCCAAATGATTACAAGGGCAGATGTGAATTGTGGCAATGGTTATATAATCTCCCCAATATTCCCTGGATTGTTGGTGGAGACTTTAACATGATTGAACAACAGGAGGACAAGAGTGGGGGTATGAAACTTGACTAGAAAGGCAATGAACTTTACTTTTGGTCTAAAATGAAGAACAAGCTCAATTTGTTTGACCCTCTAAGTGGAAACAAGAAAGAAAACAATGATATATGGTATACCTGGTGCGCCTTTCAAAAAGGTGGCAATAGGATTTATTGCAGGCTTGACAGATTTTATGTCATAAGAATGTATTCAGTTTCAATAAGGATGTGGAAGGGAGATTTGTCAAAGTCTACCCTTACACTTTATCAGACCACCAACCCATTATTACAGAAGTTCTACTAAATACCAAAGAGAACATAAAAAAGAGAAGAGAAAACTCTTTCAAGCTTCACACCAGCCTTCTCAAGGATGAGAACTGCAATAATGCAGTCTTTACACTTAGAGAAATCAACAGGTGTTTGCTAAAAGATAAATCAGAAATTGAAAGGTGAGACCAAAATGTAAATGCTTGGAAAACAATATTACAAACCATTGGGAAAAAAAGAACAATGGATAGCAAGAAAACTGAGGCAGGTCTAAACGAGGAACTTTTAAAGGCTGAGGAAGATATTCAAAGGGATCCATCCAACTTGGTCTTAGGGGAAAAAATGGCAGCAATTAAAAACTCCTTGAGAAGATTATAATCCAAAAAATAAATATAATATAATTATCTATTAATTATATAATATATATATATATACATGACAAGATGCACGTCGTGAGGCAATCCCAATGGTGGAAGGCCTCAGTTCCCCCATCCCTGTTACTTAAACACCTTTGTGGCATGGTCTTGATATCTTCAATCTGCTCTCCCCATATGGCGCATCAGCCAGTGGTCAACATGGAATGAGGATGTGCTCAACCCTGCCAACTCCACTATATATTCAATATCAGATCGTAACAAATTGAATAGGACATCCGGAAAGTGATTGGTTTGCATATGATGGATGATTCACAGAATGTTTCTATCCAATATCATCCACATCATGGGTCAGAAATGTGGGGGAAGTTGTTCGTCGCCAACTTCCTGAAGCCTTCCCTGCAACCAAAGGCTCTCCTGGCTATCTCATCCTTCGACAAACATCTTTTGGCTAGTCTCACCGGAGGCATTTTTAATACCCATACCGCATCCTTGCAGAGCTCAACTACTAAAGCTTTTTCTCTCTTCCGAGATGGTCTGAGAAAGAACAACATGGAAACATTCAACATGCTCATCAACAACCATGTAGATCTCGTTTTGGCCTCACAAATAGAGCATTCTTTTGAGTTTGTTGAGGCTCTACACCTCTTCTTGCATTACAAAGCGCTGGATGTCTAATGTATTGTTGTCCATCTCTGTCCTTCGTTGCCAAAATGCTTAGTCTATTCGGAGTTGAGGCTCCCCTTTCCTCTGTTCTTCAATGTACATGGGAGCTACCCCCTTGGTAGCCATTACCAATCGAATAAATATATATTATAATTTATATATAATAAATTTATAATATATATTAAATATATTACTTCTATGTTAACGGAAATGTGCAGAATTGTTGCAAGATCCGAAGGAATGGAGGAACAAAATAAACCACATTTGGATGTGTAGACTAGGGGGATTTGTCACCCTCGAGGCTCCAGGTCACAGAAAGCCCCAAGGAACAAACTGCCCTAAACTACCTTAGATTATTTGACGGGTGCTTTGGAAATCAGGTGAGTCGGCCACAAAGGTTTCAAACAGCTAACCAGACAACTCATTGTCTGAGGACGACAATGCAGGAATTGGAACGCTGGCATCCTATATAGACAAAGGTCTAGCAAACATGCAAAAAACACAAAGGGCCTACTTACGACCCGACTAACAGAGTTTGACAATTTGACCAAAAAAATACAAAAAACAAAAAGTACAAAAAGAAGAATACTGAAAACTATTCTAATGTGGAAACAACAAAAAGAGAGGAGGAAAAGATACCACTCCACCCTTGCTTCGATTCTTCAGCTTTAACTTCAAAAGGACAAACCAGCACCTACACAGACAGAAACAGGAAAAATGTTGGGCTATGTTTTGAGGTCTACCTTAGTCAAATCCCCGTTTCGGTGTTCCCACCTCCACAGATAGCCAGATATGCAACAAGATAGAGAAATCAATAAAGTAAATAAAGGAAATGACACTATAAAATAGAGTGCAAAGACAATCTGAATGCTACTCTATAAGATACAATGGTGCAAATAAGTGAAAAGAGCAATATCACCTTCTCTTCTACTAGCACTCAAGGCTGAGAGGAGAAGATGACACCACGTCGAGAGAATGGAGCTTCGTCAACCTACAAAGATGGTGGTGTTGCAACAAGAATACGCTGTAGAAGCCAAGCAGTGAGGAGAGAAAAGCAAGAATCATCAAGAAGAGAGCAAGAGTGAGCTTGAGGGAGTGAGAGAGTGGAAGAATGAGCAAGAAGTTGCAAGAATTATCCTGAAGGAATAAAAAAATTGAGTTTGAATGCTTGAAATGGAGGTAAAAGGTCGTTTTTCGTAGATCAAGGGTCAACACAAGACGTTACTTTCATAGCCAACCAATGACGTAACAGTTATGCAGATTCCAAAGGTAGAAATCCTATCAGGACGGAAGCACGACGTGCAGACGTCCGCGCGGCACGCTCGTGTCCCCGACAGGAATTCCTCCACTAACGCAAAAAGACAAGGCCACACGGAAGAAATAAGCTAACAACGGCGGGGTTTGCATCATCGAACTTATAGTTTCTAAGGTAAGGGTAAAATAAATGGGGAATTTGCCTAGGGTGCAAATTCGCACCATTACAGGATGTAACTTTGTATAATATTTCAGGATAACTGCATTAAATATTTTTCTCTAGAAAAGGCTTCAAAACATCATATAAATGTCTACATTCGAAAATCTTTGTTCCAGAAGTATTAGTAGTGGTTGATTAACTTAGGATGGCTTTTAAATTTTAAATCTCCTTACATGCCTTGCAGCAACCATGATATTTGCCTTACTATATGATTAAAGACATTAAGTTTCCACACTCTATAATATTGTGATTTTCTATATGTATCTAGATTTGATTACATGGACTTTTCCCCTCAACATTTCAAATCACACTCAATGATCCATCATTAGAATGCAATTAGCTAGAGAAAATAAATGATATCTTTCTATGTTAAATTTTTTGCAAAATTGGTATTGGGAGCATTCAAGCATGTCATGGGACAGTGAGGACATGCCCTTGCCACCTTGGGTAGCCTGTAATGTACCCGCAAGGTGCCCAGGGTGGTAGGGGCATGCCCTACCAATTTTGTACACACTCTCATTCCTATTTGATCCAAATCCCGCACCAGTTCTACAAGTTTCAAGTATCATACAATATTTGCTAGAAAAAACATTAGAAATGCCACCTAACACAAAATCTTTGACCTGAGTCTATAGTGGGTCCATACAAGTCCATATTACTCTTAGAAGTTAGCTCAAAGGTTCCAAAAAATAGTCATTCACCCACTATCAAACTACTTATTGAGTAACCATATGGATCTAAATAGATTTTGACATAAAGAGTAAACCTGGAAAAATGGCATAGAGTGGGATGAAGGATTATCTTGTACAATCCTCAAATTATCTTGTGAAACTATTGTCCACAACTATGAACTGTAAACATGCAATGTTGAAGGATTACTTTATAATACCTCATCTGCAACTAGGAAAATTCTAGACAAATGATGGAAGATTATCTAGAGGGATTATGGGCAATTTGAGAATCCCCATGAAACACTAGCCTATAGTGGCAAGACCTTCAATGCTTTTAAGTTTTGGACCTTGGTAGAGTTGCTAGCGAAGCATTTATGGTCTCTCCTTTTCCCCTCTCCTTCCAACTTTGGTGCTGACTCAACAATTGAAAAACTAGTCACTTATGTTTTTGTAATGGCGCAAATTTGCACCCTAGGCAAATTCCCCATTTATTTTACCTTTACTTTAGAAAATATAAGTCGGATGATGCAATCTCGTTGTCGTCAGCTTATTCCTTCTGTGTAGCCTTGTCTTTTTGCGTCGATGGAGGAATTTATGTTGGGGACGCACACGTGTCGCACAAACGTCCATGCACAACCCTAATTTCCTGACAAGATTCCTACCCCTGGAATCTACAAAAGCATTACGTTTCTAGTTGGCTGCGAAACTAACGTCTTTTGTCCTTCCTTAACCGACGAAAATCGACCTATCACCCCCATTTTCAAGCATTCAAACTCACATTCTCTCACTTCTTCACTTTGGCTTGCAATTTCTCTCATTCTCTCGATCATTCTTGCAACTTCTTGCTCATTCTCTCACTCTCTCAAGCTCGTTCTTGCTCTCTACTTGGCTTCTATAGCGTTCTTGTTGCAACTCCACCATCTTTGCAGGTTGACGATACTCCGTTCTCTCGGTGCAGAGTCATCTCTTCCTCTCGGCCTTAAGTGTTAGCAGGAGGAAAGGTGATATGGCTCTTGTTATTTTGTTTCCATCATTGTGTCTTATAGAGTAGCATTCAGGTTGTCTTTGCACTTTATTCAATAGTGTACTTTCTATTTCTCTTCTTTATCGATTTTTCTATCTCGTTATATATTTAGTTGTCTGTGGAGGTGGGAACACCAAAGTGGGGGCGGCCTAACTAAGGCAGACCTCGAAACGCAGCCCAACATTTTTCCCATTTTCGTGTGTGCAGGTGTTGGATCGTCCATTTGGAGATGGTGTTGAAGAATCGAACCGTGGGTGGAGTGGTACCTTTTCCTTACCTTTCTTTGTCATTTATGTATTAAAGTAGTTTCCAATATTCTTCTTGTTGTACTTTTTGTTTCTCTTATTTTCCCTATCAAATTGTAGAACTGTGCCAATCAGAGCGTTAGTAGGTCCTTTGCATTTTCTATCTGTTTACCAAACCCTTGTCTATACAGGATACCAGCGCATCCTTGAGATGCCAGTGCGTCGCGCTGGAGTCTGAATCCCGCACTTTTGTCCTCAGGTAGTGAGTTGTCTAGTCTACAATCTGAAATCTTTGAGGTCAACTCACCTGATTTCCAAAACACCTGTCAAACAACTTGAGGTAGTTTAGGGCAGTTTGTTCCCTTAGGCTCTCCCGTGACCTGGAGCCTTGGGGGTGATGAATCCCCCTTCTCTACATTTTTGGTGAACCTGACGTGAACTCCTTGTTTTTGTTTCTTGGTATTGGAGGATCTTTCTCTCATGTCCTAGGTGTGTTGTAGATGTGTGTGTTGCGAAGTGTGCAGCTTTGCGACCCAGCCTACAACCCCTAGATACGTAGGAAAAAGGACTCTTGGATATTTGGAAATGAAATCTAGGTAGGTCACTATCTGTTAGTACAATATTCTACATCATTAGAGTTAGTTCCAATTGAGTATGTGAACATGGTTTCGTTCACGCGTATCCCTCCTCTTGAAAATGCGAGTGCTACACCTAATATAAAATTTACCTAACATGATGAGCTTCTTAATAAAGAGCTCTCCCTTTTATACATCCCCGCCCGGATCAATGGAAATGTTGTAACTGGCATCTTAGTTGATCCGACGAGTTGAGTTAATGTGATAACAGAGGAGACTTTGTTCATAAACAGCTGGCATAGGGAGCAGTACGAAGAGTCGGAGACCACCCTCTATACGCATGATGGATTCTCTATTGCCCCTTTGGGCTCTATTTCTCTTTCAGTCTTGGTTGGACCCAAGACTGTTTATGCTTCTTTCGTTGTCATTCCGGAGTTTGATCTGTTCCAAGTTAGGTTGGGCATCCCTTGGCTTACCTTTGTGAACGGTGTCACCTCCGTGGTTCATAAATGTTTAAAATTCCTCATGAAGGTTTTGTGCACGTAGAGCACAACACTGGTTATGAACCGTTGTTGTCACGTGGGGGTTTCACATTGGATCACTTTTGGCCTAACCCAGTCGAACCTCTTCCCCCTAGGGGAGATTTGTTGTATAAGGCTTACATTAAATATAAGACCAGGGGCTCACCGTTGAAGGCTAGTTATCCGATGTCCCCTTATGCAGTCTCTACGAAGGCTTCCATGATTGCGCAGCAGCAAGCTGCCTCTTCTTCCTGACAAAAGGGGAAGGAGAATCTTGCTCGTGCTCAAGAGCCTTCTCCTTCTGTATCATTTGCTCTCGCTTTTGCTTCACGCCCTGCTACGGCACCCTCTGCTCCTACTCCCATGCCTCACATGGGAAGTGTGATGATGCCCGCATGGAGAAAAGCGAAGCGATAGGCCTTCAAGCTTCCTATTTCGCCCACGATTTCTAGGCCCGTTGTCTATGGCAAGGGGAAAGGTCATCGTAGGGCTGCTCCTGTGTCTTGGCCTCCACAGCCTCCTATTGCTTCTCTACCTACCCCTAAGGTAGAGAACAAGAAGAGGCATGTTGCTGAGTTGTCGGTTTCTGTTTCTCTTCCTGTGGTTGCTTCTACCCTACACTTCCTCCTCCTGCTCCTACCCAGGAGCCTCCCCTTCCACTGGCCATGGTTGTGAAGGATACTCCTATGGTTGAGCAACAGCCTCCGGCCTCTTCTCAAGCCACGTCTTCTAGCGCCTGTAGCTGACATAACTGATTTGCGCATGAGCACAAGCGCAGGCGAAAGGCTCTCGCCACTAAACACACAACCTCGCAAAAGATGGAGGGGGAGCCAATTGCCCTTGTTCCTGAATCTTCTTTTGTTGTTTTGTCTTCCTCTATTGTGCTTTCCTCAATTCCAATCGCCTTTGTTCTACTTTCGGCTCCCCCGACAAGGTCTAATAATCCTCACCCCAAAAGAATGCAGATTTCCATCGCTCCCTCTGTGGAGCCCCCTCTTTTGATGTCTCTCCCGGACATCCCTCCCTTTTCTCAGCCCATAGACATGTCGAACACCATGATGGTGTTTGCTATGTCTCTGTCCTCTTCCTCCTCGCCTTCTACTTCTTCTGTGGGGATTTCGCATCCTCTGTTGAAGCGCAAGTTGGAGGACGACCTCGCTTCAAGTGGAGATCGGAAGAAGGCATCACCTTCTTCGGAGTGGGTTCTGTCTTGGCTTGTGTCGTCCTCGTGACGGAGGTGGCCCCTGCATCCCCTAAGTTTGTCACTGCCCCTCTCGATGAGGTTGGCAGTGGATTTCAGGCACCTCCTCCCACTCGATTGACACATGGCACTCCGGTGAACTGCATGTTTAATTTGGTGGATGATATCTCGACTCTGTCTTCAATCTTTGCAAGATCAATGACTTTTGCTTCACATGAGCTCAGCGAAGAAGACCTTGAGGGGCCTTCTTCCTTGGCCCTTGTTGTAGGCAAGTCGGAGGGTGTTGCCCTTGTTATCCCACCCTTGCAGGCCCGTCCGCCCTCCCCCTATAATGATCTAGATTGGGAGCAGGACGACCTGCTAGTCGATGAGGAGTAGGGTGGTACCTCTTCTTTATCTGTACATTAGATTTGTGTGTGTGTTTGTATTCCCCCTGCTTGTCTTTCTGTGTTGTGATCCTACCTAGAGGACCCTTGCTACCCTTGTAGGTGCTTGGATATAGGCGCGAAAAATTTGTCGTGAACTTCCTCTATGTGTATCATCATTCTTCTATACGTTGTGAATTTGATTTTCGATATTGGGGATGATGCAAAGTGTTGGGGGCATTTAGGCCCTCTTCCATGTTGACCCAATTTTTATTTTTATTTTTTCTTCATGTGCTCTTCTTCATGACCTGAGTACTTCGAGGATTGATGACCATTCGTCATGCAACGTATTATATCTATTTGTATTTATGAACAGATCTGACCTCGAACTCTCAAATCCCCCTATCTCTCTTGGTTTCTTCATCTTTGTCTGCTTCTTGATGTTGTGGTTCTTATGTGTTGTCCCTCGTGTGTGTGTGTGACAACATACCACGAAATACATCTCCTTATGTGTTGTGTGCCACATCTCTGACTCTCCTTTCTCTCCTTAGGATGTCATGTGCTCGTTTGAAGTAGCACACACCATCCTAAGGGGGGGCTACCATGATGTTCTAATTTTTGATTTGGTGAATTCTTTCAAAAGGATTCCTTGGTGTCAAATTTTCTTTACAATGAATTCCTTGACGAAAGAATCCCTTATTGAAAATTCTCATTTTCCAAATGTTGTATTCTCTCAAGACTTTTGGATGAAATTTTCTTTTGAAAACGATCTTGTACGTGAAAGGATCTGAAAACTTGCCTTTGAAAAAGGAGTACTTTTTCTAAAATGAAAAACTCTAAAAACTTTCCTTTGAGAAGGAGCATTCTTTCCAACAGTTTCCTTGACGAAAGGATCTTACAAAAGGATTCCTTGATGAAAGAATACCTAGTGGAAAATGTGGTGGTTTTCAATCAGAGTGTTCCTTTGAATGGACCCATTGGTGTCTTGAAGAGTTTCCTGCCGAAGGAACCCCCTTTGAAAACTTCTCCTTCAATTGCATTCTCTGGTGTTTTACAAGAATTGAGTGTCTTTTATCTGATATTTGATGTCATTGTGTCTCGGTGTCAAACATCGTATATCCTCACATCTAGATTGGGGGCAGCCTAACTAGACCCATCTTTTTTGTGACTATCCTGCAACGGAGTTTGTAGCAGTCGCAGGATTATCTGGTTAGTGTATCTAATTAGGCTGTGTCTTATCATGTCGACTTGTGTGTCTTATGATTTTTCGCCTAACATGTTTTGTTTGCAACCTAACATGTTTGTGGTGAGATCACAGCTTGCTTTGTAGGACCGAGAACCTATGAAGCCTCCTCTCTTTCATAGCTTTGCAGGACTAAGAACCTGTGGAGCCTTCTGTCTCTCTCCACGTCCAGGTGCACCAAATCAAAGATCTGCTTCCTCAACGGTATTGGTATATTCTCTTCAATCTCTTTCTACTTTAACTTGCATTCGCACTGACACATGTGCTCACTAAAGTGGGGGCAAAATGTAATGGCGTGAATTTGCACCCTAAGCAAATTCCCCATTTATTTTGCCTTTACTTTAGAAAATATAAGTCGGATGATGCAAGCTCGTTGCCGTCAGCTTATTCCTTCCGTGTGCCCTTGTCTTTTTGCGTCATTCGAGGATTTTTTGTCGGGGACATGCGCGTCACACAAACACCCGCACACCCTGCTAACGTCCTGACAAGATTCCTACCCTTGGAATCTGTAGAAGTATTATGTTTTTGGTTGGTTGCAAAACTAAAGTCTTTCGTCCTTCCTTGACTGATGAAAATCGACCTATTACCCCCATTTTCAAGCATTCAAACTCACATTCTCTCACTTCTTCACTTTGGCTTGCAATTTCTCTCATTCTCTCAGTCATTCTTGCAACTTCTTGCTCATTCTCTCTCTCTCTCAAGCTCGTTCTCTACTTGGCTTCTACAGCGTTCTTGTTGCAACTCCACCATCTTTGCAAGTTGATGAAGCTTCGTTCTCTCGGTGTGGAGTCATCTCTTCCTCTCGGCCTTGAGTGCTAGTAGGAGGAAAGCTGATATTGCTCTTGTTATTTTGTTTGCATCATTATGTCTTATAGAGTAGCATTCAGGCTGTCTTTGCACTCTATTCGATAGTGTGCTTTCTATTTCTCTTCTTTATCGATTTTTCTATCTCATTGTATATCTAGTTGCCCGTGTAGGTGGGAACACCAAAGCGGGGGTCTAACTGAGGAAAACCTCGAAACTCAGCCCAACATTTTTCCTGTTTCCATGTGTGCAGGTGCTAGATCGTCCATTTGGAGTTGGAGTTGAAGAATTGAAGCGTGGGTGGAGTGGTACCTTTTCCTTACCTTTCTTTGTCATTTCCACATTAGAGTAGTTTTCAGTATTCTTCTTGTTGTACTTTTTGTTTCTCATATTTTCCTTGTCAGATTGTAAAATTGTGCTAGTCGAGTCATTAGTAGGCCCTTTGCGTTTTTTGTCTGTTTGCTAGATCCTTGTCCGTACAGGACGCCAACGCGCCACGCTGGAGTCTGGTTCCCGCGCTTTTGTCCTCAGGCAATAAGCTATCTAGTCTGCAGTATGAAACCTTTGAGGCCAGCTCACCCAATTTTCAAAAAACCCATCAAACAACTTGAGGTAGTTTAGGGCAATTTGTTCCCTTAGGCTCTCCCGTGACCTGGAGCCTTGGGGGTGACGAATCCCCCTTTTCTATAATTTCCTTAAGACAACTTGAAGACTATGGAGAAATAAAAAAGAAACCATAGGAGAGTATCATAATGTGGGACCAATTAGACCTTCAAAGCAAGCTCATGTCATAAGTTGTTTTTGAATGATTGAAAGAAAAATTAATAAATATCAGGGTTCAATTGCATAGTTTTTGAGTCAAACTCATTGACCCATATTTCATGGGTTGTGGTTCACATAAACTCATGTCTCATGAGAATGAATGTTCCACTTAGCACTCATTGCATTTAAGTGATGCTCATAGGGGTGAAGCATCGAAGCTTCTTGAAAGGTCAACCATCCCAGTACTACTCTTAACTTAAGCATGCTAACCCATGGAGTTTTCCCCAAGATCAAGTCCACTTAGCTTGCTACCCTATTTGTAGAACCTTTAGAAAGTGTTGCGCCTATGAACTATTCATTATAGAGCCCCTTTAGCTCATCTATTGACAAGTAGGAGGTATTTGCCAGGGTGTGTCAAATTATGATATTTATATCAAGATTCAACTACATAGTTTTTGGGTCAAAATTATTGAACCATGTTTCATGAGTAGTAGTTCACATGAATCCATTTCCCGTGAGGATGAATGGTCCACTTCGAACTTGTTGCATCTAGGTGATGCTCACAGGAGTGAAGGATCGAGGCTTCTCGAGTGGTCACCCATCCCAATACTACTCCAACTCAAGCATGCTTAACCATGGAGTTTCCCCCAAGATCTATTCTACTTCATCTTATGTGTTAGAAAAAATGTCTTGTATCTATTGTGTTATGATTTAGGATCTTCCTATGGAGAAGGCATCTCATACATTCTAATATGTAATGCATCTTTTAATTTCAGTATTAGAATTTACATTCTGAAAATTGATTGATTTTGGATTTCATTATCTTTCCTTGAGCTTAATACTGCTGATGTTTTGATCTCCTTGTTTATTGCAAGACCACAATCTCAACACTTATTGTGTGGGGGTGTATTATGACTGGGTCTAACATAAGAAATTTAGTTGTAAGGCATAAAACCAGTTTATGAGAGAATATACCTGGATTCATGTGTTATGTGGTTGTCATGTTCAAGTTTTACTCATGCTTTCACTTTTGTTGTGGTTTTGACATCACCTCCATCGGAAGATAAGAGAGTCACATTTCATTTTCGTTATCCTGTGATTAGTGTAAATGTCAGTTTCCTTGTCTTAACTTCTGGCTTTTGGAGGGGTCTCTATTTCATTGTATTTCATTTTATCTCCCAAGTCATAATGTAATGATATTTAACTTAAACCTAGGCATATCAGCTCTCCCTAAGTTTTGAATTGTTTTGTTTGGTATTTTAATTTTTGGAGGGAAATGGCCCCATGCCATGGTGATGGAGGACTTGGGGTAGAGGGTACATCCCTCACCTACAAACATTGAATGCAGGAGTTAATTGGGAAGGCTGTAGAAGAAAGGAAAGTTTGAGAAAGTTTTTGGTATTTTAGAAATATTATTCTTTATGGAATTTGAAGGGTTTCTTGTCTATTAGCTCTGGCTGTTGAGGAGCTTAGCAAGAAAATGGTTAAGGAGAGTCTAGTTGCACACTCATGAGCACATTATGCAAAGTTAAAAGAAAGGAGGATGAAGGGAAGGATGGAGAGAAAGACAGGAGGAGAAAAGAATGGAAGAGGAAGTGGATAATTTTGTTGGAAAGAGAGCAGAGATTTGGTAAGTGATTCTTCATTTCATTTTTTAAGATTTCTTGTTATAATGCATCTATCAACTGTGGAAACAGTGATATTCCTTTTGAGTATTTCTGTGGAATTGTTTCCTTTTAGGTTTGATTGATTCATGAGTAATGGTTAAAACTTAATTTTATACCATGCTTTTAGTTGATTATGAAGTGTTAGGAAAGTATACTGTCTTTCTTGACTCGTAGGTTTAATTTCTTTTTTTCTACGTATGGCAATGGCTTTCCAACCCAGGATAAGGGTTAAGAGTATTATCCCCTATTGTGGTACTAAGTCTTCCTTCGTGAACAAAACCATGGAGAGTTTAGTCTTCTCAATTGAATGTGAGTGCTGTCTTGGTTTTTGGGTTTACGTGGAATGTGAAGACTAAAGGTTGTGGCTCTTATGATAATCCTGGAGTCATTTCATTTCATTAACACAAGGGTATAGGGGTCTATAGCAGTATTATCTGGGACACGACCTTCAACCCTACTGGGTGTTTTTCAATTCCAATGTATTGAAATCCTCTCTCTCTCAACTGTGCCATGCATTTTTCAACTAAAGTTGGGAGACTCGTTCCTGGGAGGGGGGTTCATGGGTGGAAAGGAAAAGTTTTGTTGTGTGTGATGGAAGCATTGTAAAATTAGAATACAGTTGTGCTTAGGGAAATCTTATGGGTTGTGTAAATGAAGACCAGTACGTCTTGTACAATAAATCTGCTGTGTTCATTTGAAAAACAATTATCATTTATTCTTTGTGTTTCCTCATTTATAGTGAGAATAACTCTTGAAGGAAAACCTGTAAAGATGAATATTAATGGCATTCAATGTTTTGGTTATACATTCATCAATATTATAGATCCAAAGTTATTATAGCAACTGTATTTTTGTTTACAATGTTCTTGTCCTCTCGAAGTATTAAATAAGTTTAAGGGTTATCTCTTGAGCAGGGTTCTGTATGTGTAAATTGGAGAAGGATGTTTCTTGTTTTGGGTTAGTCATTGTATTTGGAAGTTTAAGATTGTTAGAGAAAAGCATAGAGTCTCTTTGGGAAACATGTGGGGTTGTGGAATAGCTTTCGTGATGTTTTGTGAACGAGGAGCCTTGAAGAGAAATTAGGTTCCATTCCATAAACTGTACAAGTTCTATCTATGGATTCTTGTAAAGACTAATTAAGTTGTGATCTTTCGTTAGATCTGTTTGTTTATTTGCATATTGACTGTGATGCTATTGTTGAACATGGAATTCCTAAGCATCCAGTGGTTTGGTCATTGTTCTATTTATATCTGAACTTAAACCTTCTAATGCCAGTGAAATTTATTGACAAGGCAAAAAGTGCAAATTGGTTAATGTAATAGACTAGTAAATCTGTTCATTGTAGAGTGTTTGAATTCATAATATTGAAAGTCATAGTGCAATAAGGTAGAATTGTATAAAGGATTTTCTTATGTAAGATACTTTTGTTATTGTGATAAAGTTGAACATGATACTCTTTGAATTAAGTTCTCTCTAAATCTAAGTTACCGGAATCGGCCCTTTGCCCTGCCGATTCCGGGTACGGGTACGTGCCAAAACGGATACGGCCTGGAAACCCTATAGAAACGGAGTGGAATCGATTTTTTCTTTCTGACTTCGAAAAAACCCTAAATCATGTTTTTAAATCTTAAAAATGTCTCTGTTGCACTTGTTTTCAATGATGGGTTGAATGACGGAAACGAAGGAACAATCAAGCGTCTGTAAATTCGTCATTCTCCACTAAATTTGTGCTTGAAAAGACATGCTTTTTCACAGGAAACAGGAGCTGAGATGTCGCGCGACCACACTGCAAGCTTTTCGCGACCACATTGCAAGCTTTTCAGAAACTCTACGCGACTCCCAGACAGGCCCTCGTGATTTTCTTATGCAGTTTGGAGTGTGCGACTCCCAGACAGCCCTCGTGATTTTATTATGCAGTTTAGAGTTTTACTTTTAGGCTTTTCTATGTTTTATAAGATTTTAATATTTTATACATGTACTTATATTAATATTTGTATGTATTTTTTATTTGATTTTATATTAATAATTATTATTTTAAAATAAACTAATAATTATATGAGCTAGTATATATTATTATTTATATTACTATATTATTTATTAAATTATATATTACTAATTATATAATAAAATTATAAATTAATAAAAATTTAAGATTTAAAAATTCTAAATTAAAACTTGTATAGTTTATATATCATTATTTAATATTAATATATTTATTTCTAAGTAATAGATTTAATTTTTTATGTATATATCTATGATTTTTATATGTTTTATGTACGGACGTATCCAAACATACCCACACCAAAATAAAAAAAATTGCCATACTGGCGTACCGTACCCGTACCCGTACTCGATTCGGTAACTTAGCTCTAAATTTGTTGAGCTTTACAATTGGAACTCTTTGTATATAGGAATCAACTGTGTCTTTGGTGACTGTATCATCTAATATTATGCTACTTGTTAGGGTTAATAGCAGTGACTTATATTGGACGACTATAGGTTTAAGTAAACTGTGTCAATATCATAGAGTTTCTATATTAGGGTTAGGATAATTCTGTTGAATCAGTTCTGTGAGAAGTTGCAGTAATAGTTGTGAGGCCAATTAATAGAAAACATATGACAAGAGAGCTAGTGATAATCAAACCTAACTCTGTGCATTGTTCAGTCAGGACACAAAGTACACTGATCATTATATCCAAATCAAGGTTTGCAAGGAAACTCAATCTATGGTTGATAAATGTCTAACTGTCTCAAGTATTGTATAGAGTAAGGGTTATTCCTGAAAGAGTTAGGTACTTAAATAGGCAAAAAGACCTAACATGTAGTCTTGATACCTTGTACTGTGATGTGAACTATAAAGGAATACAAGCTATAAGTAAAGAAAATGCTATGTGTGAACATCAAATTGATGAGTGTTCGGTGAACAATATTGTTGTTTGCATAGTATTTAGTATGATTAACAAGTAGAATCTTGTAAAAGCTTAAAAGCTTATTGCAGTCGTACAATATGCTTTATGACTGTTTAAGAATTCTATTTCTTTTAGAGTTTAAATTTTGAGGAAGTGAACTGTTGAGGTGGTAAGGACATCCTAGTCGTGTAATTTATGATTTTATATAATAGATTATTGTTCAGATTGATAATTCAGAATGCAGTGCACCTGGTCATATAATTATCCTTATACGATAGGGAAGTTATCTTGATCTAAATAAAGTTTGTATATCCTAAAGGAGCAATAAGCAAAATAATGCACCAAATGACAGATTAATAGTTTCTAATTGGATAGATATTTATAGCAATGGGGAGTTCATAGATCAATTGGGTTTAATCTTATGCAAGTATCACTCGATGTAATATTAAAAGAATAAAGGAGTCTTCAGAATACATCTCTTGTTTGAAATGGGGAGCTTGAAAGACCTCTGATTATTATTGGATTTTCCATTGCCTTAGTCATTGATAGTTGTCCAACCCAAAATCAATTTTCTTCAACGCAAGGAGGGTCCAGACGGAGGAAACTTGAGGCGTATTATCGCCAGGTCTTAGACATGCCCAAAACAATTCCTCACCTAATTATAATTTATTGAAGGATATTTTTTTGAGCTCATCTGTAGGTTCTTACTGCCTCCAATAGGACTTCAATTCCAAAGATACACTGTACAGAAAAGTCCAAAAAGTATATTAAACTGTGCAAGTGAATGATGCGATTGAAAGGTCCTACAGACTTCTTTGTTCAAAGGGAAGTTAAACATTACCGCCATCATCAGAATTCAGAGCTGTAAAGAGTACCATTCTAAAAAATCCACAAAAGCGAATAATGACATTGGTATCAAAGGACACAAACAAGGAAATGCATGTGTAAATATATGTATTTTGTACATACTATCACGCAGACCATTGGCACTGGCACTGGCATTAAATATAAAACCCAGAAAGTAATGAAAGTAAATAAAACCATATATTGACAAAAACTTGCCTCGTTTAAACCTGCAAGAATATCATCGCCAGTGGATGAACTCTCCCTAACCGGCTGAGGTTTGCTAGACTTCTTCTTGGCATGAGTTGAGATAGTCCAACTTCTTGGTACCCACAAATTCAATCCACCAAACTTTGAAGAAGGTTCCGAAAAAATTGTCTTATAACTCGTCCTCAAAGAATTAAACAACAAATTGGGGCATGTAGATTTGGGTGAAGATTTCCCTGCTGACAGATTTTCACCGTAACCTGCCAATGGATGAAGTGATAAGGAAAGCATGTTTTAATGTAATAAAATCTGATTTTCCTATTACCCACAAATGACTTGCACAGACACTTCTTCGGTACTTTTTAGGCACAGAGATGCATAATAAGGGATAATGTAAAGGTAAGGTCTGTCTGCGGCTTTCGAAGAGGAGGAAGCCTTTACGATGTTAAGTTTATGAAGCCTGGATGGGTACCCAGTAACCTCTTTACTAGAGGGAGACTTGGTTTGGATAAACATAGATCGTAGTTTGTGGCTTTACCTTTAAGCCTAGGTCACATGAATGAATGAAAGAAAGATTTTAATAATGTCCACGAGACTAAACAGTTTATGGGACCGAGAAACAACAGGCTTAATTTGTCTTCATGCTCTTTTCCAAGTCGGATCTCCTGCTATAAATTTTGACTAAAAGGCTAGCCGCCTAATTAATCTTATCTTCCACAAAAAGCTAGTGTATATTGTCCACTTTCAAACTATTACCATGTTGAGTACGGATATCCTCATACGCAGTGCATTCCATGATGAAGTGCCATTCCGTTTCCACAACCCCTTTGTTGCAAAAAATGCAAATTATTTCTTCCCAAGTTTCCTTGGGTATCTTCCACCTACCGGTTTCACACCTAAGGTGATGCGATCCCGTCCTCAATTGTGCCATTAATATTCTCGCCTTCCCTTTAATAGTTGCACCTAGATAAGTTTTTTCACCGTGATCCTTCGTCGGGTTAAACTCTTTGATGTAGTATGTTTTTTTCTCCCAATCTGATTTGTCCACATGGCAGTTCTAAATTTTTCATTCACATAACTTTTTATTTCACTGTTGGTGCTAGGTTACTCTTGTAAGCTAATGCCCCACTTGTTCATCCACTTGTGGTTCTGTTTCATCCAAGTTTTCTTCCTACGATCCAGTGTCTCCCTAATAGCCGCTTTAGGCCAATGGTGGTTATCCATGTTTTCAACCTTCTTTAAATAGCTTATCAACCGCGTTAACGCCGAAGCTTCCAGCAGGAAAGTCCCCGTTTCAGCTAAAAGAATTTCATATGGGACTGTGGTTTTAACTTTGAGACTGCTTGTTATTAGATGCTTTTGGATTCTTTCTAGTTGTCTCCAATTGCATTTAGACATACTACTTCCCCACACCTCACACCCATAAAGTACAACCGGAGAAACTAGCAAAACAAAAAAGGTCTTCTTGGTTTTCCAATCCCAAAGCTCGGCTTTTCTACATCTGTTTTGAAGAAGGTAAGAGGCCTTCCAACCTCCTTGTATCCTTTTCGTACGACAAGTCTCCCAACTAAGCTTATAATGAAAGTCAATCCCAAGATATTTGTATTCTTTCACTATTTCAAGTGGGCTGCTTCAAAAAGAAAGATATTATGCTTATATTTTCTATTCAAAGAGAAAATCATGATTTTGGTTTTGGAGATATTCACTTACATCCCAACCTCCTGACAAAAGAGTTCTAGAGCTTTCAGATGTTCCCTTAACCCATGAGTTGTTTTAGAAATTAGAATAAGATCATCAGCATATAAAAGTAGTTTCACCACATAACCTGCCAATTGGATACCATCCCCATCCAACTTGCTTAACCAAGCTTCCAACTTATCAATGTATAGCCTAAAAAGCATGGGAGATAGTGGGCAGCCCTACTTAACCCCAATGTTGCTACCAAAACACTCTGACATACCTTCACTTGTTCTGATTTTAGCACTAACCTTCTCATATAGCCTGTGAACAGCTGCTCTATACACGCTTGGAATGCCTAATTCCTCCATTCTATTCCATAGCTTGTCTCTAGGTACCGTATCAAAAGCTTTCTTAAAGTCCACAAAACAACAATAAGCTTCCTCACCTTGAGTGTTCCAAATTTTTTCAATCAAATGTCTAAGGGTGATGCAGTGATCAATAGTAGAGTGACTTGCCCTAAAGCCAGCCTGCCCTTTCTCCCTTTTGCCCTCATTTTCTACCCAACTGCTGATCCTTCGTTCAATCATGCTCCCAAAGAGTTTGTCAAAGATAGGATTGACCATAATCATGCGGTAGTTAGATGGATTATTGATATCACCACTTTTCAATAAAGAGATGACCACACTGGTAGTCCACTCCATCAAAAATCCTTCTCTAGTGACATTATTGAAAATTCTTTTTATGAGAGGGGCAAGTGTCTCAATCCCCCATTTTAAAAATTCAGCCTGTAACCCATCTATGTCTTGCGCTTTACCGCTCGCTAAATTCTTTATTCCTTGTTTAATATCATCCACAGTGAATATTTCCATTGATGTGTTAATAACCGGTGGATGATCTTTCTCGTGAACCCGCTCATAAAGAAGCTTAGCATACTCTAGCCATTGGATATCAATAATATTGTTTTCAATCTTCTTTTTCTTTTGCTACAATTCTCTCCAAAAACCTTTAGGATTTTGTTTTCCAAGCGAGATTAGCTCCTTCCTTCTTTCATTTACATAATCAGATTTTTTAGATTGCACCAGTTTTTCATAATTTTTCTTGCCTTCTCTGTCCACTCCTCTCTTTTTTAGAGACCTCTTGGCTACCTTACATTCATCATCGTACCATGGATTTGTCGGGAAAGTGTTTGCGGCTCTCAACTTGGGGTGAGTTCTTTTGCATGCATTTAATGCCCTGTGAATTATTGGGATCAACGAACTGCTGTGAATGTGCACATCCCCCTCTTTTGTAGTTTTGACCTCACCGTTATTCATTAAATCATGGAGATGTTGTTTAAGAACAACACTAAATATTTCACTATTTTCCTTGTTCACGAGGATTTTACCCTTGGGGAGTGGTTTTTTTTGCATGTGCTAAACTTGATTAATGTGTTGGTTGATTGGGGACATACGGAGCTTAACCAAGAGAGGTTAGTGGTCAGATTTCATCCCAATAGGGCAGTCTTCAATGTCAAACTCCAGCAACCTAGAGACAAAACTTTGAGAACAAATCACATAGTCCACCACACTTTGACCATTATAAGTTTTGCAAGTGATACCCCCGAATTTGGCCAATCTTTCATCCTATTGCAAATAATCATGCCAAACAAACTACAAAGACCAAGCAATTCAGCTCCAAATGGGGTCACCACGCCATTACCATCTTGGGATGTTCTTTCCCAATATTGATCTCCACCTTCCTCCAACCATAAAGGATTATTCTCCCCTTTTTCTTCCCTGCTCAGCTGAAGAGATTGGTTATTAGTTGTCCTTGCATTAAAGTCGCCCATTAAAACAACATCTCCAAGCATGCTGAAAATGGATATATCTTCTTTTAGCGAGGCATATGGGTCTTCATTGTCTAGGTTTCTCTTCTTATAGAACTTAGAATTTTTTGGGGCAAAGTAACAAGCAGCCAATCTAAAAGTCACCCCATTTTCAGTTATTTGCAGCCATATATACTGTTTATTTGCATCCTCTTTTTCAAGTTCAACGATTCCCTTCCATTTCTCACCTATTAGCACCGTAACTCCCCCATGACCTTTGCCTGCCAATATCTGTCGGCAATAGTACCTATTAGACTAGCACTTGCACCAAGGGGGGGATGCAAGGGTTACGTCGATAGAAAAATATCTTCAAGCCTATGTCATATACGGAAGTATCAAATTTCAAATCTGTGGTCAATAAGTTTACGTCGTTTGCTGGAAGAATCTCCACATTGGGTGATAATTTACCCATCTTTGTAAGTAAGGATAACTGCAATTTATAGCTTCACAATTAAATGCATACTAATGTGAAGTATTAATTGAGGTGATGGCCCATTGTTTTTATTAGTGTCAGCTTCGGCGGATGGGGTGGATACATTATTGTCGAATGATTAATGAATTTAGCTATGTTTTCGAAGCAATAGATTATTCTACCTTGTTCGGCTAATAAATGTAGTGATATGATTAATTGCTAACGTAGGTAAAGCTATCATTTAATTCACCTATAAATTGTTCAAACAACCTAGTAAAATGGTTTGGTGGGAGCGTGAGACAAGTTTTGGTTGAACATTCATACAATATATAGCCTATCGGCTAAAAAGAGTTTTAACGAAACTTTGTAATAGTTTTTATTTTATTAATCTATAGGTGATCGGGAACCCATGCCCTTAATTTAAATACTATTATAGATATTGTTTTATTTATTTAAAGAGTTATTTTATTTTATTTTACGTTAGAATTATTTAAAGATTATTTTATTTTATCCATATCAAGTTTATTTTATTTTATAAATATTTTTGAATTATTTTATTTTATTTATATTGTTGTCTTTATTTTTATTTGAAGAATTTTTTTAATTGATGAATTCGATAATAGGAAGTTGTATTATTTATATTGATTGAAAAAAGATAAAAGTACATAATACAAAATGGTTATTTCGTAGGAGTGCATGAAATTCTCTTGAACATATATACTTTATACATATTCTATTACATTAACCGAATAACTAACTATATAAAATTTCCATAACTATTTACTAATTTATTTGACTACTACATCATCTCACTCAATTGGGACAGATTCCTCTGAGACCAAGGCAAAGGACCACTTCACACCCTTAGCAATCGACACTCCAACAACTTTTAAGAACTTCAACCCCCATTTTGCCTTCCGATTTCGAGCTTCCTCCTTATCACCAATCACTTTGATGATAAATGGAACCCAAGGCCCATTGAAAAATGATCGACCAAGGGTCGTGGTTCAGATGAAACCTCAAACCTAACACAACATCATCCATAATATTTTTTAAACCCCCACACTATTTAGTCTTAATCAATATTTCTACAACTCATCAAATGTATTTCGTCTCTTCACCAAGGTCCAACATTACCACAACAAACATAGAAGCAATATCAAAACTAACTCAGTTCCTACGAGTTGAACCCATGAAAATATCCCCTAAAACCATTCTCACTCCATACAATACCACACAAGAAATTGTTTTGAAGATTAAATTTTTAATCGCAGCTCTATGATCTCGCCTCTAAAAGCATTTTGTCTCACCTTAGTGGAAAGACACATCTAGTATCCATAGCACCAGATGTGATGAAAAATTCCATCGTCCATAGTAGTATTTCAATAATATTGATTTATTGATTCATTATTCAACCAATTCAATAGAGTACCACTCCAGATAGCTCACACAAACAAGAATGCAAGGAGTAACAATCTCATAAAATAGATTTTATTTGCTTCATTATTTTGTGGCCAAGGATAAGGGAAAGGGACCCATAGTGGGTATAGAAGTAGGTCTAAGTGGGCCCCATAGTGGGTAGGCTTAATATCCAATAAACTTGCACTTAATATCCAATTGCAAAACACTTTTATCTATAAATTACACAAACTGACAAATCATGTGATGCCACATGAGCACACCAATAATACATGACTTAGTGACCCACTATCGGTCTCACCTTTTTTTGGACCTTTTTGGATATCTTGACAAAAAGGATGTTGATGTGACATCATATTTGATGATGTGGCCTTGAAACCAATTTTTATAAGTAGGGGACTTGCCAAATGAGTTGTACAAATTTGAGAGTGATTTGAAATTTTCACATAAGACTTTGAGAAGTGTGAAGTTAGGGTGGCCTACTATAGGCCCCTCTCCCTTATCAATTGGTAAATATTTCCACACATTCTCCTCCACAACAACTGATAGCATGGCGTCCTAATTGACTACCAAATTGACAAGTTTGTTAGCCTCAACATTCACTTCCTTATAAACATGATTTATTTGGAAGGCTTCAAACTTAAACAACAACTCATGCCAACATTGGAGAATATTATTAGTTTTCCAATTTGGAGAACTTCCACTACACAAGACATTGATAGTTAGCAGTGAATCCCCTTCAATTATTACTTTTCTCAATCCTAATTTTTTAAACCAATTTTTTTAAGCCTAGAAAAATTGCTTGAAATTCTACCTCATTATTAGTGTTAATCAAAATATTTTTGATGTAACATCAATCAAAGAACTAACATGATTTCTAAATATGCATCTAATGCTAGAAGCATTAAGATTCCCCTTAGAGGCCCCATCAAATTTTGATTTTATCTAGTCTTCATTCAATGGTTTCCAAACTGCCAACGACCTAGTTATTGCTTTCAGATTATCCTATTTCTTCCCGTGAACATGAGCATTTGAAGAACTATTTTATTTACATAATAATAATTTTATTTTAGTTACTCAATTTTTAACAACGTGGGTATTCTATATCCATGATAACAATATGCTAAGATCTTTGTATTTGATTGTGTAAGATTTATTAACATTAATGTTTCAAATCATACTCCATGATTTGAAATGTGATGTTAATAAATGTTACATAGTCAAATCCAAAGATCTTGGCATACTGATACTCAATTTTTGTTTATTTTACATTGTTCATTTTATTTTTATTCTTTAGACTTATTTTATTTGAGTACATGTTTAGGAATAATTTTTTTTTTAACAAAAAGCAGGGTATGCCTTGTAATTTAGGAAGAACTATTTACTTTTGAATGTAAATTTTAATTTTACTTTAAAAAAATATTATTCATTATTTCAATTATTTTATTTTATTTTTTACTTTGAAAAGTATAGTAGATATTATATATGTGTATGTTACTTTTTAAAAGTTTAACTTTAGTTAAATAATGTATTAAAAATATATATAGTTTTGATTTGTATGGACATAAAACACCTCTTGATCTTAATAATATTTTGATGTGTAAATGATTGTCAAATTTAAGTTGAATGGTAAGATTTTTTGTAACAACACACTCAAACCATTACACTCCACCCCTTGTTTCCATTGTAGTTACACCTCTCGATGTAATAAATAATGATAATTAAAAAATTAGGTTTATAACATGTAGATATTGTATAAACTAGTTATAAATATAAAAAAAAAAGATACCATGACATGCAAGCCAAACAATGATATCTAATATGATAATCAAAAAATATATATTATACCCTTATCATTCATAGTCATTTTGAAATATCCCCCTCCAAATGGATGTTTGTTTACTGCAAACTGCATGTGTGTTTGCTTGTGGTTTTATGGTTTTTATTTTGTTTTGAGTTTTTGATGAAGACTTTGCCAGGAAATGCAACATTAAATATATAAATAAATTGTAGAATTAAGAGATACACAAGAAAATAACTTATACAATCAATTCATATTTTTTATTCATTGCTTGGTAAATGCATTACAATTCATACCCATGAACCAGTAGCAAATGTATAAGTCTGAAAATGATCCAGACAACAATTATGAAGATCTCTAAATTAGAGGCCACCCTCAGATGATGACTTAATCCACCTTGAAAATGCTACATAAGGATGGCTATGACCAAGCCGCCTAAAATGGTAATCAAACACTATTGGAAACCTAGGCGTTTTAGCCATGAGTTCACATGCCTAGCCTAGGTAATGCACAACCCAACAAAGAAAAATTGGTACAACCTCATAGAAACCCATGTTCTTGCTAAAGTCTATGATCTACAATAAATATAACAACAAATATATGTAGATACTGATTTATGACAAGAACCTCTGAAAGCTTGAGTCTTTTATCTCTTGTAAGCACAATTGCAGCCTCTGAATGAAGCTACTTGAAAAGGGGACATCACAGTCTGCCCTCCCCGAAATTGCTTGACCCCAAGCAATCTCAACTGAAGATAGAACACATCACCACTTAGGTCCCAAGGGAAGAAATTTAGTTTGTCCTTCTTGTCTCCAAATAACTCTTGCAGCACCAGTATCAGCACAACTGATAAAAACACGTTGACCAAGGTCAACCTTATATCATGTGTCTCAAAAGTATGATCATCATGAAAAGCCAACTTTGGATACAAGCAAGGTTTTATTTCCTTATCTGCACAAGGAGGAACCTCATACCAACTGTCCTAAACATGTGTGCAAGCTCTGTGCATCGAATTCAAATCATGTACAAGTGGGTCGAAGGTAAAATCGTATGCACTTTGCACAATGTACACACTGTAGAATTCATCTATATGCCTTGTCTAGAATCTTGATGCATAATAAGAATCCCAAACTCTATGATCATAACTCAACTCCACAGTAGGGTCAAGAGGGAGATTGTCATCCAACTCAAAGAGTGGATTGTCAAACCAAACCAACATCATTCTCAAATAGAGGATTATTAACAAATTGCACATTAACCCCTTGATGATCTGAATTACCTTCCTCTGAACCTTTGGATCAATGAATAGAATCGTACTCCTCTTGGATTTTCTCACGCTCCTCCACCACCTGTTCAATTTCTTTCTCTTTCCTTCTACTCTTCTCCCTATTGAGGGAGATGACACGTAAACTCCCCTTAGTTATTCCCCTCAATACATACGTTCTACCATTCACCTTAAACTTCATTTCCATGTTCTGCAAGTTGATGGAAAATTCTTCAATGGCATGAAGCCACTCCATTCCCAACACAATGTCCATCTCACCCATGTTGACGACATAAAAATCATCTTGAAATTTGTAATTATTTAACAACATAGTGAGATCAAGGATCCTCTTGGTGCAATTAAGAGTGAAACCATCTGCTACTCTTACCTTGAACCCCTCAAAGTTCTTTCCTTGAAGTCCACGCCTGGCAACCAAACCCTCATCGATGAAGTTATGCATAGCTCCAATATCAATCAAAGTGATACAATGATTCCCATTCACAACTCCTCTAATTTGGAATGATCCCTATCTTTGGATGCTAGAGTATAATGCCATAGGAGATAGCTTAGCATCTTTTCTTGAACTTATAGATGCTCTTCTTATCTCATTATCCTTCAGATCAACTCATTGTTCTGATTTTTAGAATATGAATCATCAGCGTAATACCACTCCAATCAATTTTCCTTTCCCTTAACAAGACAATTATGATCCTTACTATATGGACCTTTGCACCAGTAATATAATTTATTTTTTATTAAGTCATTAAGGGTCTCATAATCAAGATTAACTGTTGATTTCTTTTTTTGATCTACAACTTGATGATGACTCTCATCCTCTGGAGGAGTCGAGGTTTTAGGTGAAAACTACTTTTTCGAGGCAACGAGCTCCATGCTTTGAAACTTTTTCATCGCATCCTGCAGTGTGAGTGGTTCAAATGCCTTGAGCCATCCACACAAAGGCTCTAATAGTCCCTCACAAAATAAAATCACTAACCTCCTCTCAATAATTCTAGGAACCATTATCGATGATCTTTGGAACTCCCCAATGTAAGTCTCCAAAGTGCCAACCTATTTGAGCTGAGCTAGCTCCCTAAAATATAACTATGGATCCTTACAATCAAAACGCTCAATGAGTCTATTTATAAACTCATTGCAGGTGGTAATAAGATTATGTTGGAGTGTCACCATTCCATGATACCACCACTCATGTGCTAGACCATCTACGTGTAATGTAGCAAATGCTCTTCTTTGGCATTAGTCTCAAAGACAAATAGTTGTCCAATTTTTGGACCCACGATCTCGTAGTGCATTTATCACTATCGTCAAAGTGTGGCAAGGTAACCTTGTTCACAACCTGCTAAAAATCACGAGTACCCTATGGTACTTGGGGTGCCCTGAGCTCTGTCCTAATTGCACCACCACCTCTAGGCCGATTTTGATCTAGGAATTGATTTAGAGTCAATAATTCCTTGATCTCGATGAGTAAGGTCATGTACTCAACATAGTAGTGAGTAATATCCCAAGTTGTGAGTACTTGTTGTTCATGTACCTGAACCCGTGGAGCCTGTGGCACCTCCTTAGGAGTGAAGGTCGGTTGGTTGGGTCTAAGGACTGAACCAGTAGAAGATGTAGATCGTTGAACTGACACATTAAGCTGACCATATCCCTGAATACCACTAGTCTCACCAAGATTACCCATGTGTTGTGGTGGGGTAAAATACCGCATTGTGCCCAAAATTTGAGACATCATATCCATCATATTCTCAAATTGCCTTCTAGCTCTAGAGTCGGGACTAACTGAATCTACATGTCTCTTCTCCTTTTTAGCCATGGCACCTGTAATACTCTTTGTGTCACTATCACTATCAATATTGTGAATACCCAGAATACCTAAAATAGTTTCACCTTCTGGTACTGGAGGTGGTTCCCACTAGTTGCTCCTCTGGTATATTGGGTGTTCTTTTTACTCAAAATATTATCACCAGCATAGGATGGCAGGAAGACTGTGCTCTAATACCACTGAAATATCCCCCCGCCAAATGGATATTTTCTTACTGAAAACTGCATGTGTGTTTGCTTGTGGTTTTATGGTTTTTGTTTTGTTTTGAGTTTTTGATGGAGTGTTTTCCAAGAAATGCAGCATAAAATATATAAACAAATTGCAAAATTAAGAGATACACAAGCAAATAACTTATATAATCAAATCAATTTTATTTTTTATTGCTTGGTAAATACATTGCAATTCATACCTGTGAACCTATAGCAAATGTATAAGTTTGAAAATGATCCAAGCAACAATTATGAAGATCTCTAAATTAGATGTCACCCTTAGATGATGACTTAATCCACCTTGAAAATGTTGCATAAGGATGGCTATGAACAAGCCGCCTAAAATGGTGATGAAATACTACTCGAAACCTAGGTGTTTTAGCCTTGAGTTCACATGCCTAGTCTAGGTAATGCACGACCCAACAAATAAAGACTGGTACAGCCTCATAGAAACCCACATTCTTGCTAAAGTCTATGATCAACAATAAAGATAACAACAAATATATGTAGATATCGATTTATGACAAAGAACCTCTAAAATCTTGAGTCTTCTTTCTCTTGTAAGCGCAATTGCAGCCTCTGAATGAAGCTACCTAAAAAGGGGACATTTGAACAAAGGAGTATATACATGGATCCAAATTTTTTTACTGGATATTTCTTCCTTATATTCACAATAGTCCATATACCTTTATCACTTCCATCACCAAGCACCACAAAGGAATTCTAAGACCCATCAACTAATGAAGAGTCTTTTATGGCTAAGGTTGGCTTCTATAAGGGATAATTTGACTTTTCTTAATGGGGAAGATGGCTTCTACTCTAATAGAGGCTCCAAATAATTACCTATGTACTTGGATGATTCATTTGAGCCTTGTGCAGACTCAAAAGAGGACCATGAATCCCCCAATGGCCTTTCGTAGTAAAGTGATGTGGGAGAACATCTTTCCGCCAAAAAACTTGATAATACAATCTGCACTTGGAACTAAGGCATTTTGCAACAATATGACCTATTTTATAACACTTATAACAACAAAAAATTCAACCCACATAATCCAAAGGTTGACTCTAACATTGATCATAAAATCTTAGAGTAATGTTTATGTAGAGCTTCTCCTATGTCTAATCAACTGATGTAGATAGCATACATACAACTTAATAGGCCTACAAATCCCAAATTAAGCAATTCATTTTCCTAGAGGTGCTTCATTTAGAGTTTAATCCAAGGAATTGTAATTTTGAAATGATGTTGGCACTATATGTGTAGCTAAGAATCCTAAACCTTCCTAATTGATTGAGTACAAAAAAAGTAATAGAATCAATTCTAATTAAAGGAAAATGACTGAAATAACCTCTTCATAAAAACAAAACTAAGTGAATACTAATTGTTGTAAGTAACTATAATAACTGCTACAGGTAATTATTCCTACACAAACTGTAACTTAATGACCCTCTATGTTGCAATGTGATTCAATATTATTTAATTCTTTATTTAGCAACTCAACACAATGTAAATTAGAAAATATAATTCAAAATTGAACTAATAATCTAAACTAACATGGATTATGCAATACCTCAAGTGGATCTTTCTTAAGATACTACAATCCACAATGTCTTTCTTCAAATATTAACTTAGAGATTCATAGAAATTGGTATATTCTTCTTTATTACAGTTTGAACATACAAAATCCTAAAATAGAGTATATGATGACAAGATTTATATTCAAATCTAATTCATACAAAAATATATCTCTCTTGGTCTCTCATAAGATCAAACATATATACAAGATCTGTGAGAGTCCTCTTATTCTTGAACTAAAAATAAACTATAAGCAATTGTCAACTCTCCTAAAAACATAGGAAGAGGACGAGGTCTTGTTTCAATAGTATATAAAAGCTAAATGGAAGTGAGAGTGTAAGAATATAGTAAGGACTCTTCAGTAATTAAGAAGGTAGTTATAAATTCAAAGACGTGCTTAATCAAGGCAAAACTAGCTTGAATAATGGATTACTAACTTGACACAAGCAAGGTTCTCAAGAAAACATTGTGATGGGTGGTTTGATTAGGATTTTGGATCTTAATTAAGTTATTAAAGTTGGATATGTGATACTAGATGGTGTAAGTGTTGATTTGATGTGTTTAACTATGTCCTTGTTCTAGAAAGTGATGTTTTGACTCAATTTATAATGTTAGAGATGAAAAAAATGACTTGTTTTGATTGGATATGGCATAGAAATTTATTTTCATGAAGTTTTGGACTCAAGAGAATAATACCTTTCATTTGCACCTAGAATTTAGCTCTCTATTTTTTTGTATGGGAGCGGGTTTGTTGAACACAGAGTGGATTCATTGATCTAGGAAACACAACCATTGATATAAAGTAATAAATCTTAGCAGTAACAAAGGTTAATTTCAAATGGCAAATAAATACATTGATACATAGAGCATATTTGTCGAAACTAGATCAAGATTGTTGAAATAAAATCTTACAATTTTTTAATGATTTTGATGCGGGTTGACTCAAGGTAAGTGTATTCGTAGAAAGATAGGACGAATTCATCGATTTGGGTTTAGAACTTCTAATCTAATGTTTGATGGATTGTAGGTGATTTTAGGTTGGTTAACTCGGAGTAGCTAATCGATTGAACAATAGAGTAGATTCACTTATTTAGGTTCAAGACCATTAATCGATAGTTTGACAATTTTGATGATTAAGTGCAATAAGTTCTTTGGATTTTGTATGAGAGTAGATTCACCAAATGATAGAGCATATTTGTTGACCTATTGACAAGTTCGTTATTTTATATTTGAACAATTTTAGGAGTTTGATGTCTAAATAGCCTAAATGTTCTTTGACAGAGTAGATATACCAACTGGTCGATTTTTTCAAAAGGCAATTAAGCACAAAAATACACTTGGTTGGATAGGCTTTATACTATGGAATACGATATTTGTTGGTTTAACACATTAAAGACATGTCAAACATGCTCACATGCCTTATAATTGTTCAAGTGGGAGTGTTTCCATAGTATGGACCCAAACTATAAATTAATCTATTAATACCATCTACTTGTGAATGGCTAGCTAAAGATAACCTTGTACACATGAAATATCTTACCAAAGATTACTAGTAGTGTTTTATTAGTTATCTCTATCTCATTACATGGAGGTATATCATGGGTAAGTTTAGGGTATGATACACATCCCTTGCACCACACTAGAAAATGATCAAAGGCCTTAGGCTACTATGCACAAGCTTCTAGGGGAGTCTATGAACTGAGGCCCCATCTATAAATGCTTGAGCTAGGAGGGTTTCTCTCATAATTTCACCACCAAGTCTTAATGGATCGAGGGTCTCAATGCTTAGACAAACATGATGATGGCTCACCCTTGAGGTACAACTTTCACTCTCCCCCCTTTGCATTCCCTGCTAAAAATGTGGTTGAGGTTGTCCCTAGGGGTGATGAAATCCCCAAGAAGGCCTCCTAAAGGCAAAGAGACACTTGGCGCTTTTGATCTCCAAGATCACACTAAGTGTAAGGAGAGATAATACACGTGATCAAGTGCTCTTGGGTTGATTCACAAGACTTGGATCACCTTAAGGTTTTTGATCTACAAGATCACCAAATGGTGCAAGGAGAGAGAATATACCATTAAGGGACCCAAAACATGGAAAAAAGATTAATTTACCACTACTTTAATCAATGTTCTTGGTTTAATAGAAAATAAAAGAATATTTGACTGCAAGGTTGCAAGAGATATATTATTTTGATGTTCCTTTATCTTGGAAAAGCATATGTCATGAAAAAAGGTGTTAGATTTTATCACAGGATAAACAAGTTAGTTGGTCAATGTAAAGAAATGTTAAAAAATTCCCAAATATGAAATGAAACTATACCAAACAGGATTGTTGATCCACCGAGCAAATTTATCAATCCTTAGACAAAACCACTAATGCCCCAAATTTACACAACCAATGGTTTATAGAGTGCTACCACTAATATGTAGATAGATTCGTCAAAATCTATTATCTCCACAAAACATGAAAAAGTTATTTAAATTGAGGTAAAATGAGTTGGAAAAAATGAAAAAATATCATAGATGATCTTACATCTTACATGGCATTTAATTTCCAACTCATGAGTAGGACACCCCTATTTCCTAAATGAGATACAAATAATTAATTTGAATATTAGGTCTTGCAAGGTGTATGACATAAATAATTCCAACATTCTTCTACTTGTTATGTACCTTTCAAGAGAAAATAGGGAGCTCCAAAAAAATTATGAACTACCAAGGCTACTATCATGTGTTCCCAACTAAACTCCACTCTATTCACATGCTTCATAGAAGCATCTACAATAATCAACTTTGGAGCACACTATAGCGCACACTCAAAACCAACACTAAAGCACACTTTAGAGCCACATTAACCAACTTTAGAGAACATTATCTATAGCCTACCTCAACTTGTTATTAGAACACATACCAAAAACTCTAATCTCCTAAAAAATAGGATCAAGCATACACCATATGCTTCAATCTAGTCAAATCAATGACCACAACTATTCGCTCTCATACAACTATCCCCAACCACTAATAGACATTCTTATCATGACATATCTATCCCACACTATAGCTCTTATCCCTATATAATCCACTTCCCTACTCAAGGTTATTGTCTCACATGGTAACAAACAGATTAATATACAAAAACTTGAAGACCCTTGATATTGTCTAGTATAATGAAACCTATCCACTGCAAGCATTTATACCTCCTAGAACTCCCACTTGATATGACCATAATCATATAGCTATCATAGGGTTACAAGTAGTCATCTTATGACTACCTTAACTATTAATTAATTTATATGATGATTATTATAGTCTTATATAAGTAGTTAAGTTGGCTTGGATGTCATCCAAGGCATAAGTATGGTAATAGGAGGTAGAGGTTAATTATTATCAGATCATATTGAGTTTTATGTTCTTATTGAATATTATTGGAGGTATCCCACTCAAAGTGGTAAGGAGGTTCCTCCTCAAAGTGGCATATTAGTATCAAATATTTGTAGCAAGGTAAACCCACAATAGTGAGTCCCAAACTTGGGACATTAGATTTTTCAATTCAAATGGAGGTAAAAAGTAGGAAACACCTTCATTCGAAGGTATTTTCGAAGGCGGAAATTTATTCAAAGGTTTAAACTATTAAAAACCTTTAAATGAAAGTAATTGTCATAAATGGTAAAAAGGAACCTTCAAACAAAGGTCATTTTTTTCATTAATGGAAATTAGCTTCATCCAAAGATTTTTTATTTATTTATCATGGAAATGACATACCTTCATTTGAAGGTCCTTGACTACCTTCAAATGAAGGTATCTTCTCTCTAAGGTCCTTCAAACAAAGGTACCTTCGCTCGAAGGTCCTTTGAACTAAGGCCCTAAAAATGACATTTCCACCTTAGGCATCATATTTTCCTCATAATTTTTTGTTTCCAACCTTGGGTTGGACCAACATGGAATAAATATGGCAAGATAATTTGTAGGATTGTACTACTCAAAATAATCCTTTTAATAAGTATAATTTTGAATATATTTAATTTGATTATTATATTTATTTAATATTTTCTTATGAACATGGCTTTTAGTAACCATCAAGGTCTTTGTTGCATACACATGGAAAAAAATAGATAAAAATAATAGTGAGAAATATCTACACACTAGGTACTAATATCCTTATTTTAATAAAAAAAATTAATTCAAATACATACAGAAACATTATGATGTGTGGAAGTGACCTATTTCTAAATTATAGTTAATCTCACTTCAAAATTTTATAATGAAAAAATTATGCAACACAAAAATTCTAAAAAACATGTGCGCACTAAATACCAATGTTACAAGATGGATGGTGATGGGAGGAGTAAGACATTGTGCGGCATGAGCTAGGGATTTTAGGCCCTAGTCGCGACCCTTCTCCTAATTTTTCTTGTCTGCAAGTGAGCGTGGGAGACAAAATCGGTGTGTGAGGTTGTGTGTTGGTGTTGGGGTTCAATTTTGGGGGCCTTGTGGTGTTTGGGTCGCAAGGGTCTATGAGCATTTTTATTGTTTGAGATTTTATTTTTTCTTCTTTTTTTAGTATGGCCTCAATTGGAGGCTCAAGTTTTAAGTAGAATGTGTCATTTTGAGAGGCTTTGATGAGGAAAGATTTGTCCCCATCCATGCATGTGAGTGATAATAACTTTTTGAACAAAACCATGAGTGGGGAGGTCTTACCACATAATGGTGGTCCTCAAATCCTAAAAGCTAATGGATGCTTGGAAAGGAGTCAAGATCAACCAATTTTGGTGATTCAACTAGACTTGGTGGCAGAGGATGTCAACTACATGAATAATCATGACTTAATTTGCAAGTTTATGGGGATTCAATTATCTCTCCCATTATTGGAATCATGGGATTTTTGGACCTGTTGTGCCTCACACACATGCCCCATTGAAAACAAGGACCCCCTCTTTTATTTTTATTTTTGGTTGCTAGGTTAGGGCGTTCTTTAGGTTAGTTTTCTTTTAGTTGATTGGTTGTTTTGGTTTGAGGTCTGGGTTGCATCTTGGGTCAAAGTTTAAAGGGCTGCAGAGAATTGGTTAGGATGAGTTTTCTCTAAAAACCCATAACGTCAACTGCATGCGAAAATCTTGAAAATTATGAACTACCACAAGGTTGTGTTGGCCTGTTTTTTCTGCATGGATTGGAGACCCCAAATCTCTACAAGGATTGTCTTTGTCAAATTTCCATAAGATTGATCATCCTCATAATTCTACATATGAGTGCTTGAAACTCTGTCATCTTTGAAGTATTAATGGTAGTAGGTTGGTTGAGTATTTAAGTGATTTTAGGAACATTTCAACCATTTTGTGATTGCAAAGAAATGAATTTGATTGCACTATAGCTCATTCAACCTTGGAATTTTCTCCCTCATAATCGTTGCATTTGAAACTCTCTTCATCTTGGATTTTAGTGTGAATTCCAAGTAAGTTTCCATGGTCCACTTCATTTACTCATTTTAAGCGGTTAAAGAATTTAATAAAATTCACCCTAAGTAAATTACATTTAAGAATTATGGCTGGAAAATGGATTGTAATCATGTCGGACTTATGGTACAAATGTGTTTGTGTTTGGGTACACAATGGGTTGTACGAGATTGTTAGGCATTGGTTTGTTGATAAACATGAGCTTAGGTTGTTTCCCCAAAGTGCCTTGCAATACCAAGGTTTTGAGTTTGGAATAGATGACCCTAGGGTTTCAAATTTCCTAGAAATTAGGGCATCATAGTTTTTTCATGTTTGGATCTTGTAAAGTTACAAAAATCCATGAGTTCTCACCCACGTGCAAAATCTTTTTGGGTTAGATGAGTTAGGGTTTAAACCATCCATGATTAATGAGAAGCTAAAAATTTTCCACCATTGATAAAATTGTGCAGAACCTCTAGAATGCAAAAGTTTACCTTGCGGGTTTTTAATTTCTTCTCATCTTTTGTTTTTGCACCCTCAGATGTCTGTATTGGGCCATTTCACTCATTTTGCATTTTCTTTTATGAGAAATGAGTAAGTGGTGTTTCTCAACAAAAGCAAGTTAAAATTGGAACTTTACAAAATCTGATCTCGATGAATTGTCTGCAAAACTTTAAGTTTGCAAGAAAATTGGGTGAACTCGATTTTGGGTGATCCACCTTGTTTTCCCACAAAGCCTACTCCAACCCAAATTTTCATAGATTTTTTTTGGATAATCATAAACATGTCAAAACTTTTCCAAGACTCATCATGCTACACTTTTCATAAAGTAATGCTCAAGCATTTGTTTTGCAAATTTAGGTTTGGAAAACTTTGAGAGGAATTATACCTTTCTTATCCTCCCTTTTGGTTTTTTGTTGAAGTTTTCTTGCACCTATTTTCTTGTAAAGGTTAGCCTTGTCTAGGTTTTTTCAAACTTTTGTTTATGGAGATTTGGTGCATGTGTGACTTTTTGAATATTCTTGCTAAACTGTGGATCAAAGAGGTGAAAGTTATGCAAGAAAATAGTTCTGAATTTTCCACAAAAGGGGAGATGATGGTAAGCAGTTTTTTTTTTCACAAGACTTGATAGCTCCTCATTTTTCAAAAAAAATTATAGCTCCAAAGTTTCTACAAAGATCACTCTACTTCAAAATTTCACAATTTCACTTATTAAGTGTTAAAACGTAATTATCTTATATGGAGTTAGTTGAGGATGCTTTTAAGGTTTGAAGTAGTTAATGATTATATTAATAGTGAATTCATTTTAAAGGAATTTGTTCAAGTTATCTCTTTGAAGAATGGAAGTGAAAATGTGCTTAAGAGTTATCAAATTGTCAATTGCCTTATTACGTTATATGTCTTGTAGGTTTTATGGATAGAATGACAAGAATGAAATGTGAGTTCAAGGGTGTTGATCCTCCCTGAAGGATTGCATCTAGTTGGCTTCTAAACAATGACACCAATCTGGGTCACATGGACATGGAAAAATTCAAAGGATTTTTTGCGATAAAAGAATTGAGCTAGCCAAGAAGATTAAACAAAGTGGAATAACACAGGTTGTTGGGTTCCCTTCTTCTATTTCATGCCCAAAACTAATCATGGAAGCTCGAGAGAACTACCACAAGGACTCATGAAAGATCATAGTTGTAGATGGGAGAGTATTGGAAAAAAATTCTATTGATTCTATTACTTGCACATTCAGGATCCCATCATTTTTTAACATGACCACTACCACCCAAGAGCAAGCTACTAGAGTGTTTGATGTAGATCACAAAGCTTTCATGAAATTTGTTAATGACATGTGGATGAAACATCCAAAGGATTCTACGTATAAGTTTCCCAAGTTATACAGGAGTGACTTCATGGATGAGGTCAATGATTTGGTCGCATTATTGAGCAGAGTGATAGGAATTTGCTCAGCCTCAACATTTGAGAACTGGATGTTCGACTTTGTGAAAGAGATGTTGAGGGGGCCCACCAATCTCTCATGGGTATAGATGATAAGTGTCAATCCACATAACCAATTCTCCATATTCAAGAAGTTTGCAATATTTAATATGACTTATTATATTGTATACCTCTTCATAGCCAACTTTAAATACTGAGAGTTGACTTGTTTGGTTCCTATTGGTACTAGTTTGAACCAACACAAAGTATATGACTGTTATCCTTATCTCCAAGCACAAAATCCCAAGAACCATCAGAAGAGGTGAATGATGCATTCATCATGTTTATAGTTAGAACCCTACAAGGATATTTGAATAAAAGACTCTCCTCCTCTGCCATGAAATGTTAAAAATATTTGGTTATCAGTTCATCCAATTTCCAAAGCTCGCATACTTCAGAATTGAGGGATTCTTTGAGGCCCCCTATAGACTACCAAAGTACCCTAACGATACATTATCATGTTGGAGATGACTAGATATTTGTGTGCTTCCCACCAATTGTTGAAAAGAAAGCATCGAGTAGGAGTTCTTTATCCTCTATCCTTTGGTAGATGTTTATATGCATGCCCCTCAACCCTGTTGGTTGAATATTCAAATGTGGAATTAAAAACTTTCAGGTTTAATTTCCATAGTCGGAGGGAGAATTTTGATCATTTTGATAAGATGAAGAAGCAGGTTGGGAAGCAATATGGCCACCAAATGCATATTAAGGATTTTCGGGAAAATCATAGGGATGGCTTAGAGGTCAAGAAAAGATCTCACTCTAGGCTAACAGTGGACTATATTAGGACACTTCACCTATTTATGATTCCCAATCAAGTGCAGGAAGATGGATAAGTTTTAGCTAAAAAAGAGTATAACAAAGTGGCTAATCAACCTATCCCGCTTCAAAATTGGATCGAGGAAGAGGTGATTGACCTTGATGTTATCAATAGGTCAATTTTAAGGAGGAAAAAGAAGTGGGTGGAGGCCCAATCCTTTACTCTCTTGGCACAAGGAGTAGAGATAACTTATGAGAAAGTAGAAGAGGAAGCCTCTTTTAGTGAAGAAGAACAATAAAGGAGCAAACTGGTCCTAGTGAGGACTCTACAAAAAAAGAGATGGGAAATCCTTCTAAAGAAAAAGGAAACGAAAAAAAGATGAAAGAAGAGAGGCATCCTAGAACTAAACAAAGAGTGTATAAGAGAAAGGTTGGTACAAAGATAAGCAAGCCTCAATCCAAGCAAACCAAAAGAGTCAAGACAATGACCTTGGAACCCATGGAAGAGGAAAAGGGATACTCTTCTCCTTCACCCCCTCCATCTTTCATACCTCCTTCCTCTCCACTCATCTCCACATCTTCCACAACATCCATTATCCCTCCTTTCACTTGATATTACAGTGGATATCACCACATCCATTCCTACTCCTTCCACTACCCCCATCTCTATTGAATCATCTACATCACCCACCTCTCTCTCTCCTCCTGAATCTATTCCTCTTTCATAATTTACAATGTTCACCATTGCCTCCAATGTCCCTTCTACTTCAGCTCCTCCTACTTCACTCGACCTTCCTGAAACTTTCATCTCCCATCTTTCCAACTTGCCAAAGGAGGTAGTTGCTACTATGCTTTCCTAGGTTAAAAAATCCTTGTTGAACCAATTGACACAAACTACTCTTGCTTCTTCCTCACAAGAAGCAATGGAGCCTTCCATTATGTAAATTCTAGACAAGATTTTGGAGGAAATAAAACGCCGAGAAAGGGAGGACATGTCTAGATTAGCTATAGTGGAAGATGCCTCACTTCCAATAGTGCAAGAAGAGAAGCCCTCATAAGAAATTCTTGAGCCAGAGTTTGAGTAGCTTGCAGACCAAGGAGAGGGTAAGTATATAGAGGAGAAACCTAAGAAACAAGAGGAACAAATATATGAAGAGGTTGTAGTAGAGGACCTTCATACAAAAAATTATCCTCCTCCTTAAAGAGACAAGGTTGATGCCTCAACATGGCTAGAAGAGCAACTGAAAACCAAAAGGCCAATAATTGAAACTCCTCAACTGAGTTTAGAGGAAATTTTGAGTAGGATTGAAAGGACTAAGGAGAAAAAGAATGCCAAAATAAGGTCTTATTTGACCAAGGATGCCTCAAGCTCTCAAATTTTGCATGTAGCCACTCCCTCTATGGATAAAGATAATAGATCCATTTTGCCGAAAGAGTTTAATGTGTCAGCCATCAATCTTGGTCCCTCCAATAGAGAGCGGGAGATCAATGAATTTTAGGGCTCGATGTCAAACATTTTGAAGCAAATGAACAAGGATGAAGGAAAAAGGGTGAAATTAAAGTCACAAATAGTAGAGTTGATTGCTTTTATCCAACACTTGCTGACACTAATCCAAAGCACTTTGGGGAAGGATGTAACTCCTATTGTGTTGTCCAAGGATGAGGTAGATAAGAGGGATCAAATGAAATCTTGGGCTCAATCTACATATAGTTGGATAAAACATATTTTTTACATTGGAAATAAGGCAATTGGTTTTGCCATTTAGGTCAACAACAACTTCCTTATTATTAAGGAAGAGGTGGATAAATTAATTGAAGATTGTACCAACAATAATAATTATCATAATATGGTATTTCTAAGGTTTGAGGCCATGAAGAAGCTTTCTAATGATTTCATAATAAGGGAAGAAAATTTGAAAAAGGAATTAGTAAAGGAGCCTCATTACTAGTTGCACGTACTTAGGTTTTGTAGAGAAATCGTGATGCAGGTTGAGCTTGAGGTGAAAATATTAACAATCAAATTAATGAAGTTTTGGTGGTTTATAGCTAGTTTTTGCAAGAGCTTATGAAGACACAGATGGATGATTTTGAGGGGATAAATAAGGATACTTTGAAGCAACAATGGAAGTTGCTAATTCACAAGGAGCCCATGGACGAGCTATCTATGAATTTTATGGATGTTATTGCCCAATTTTTGGTAAAGTCTCAAGGTTTGATCAACCAAAAGCCTTCTTAGATGGCTTTGCATCATCAATTTATTGATGAGTATGATGTGCTATGCTATAAAGTTCATGTTGCTCTAGGTCCTCCTAAGAAAGAAGTCACTTCAACCCTGACCATATTTTTCAAGTTTATCATGAAAGAAAATTTAGAGGGTAGAAGTGTCATTAATAGAATTCTATAGAAGGATGCTGACTAGAGCATTTTTTAGAATTTTGTGCCCCAAATTTTTGGGATTTAATAAAATGTATTTAATGCCAAAAGATATATTATAAAGTATTTTATATGTCCCTAAGTACATTTGTAACATAATTCAATTGGAGATGGATGATTAATATGTAAATATTTAATGCACTCCAACTATTAAATGCAAATGTAATCTTGGCCTTTGGTTTTGAGATGATCTCCACCATTGGTTGTGCCTCAAGTCTTGTCAGCCTGGTCTATAAAAGGTTGTTTTCTCTCAATTGTAAAGGGTTGTTGAACAAGGATTGTTGTAACCAAATATTTTGAGATCAATACAAGAAAGGCATTGAATTTTGATGTTCTACTTGTGGTTGCTTATGTTTGCATGGATATTTTTTCAATATTAGATAGAGTTTAGTTATGATAATGGTGAAGTGTGAAGATATTTGATATATCTCTGGTTCATACCATTTGTGATTTTTTTATTGTAAGTTACTTTGTATGGTTAGTTTGAACCTTATTTTGATATTAAGTTCAATTGTGGATGTTTATTTAAATTCTGCCAAAACTGGGTATTCATATAAATGTTCATGATCTGAAAATATTTTGGTTTCCTTTGAAGATTGTACTATTCTTATGACATTGTGAGTTAACCTTTGATTAAGCAGGAATTTCTTTTGTGAGAGATCAGTCTATTTGCAACACCAACCATTATTGTCATTATTATTAGGGTATATTTACTTAACCCCTTCTCACCCTATCTTTTGCATTTTATTTAAATTTGAGTTAGTTTAGGAAGAAAATCATCACCCAAATTGCCACATTAGATGTTAAATATTTCTTTGAAATTTCAAATTTGGAAACTCACTTAGGGTTTCATAATAATTTCAGATCTTTGAAACCCTAATTATTCAAGTTCTAGCTAAGTAATTATAAGGCCCCTTGTAAAACAACAAAACATTAAACCACTAAGTCATTTTTTGCATAGTGAAGACCTGACTATCAAAGCCTTGGGGTTATCACTCTAAAATTAGAGGTTAGATTTCCTTTCAAGAGAAATAAAATACATCATGTTTTATCTATGTTGTGATGTGAAAAACACTTGTCAATATGACCTAGAACCCTAAGGCTGAGATGAAGGTGATGTTGGCAGCCAATAACTACGTCGTGGTGGTTTTTAATTATGTGGATGATCCAAATAAGGCCTTTGAGGAGGGGTTATTTTTACAACTAGGTTGGCTTGTTTATCAAGCCATGACATGCTAGCTTTAATATTGTAGAGGAAATTTTGACAAGATTTCTTGTCTAGGTGAGGTTCCCCTAGTTCCCATTAGAGTTCTAGAGGAATGAAATTATGTATATGACAGCTTTGTTGCTAGGCAAGTTGATGGGTCTGTCACAAAAAAAAATTGAATAAAAGGTAATTTATTATGCTCGTATCTATATTAAAATTGATTTAAAAAACCATTTTCGTATTTTTGGAAATTTGTCTTATATCTACATCATGGATTCAACAAATTGATTACAAAGCTCTTCCATTTTGGTTCTAGTTATGTCATGAATATAGGCACTCGTAGATGAAGTGTCCTAAGATTGACCTTGTAAGCAACCCATCTAATGTGCCTCCTCATCAATCATATAATATGGAAAAATGGAAAGATTCTATTTTGGTGGAGGAAGAAGATAAGGATGGTTTTATTCTAGTAAAGCCTCACAACAAGGGTAGAGGGTAGAAAAGAACCCTCAAATATAACATGATGATGGAGTTTTTAACCATTTTAAGGTGTTGGATGATTTTGACCAACAAGAGGTGAATCAAAATTGGTTGATTTGGAGTAGAAAATTTGGGAGAGGACTGAGAGGTAACTATAGATATTGATAATCAAGACATTTATTAGGGGGCTTCTTGCTACACAGATTATAAATCTAGATCATGTGATTCTTGTGCTATGGAGGTAATTGAAAATAATGAGAGGGTTGTTGGATTGGCCATAATTATGCTTTCTCCTATGTTGGAAAAGGAGGATTTGGATGCAAGGAAAGGAAAGGAATTGGAGCCTCACCCACTCTAGGGTTGCAACAAAAGAACCTCAAGAAGGGAACCCCAAAGAAACCTCCCAAGGTGGGGTGGAAAAAAAATCAAGATAAAATCAAATTAATAGGGATACTTTAGTGGAATCAAGTCTAGTTAAAACCATTGATTCACACTTTTTCAATTCTTAGAGATGATTTTCCTTTCTTGGAGTGTAAGGGGATTAAACAATGTCCTTAGAGATTTTTTTTTTCAATATTTGATTAGATCACATTTGTCAAATATTATCTTTATTCGGGAGAAAAAGTTGTCAATAGAAAGTATGTACAACATGGCTCCCAAATTATGGTGGAGAATTCATTGTTAGTGTATTGGTGCTCAGGGCAATGTAGGGGGTGTAGCTTTCTTATGGAACCTATTGAAAATTACTCCTCTTTGGTGGCTCTGTAGCATATTTTTGATCTTAGTGGTTGCGTCTAATTTTAAGTCCATAGATTATCTTTGTCTCCAATATTTGTGTAAAAATATTTTCTTGATAAAACCAAACTCTATTCATATATTTGGTTCTTAACTCCCTTATATCCTTGGATCTTGGTTGGGGACTTTAATGCCATTACCAATTTGGATTTGAAGAGGGGGGAGTGGAAAGGTTGGATCCATCTTCAATGCTACTCAAAGATAATTATTTTTCCATGAATTTGGTGGACATAAAGCCTAGTAACGGTTGTATACCTGGAGTAACAAGAGATGTGGCAAGGACTCTATATCAAAGAGATTGAACAATTTTTTGGTGTCTATCTTTTGTCTTGGCAACAACTAGGCTTCCAACTCTGAGATTTTGGAGTGGAGGGGTTTTGATCACTAGCCTGTTAACTTCTCAACTACCTTGGTGAGGGCCATAAAGAGTTCACCTTTTAAGTTTTAGCTTATGTGGTTGTGAGATCCTTTGTTGTAGGATCTTATGGTAGATTGGTGGAGTAGAGGTAGGTTAGCATATGGAATAACTATGTATATCTTTTTCAAAAGATTATAATTTGTGAAGTACCAGCTCAAGAAGTGGAATAGGTAGTATTTTGGTGATATCTTTCTAGCTAAGTAGAATCCTCAATCTTTCTTGGATGCTATCACTTGGAAAATTAGGGACCAGGGTCTTATAGAGGGATCCATTAGGGAAGAATATATTGCCTTGAAGGAGCTTGAAGAATGAGAAGTGTGTGAGTAGATTTATTGGAAATATAGATCTCATATTGAGTGGCTTTAGGAGGGTGATAGAAACACATACTTCTTATTTAACTCTTTCAAGGCTGGAGAAGGCATCAAATTGTGATCTCTTCTCTTGTTTCTTCCTTGAGATACCAGTTAACTTCCTTTTTGGATATCTCTAGGGAGGATTCTCAGTATTACTCTACTTTGTTTACAAAAGATTCACCCCTTGTGGTATATGAAGAAAATATTATTTTGGAGTGTATCCCATCATTAGTGTCTATGGAAATGAAAGAGATGCTTATTAGCCCCATTTCTCTATATGAATTGGAGGAAATTATGTTTCAGATGAAGAAAGGGAAAGTCCTTGGGCTTGATGGATTCTTGGTAGAATTCTTTCAAGAATTTTGGGAGATTACAAAATTTGACTTATTGGAGGTAGTGCAAGAATCACAAAGGAGAAAACAAATGTTGAGAGCAATGAATTCTACATTTATGTTCTTATACCCAAAAGAGAAGGGGCTAACTCACTAAACTTGTTTAGGCTCATAACTCTCTATAATGTGGTTTATAAGATTATCTTTAAGCTGATTAAAAAGAGGCTTAAGTCATGGATTAACAGACTCATTTTTGAAGAGCAGAGTGGATTTGTGGCAGGAATTTTTTTTTGAATGGGGTGGTCACTGTTGTTTAGGTTATTCATTCCATAGAGAACTCAAAGGATAATGCTATGTTTATAAATCTGGACATGGCCAAAGCTTATGATCGGGTCAAATGGTTGTTCCTTCAAAAATTACTCCTAACATTTGGATTTGGAGTTTAGTAGGTTAATTGGGTGATAGTTATGTTACATCAACTTCTTACTTTTTACTTATCAATAATGAAACCTCAACATTGTTTGGTGCCTCTCGTGATCTCTGACAAGGAGACCCTCTATCACCTCTATCACCCTAGGAAGAATCATTATGTCTCATGAGAGCCAAGGTTACATTCAAGGTTGGGGTTGGTGCGCAATTGCTTGTCATCTTAGTCTCATGGATATTTTATAGATGACACCACTTTTATGGGAGTTTCCAAAATCAAAGACGAAATAAACATTATATGGAAGTTGGATATCTATCTTACAACCTTAGGAAAATGAATCAATGAAGGAAAATCCTCCATTTACTTCTTCAAGACCCCTCCCCTTATTCAATATTGAATTTCTCAGATTCTCATATTTCAAATTGGAGCTCTCCCTTTAGTGTACCTTGGTATCCCCCTCTTTGTTGGACCCTTTTCCAAGGGGACTTGGAAAAACGTGTTGGATAAGTTACATGAGAGAGTCAACCATTAGATCCACATGTGGATTTCCTTTGCTAGGAGAGTGTTGCTATTGAAACATGTTGTCTAATATTTTCCCATTTATGGGTGCTTGGTCTAGGTTGATCCTATAAGTTTCATTAAGGAGTTAGATGCTCTCTCAAGGGAATTCTTATGGGTTGGTAATTTGGCTTTGTTGAAGGGGGTGGAGAGTGAATATTTTCCTAGGATATTCCTGTCAGGTAAGGGCTCTATGATTTGGGACACTCTTAAAAAGGGTGTCAATTTAATTAAGCAGGGCTTGTTCTAGATTTGTAATAAGGGTTTTGAAGCTCTTTTTTGGTATGACTTAGTATGGATTTCCCCCAATCATTTATAAGTATCCACATTTATAGGCCCTTTTCTATAGTTTCATTGAGGTTGGGTGGTCTCGGGTTGAGGACTTCAAATTTTCCCAGTGCTTAGGGAAGGTGGAGGTGTTTAAGTGGAAGGACCCTTTGGAATGGTCATCAAGGGGTTTTGATGAAGAGTTAAAAAGGATTTTGATAGAAATATCTTTTAGTTCCTTTAGGGGGGAGATACCTTGGCTTCAAGTCCAAATCCTATGGGGGTGTATTTATTGGACTCTAGATATCAAGAGTCAAATCTTCAAAAATATTGAGGGATTGAAGTCACATTGTGGAAGAATGTATGGAATAAGTTTGTTTGGCCTAAATATAACTTTTTCTTGTGGCAGGTAGCTTGGAATATGTGTCTCACCTAGGATAACCTTTGAAAGAGAGGATTTCAAGGGCCATCTATTTGTGTCCTATGTGACAATAGTGAGGAATGTTCTTCTCATTTGATTTTTTAATGTCTATTTTCTAGATACATCTAGCACTTATGGTGGGGAGTTTGGAAGCATTCCCATGTTCATACTTCCTCTCTTGTCGAGTTTTGGAGGGCTTTGGGGAGGCCTTTGACTAAGGACTTCTTTATTTAAGTGGCATGGAGCATTGGGCCCTCGTTCATTCTTTGGTAGATATGACTGGAAAGGAATCACAGAATCTTTCAAGGAAGGAATTTGGTGGTTCAATAACTTTCGTAGAGTATTATTGGTATGATTCAAGATATTGTGAATGCTAAATATGATGTGTAAATCCCATTGGAGTTTAGAGAGGTAGAGGTGATGAAGGGGTTGATTTTATTTGGTAATGGTTTGGAGCCTTCAATAGCAAGGGGGAGTCATCATTCCAAAAGGAAAACACAGAGAGATGGTAGATGGTCTCTTCCTCCTATTTGTGTTTTAAAGGTCAATACTATTGGTTTCTCTAGGGGAAATCTCGGTCATGTTGGAGTTGGAGGACTTGGGAGAGACAATATTGGTATTGCGCTTTTCCTCATTTTTGTGTATAAGGGGCAACACAATAACAATCTTATGGAAGGACATGCTATCCTTATAGCTCTTGAAAGGGTGTGTGCTCTTGGTTGGTACAAGATTATTTGTGAGTTTGATTCTCATATTTTGATTAAAATGTTGAAAGAGTATAAATTGGAAAGATTCATTTGGTTGTTGGCTTTGGTGGTTTGATAGATTCTTTGCCTAAGTACCTCACTAGATTTTTCTTCCTTTGTTTATATCTTGTAGCAATGGAACAATGTGGTTGATTTATTAGCTAAATGGACTTCTGAGAAGACGAGGGATTGGAGGGTGGATGATTGGGAGCAATTATCCCAGGATCATTCCCAAACTTTAGATAGGTTGATTCTTGAGGATATAGCTAGTTAATGGGTTACAATAATGGTTGGGTTTTGCATGGGTCTGGCTCTCCCTATCAACATGATTCATGAGGATTTATTTGTTGGACTTCTTGACCCTTGTTGATATTTTTATGAAATGTATGCTAATTTGACGATTTAATAAATTTTTCACCCCTTTTTTTCAAAAAGAAGATACTCTAGTGTTACCAATCTATGTTTAAAAATTTATAATTTTATCCTTTCTTAAAAAAATTATGTTTTATGGAAGTAACACCACTTTTTAAAAAATTGTTTATAAAATAAAGTTATTCAAAGTTACATAAAAATTCAAAGATTATTTCTAATCTTTTTTTTAAATACATTTATAATCTATACACAAAATCTCAAAATCACTAGTTCATATCATATCATATTTTTAACAATTTAGTTACTATAGGTGTTAGAAATTGGAAAATTGGTTATGTTGGAAATTTGGAGGTGTTGGTGACTTGAGTTGTTGGGAGAGATTTTTGGTGTTATCATTAGTGTTATCATTGATGTCAACCCCTTGATTATAGAGGTTATTGGAGTTGTTGAAGTGCATTGCATTGTGTTGTGGTTTGATGTCACATTGATGTCAACCCCTTGTAAAGTCCTGATGAGGTGTTGTGGTGTTGTCATCAGTGTTTTCATTGATGTCTTATATGGTTGTGATGGATAAGTGTTGCAGTTGTAGTAAGTTCACTTGGTTTCCAAGTGCTTTTGATAAAATTTGAATAAGAGAGTGCAAGGTAACAAAGATGTGTTATGTGTTGTGCTCTGCCTTTTTTCATGGTTGAAGATATTCCTATGCAGTTTGGATGTGATGATCAAAGGTGTTCAGAGGTGCTACATCTAGAGTTTTAGATTCTAGATCGTACGGTAGCAGAAGTTGTGTTTGACAATATGTTGCTTATGAAGAGGGTTGTGTAGGAGAAATGAGATTGCTTTGCATTTCTCTGCATTGAAGTTTCTTGTCTTGCGGATTTGGGAACATGCTTATATTGTTTGTATCTACCTTCCCTTGGAGTTTCTAGTGTTGATTTTCTCTGCAAGTTCAGTTCTTTTGTTGGAGTTCAGTGGTAGTGCATCTTGATGCACGAGATGAAAGTATTATTTGTTTCACGGGGTTGTGGCAATGTTGTAGAATATTCTGATGATGTTGGAATATTCTAGGGTGTTGTTTGGATACTATGAAGTGTTTCTTTGTGGTCTGCATTTTGTTTTCGAACCTAGAGAGGCGTGTATGTGGCCGCTTGTTATTGTTAGTGCAGGTTTGGCCGACTTGGGTGATAACACTAATTGCAGAGATTTTTTGTTGATTGTGGAAGCATGGTGAAGCATTTCAATGTAGATTTGCATCCTAGTTAACCCTTGGTATGGCTTGCCTTCACTTATCTCCACAATGGAAGTGTTTGGTGTCGACCTATTTAGTGGTTGCACATTTGAGGTGCATACATTTCATTGTGGCCGATATGGAGAGAGTTCTTAAGGTTGTGGAGGATATATAAGTAAGGTTAATTATTGGAGATGTGTGTGGATCTATGTGGCAAGTGAGATGCAAAATTGATCAAGTGTGGTGAATTGAGTGTGAGATTAAATGTCTATGACTTTGGATGCAGTGAGCAGAAGGTATCTACATTTCATAGTTCTTGAAGTTATTAGAGGTAGTGATAAAAAGTTTGTGGATGGCATAAAGTTACCGTGGTGGATTTTCTTATTTATCTGAGATAGTGAATATTTATATACTAGTTTCTTCAATTCTTCTTTCTTCCAGACAGTGAGTCTTTCTTCTTTTTTGGGCAGCAAGCCCTTGGCAGTCAACCTAATTGTATTTGGTGTTGCTGTTCATATATATAAAAGCTAATCCTCACTGTGGTTTTTCCCTGCTTAGGGTTTTCCATGTAAATCTGGTGTTCTATTGTGTTTGTATTTTTGTTTCACATGTTTACATTATGTCAATGCTTAATGAGGGATTAAATGTTGGTAAGGGTTTGAAAGTTAATGAGGGATTGAATGTTTTAATATATAATTGATTCACCTCCCCTCTCATTTTTCCTATGCATCTAACAATTGGTATCAGATTTGTGGTTCCTTGAAAGAAGCTTAATCACTTGAGGTAGATCTGATGGTGCACAAGAAGGGTGTCAAAGATCATATGTTTGATGGAATGAATTATGCTTATTGGAAAGCTAGGATGGAATCCTTTCTTGTCTCTCTAGGGTTTGGTGTTTGGTAATCAGTTGAAAAAGGATATACTATGCCTGCTAATGGTCCGGCAAGTGATGATTAGATCAAAGATTATGAGAATAATGTCAAAGCAAGGAATTCTATCCTGAATGGTCTTTTTGATTCTGAACTTGGAAAGGTGATAAGTCTCAAAACTATTAAAGAGGTCTAGGTGAAGTTGCTAAGCATTTATGAAGGAGATGATAAGGTCAAGAAAGCAAAGATGTAGAATTACAAAGCCAAATTTGAAACCCTAAGGATGTCTAAAGATGGAGATATTACAACCTACATGCTTAGAGTGGATGAAGTGGTCAATATTATCAATGGTCTTGGTGGTAAGATGGAAGAAAGCAAAGTTTTGAAAAAGGTATTAAGAACTCTTCCTATTACTTAGAGTTATAAAGTTTCTTCTCCTGAGGAAGCTCAAAATTTAGATCTCTAGAGATCAGATGTTTGGTGTTTTAAATTCTTCTGAATTGAGAGAGTTTGGTCAAGATGCTACAAAGAAAGAAACTGCTTTTAGAGTCAACAAGGCAGAGAAGGATGATGAATCAGATGTAGATGATCTCGATGAGGTGGAAGTAAACTTTGTAAGAAGACTGAAAAAGGGTGTTGGAAAATACAGAGGTAAGTTACCCTTTAAATGTTTCAATTGTGGAAAGATAGGCCATTATGCTTCTAAATGTCCAATCAAAGTTGCAAATAACAAACATAAGGATTAAAAAGGTAAATTTGTCAAGAATATTTATTATGTTGAAAAAGATAATGGTGTATCTGATGATGAGGAATCAGACTATCTTGATGATGACAGTGATGAATGCATGTTCATGGATCTAAATATTGAAACTAATTCTACTAATCCTAAAAGATTTGTGAAGGAAAGTAATTTGGAAATATGTCATAACATTGAAAGAGCTATGGTGACCGCTTTTCATGTAAGAGAGGAAAGAAATTACTCGATAATTGACAGTAGTTGCTCAAATCATATGGCAGGTGATAAGAGTAAGTTTTTTAAACTTTAGAAGTATGATGGTGGTCTTATTAAGTTTGGTGATGATACATCTGCTAAGATCTATGGAAAAGATTCAATTAGTTTTGATGGAAAACATAAAATAGATGAAGTTCTTTATGTTAAGGGTCTCCAACATAATCTTCTAAATGTAGGACAAACGTGTAGAAGAGGATACAATTTGGTGTTTTAGGATAGTAGTTGTGAGATCAAAAAAGGAAGCTCCAGTACTTTGGTTGTTGTAGGAACAAGGACAAAAAGTAATGTTTATCAGCTCAAAGGTGGTGACGTTAAGTGCTTTATGTCTCAAATCAATGAAAGTTGGTTCTGGCATAGAAGAATGGGTCACATCAATTTTGATAGCCTAGTGAAGATCATTTTTACTGATGTTGTGTGAGATCTACCAAAGATTACAAAGCCTATCAATGCAGTTTGCAAAGAATGTCAGTCTAGAAATCAAACAAAGAAGAGGTTCAATACTAAAGAATATTCTACTATAGGTCCTTTGGAGTTGGTGCATACAAACCTATGTGGAACTATCACAATAAGAATCTCTCAAGGTGACATGTATTTTATGTTGTTGATTGATGATTATTCTAGAATGACTTGGGTGTCATTTCTCAAAGAAAAATTAGAAGCTCTAGATAAGTTAGCATTTAAGTCTATGGTTGAGAATGAAATGGGTTTAAAAATCAAGTGCTTAAGGTCTAACAGAGGTGGTCAGTTTACTTCAAATGAGTTTAACATTTTTTGTGAAGATCATGGAATAAAGAGACATTTTTCAGATCCTAGGACTCCTCAATAGAATGGAGTTGTGGAGAGGAAGAATAGGCCAGTTCAAGAAGCTGCAAGAACTATGATGAAGGAAGAAAGTCTGCCAAATGTATATTAGAGATAAGAAATTCATATTGTAGTCTACATTCTTAAAAAAGGTCAAGCAAAAGTAAACAATTCAAAGACTGCTTATGAGTTATGGTATGGAAAACCTCTTACTATGAAATATTTTAGAGTGTTTGGAAGTAAATGCTATATCAAAAGATATGAAGAGAACTTAGGAAAGTTTGATGCAAGATTCGATGAAGGAATCTTCCTTGGATATTCTACAAAGAGAAAGGCATATAGATGTTATAACAAAAGGTTGACGAAGATTGTTGAAAGTGCAAGTGTCAAAGTAGATGAATAACCACGTCAAAGTTCTATGTTGATAGAAGGATATGAATCTAATGAAACCCCTTGCAGTGAAGAAGAAAAGGATGAAGAGAAAGAAAAGGAGATGATAGTTGAAGAGAAGGAAGCTTTGGAAAAGATCCTGAAGATTCCTAAGTATGTGCAAAAGAACCATTTTGAAGATTAAATCATTAGAGATAAGAGCAAAGGTGTGCTGGCAATGAGAAAAGCTACTATGATAGAGGAACATGTAAACTTTTGTTTACTTTAAAAAGTAGAACCTAAAATAGTAACTGAAGCATGCAAGGACGAGAACTAGATCAAAGCTATGGAAGAAGAGTTGAGACAGATTGAGAAGAACCAAACTTGGGAATAGGTCCCAATACTAGCAAACAAGAATATGATAGGAACCAAATGGGTTTTCAGGAACAAATTGAATGAGGATGGAAAATTTGTTAGATAGAAGGTTAGGCTTGTGTGTAAGGGATACTCACAAGTGGAAGGTATAGATTTTGAAGATAATTTTTCCCCAGTGGAAAGGATGGAATCCATTAGAATGTTTTTCGCTTTTGCAGCATATAAAGACTTCAAGGTGTATTAGATGGATGAACATAAGTCTGCATTTTTGAATGGTTAGTTAGAAGAAGATGTTTACATTGAACAAACATAAGGATTTTTATTGTCAAAAGATGTTGATATGGTCGGTAGGTGGAAGAAAGCATTCTATGGAATCAAACAAGCTCCTTGAGCTTGGTATGCAAGATTAGATAAATACTTGTTGCAGCAAGGATTTAAAAATGGGACTACATATAGCAGCCTTTACTTCAAGGTTGAAAGAAATCAAATCCTGATTGTGGTTATGTATGTTGATGGTATAATCTTTGGAGGAAATGAAGGCATGTGCAAGAATTTTACATAAGAGATACAAAAAGAGTTTGAGATGTCAATGATTGGGGAGATGAATTTCTTCCTTGGGCTACAAATCAATTAATAAAAAAAAGGTATTTTCATTTCACAGTCAAACTATGTTAAGGAAATGTTGAAGAAGTTTGGAATGGAAGATTCTAACCAATATGTACTCCCATGGTTACTGGTTGTAAGTTAAGAAAAAATGATGAATCTCCTAAGATAGATTAGAGTAAGTATAGATCAATGATTGGTAGACTGCTATATCTAATTGCTATTAGACTGGATAACATGCATGTAGTGTGCCTTGTGGAAAGATTTCAAGAATATCCCAGAGAATCACATGTGGCAGCAGTAGAGAGGATATTTAGATACTTAAAGGGCACTCAAGACTTTGGTCTATGGTATCCTAGGGATACTGATTTCTCCTTGAGTGCATATGCATATGCAAATTGGGCAGGTTGTATTGATAAAAAAAAGAAGTACAAGTGGAGGCGCTTTCTTTCTTGAAGGTAGATTTGGTTTCTTGGTTCAGTAAGAAGTAGGATTCAATGTCATTATCTACTACAGAGGAAAAATATATTACAACAACATCATGTTGTACACACGTTAACTGTGGATGAAGCAGACATTGAGGGATATCAGGGTGTTGAATATGATGAACCTATTTCTATCTTGTGTGATAATACCGGTACTATCAATATTTCAAAGAACCCGATAATGCATTCAAGAAAAAAATATATCTCTATCTCGGGTCACTTTCTAAGAGAAAATGTTGCAAAGAATGAGGTCAAGTTAGAGTATGTGCCTACAAAGAATCAAGTTGTAGATATTTTTATAAAGGCTCTTCCAAAAGATACTTTTGAGTACCTTTGATATAAGTTAGGGGTTATTGCCCATCCTTTTAATTAGATTCATAAGTTGGTGCATCTATCTAGGAAGCATTTTAGGATACATTCTTGGTCTTGGAATGATGATGAAGGCTACCTCTCAAGGGGAGTAGGTAGTAGTGTTGTCGGTTGGTGCAACCAGGGGGAACATATCCTGTGTCCCTATGGGGGAGAGTGCAGTAAAGACTAAGTAGAAGAGTAGGCAAAAGAGAGAGCAATGAAAATAGTGAAGTGTGCAAGTAATGTCAAAGGGTGAGATTGTTGCCCTTTGCTATTGATGTTAAAGGGGGAGAGTATGGTCTTAAAAACACAGGGATAAAGTGTTATCTAAAAATGAGAGAATAAAGAACTCCTCAGATAGGGAGAGAAGAATTTTATAGAACAAAGGTGAAGGAGAGTGAGTGAAGTATAATATATTCCCCAGTAAGGGGGAGTGCTGCTTAATGCAGAGCTACTTTGTTGCTGATAGTTTTTTAGAGAGTAGGTGCTACCATCAATGACAAAGGGGGAGATTGTTGGAAACTTGGAGGTTTTGGTGACTTGAGTTGATGGGAGAGATTGTTTGTGTTTTAATTAGTGTTTTCATTGTTGTCAACCCCTTGCTTAAAGAGGTTGTTGGAGTTGTTGAAGTGTGTTGCATTGTGTTGTGGTTTGATGTCACATTGATGTCAACCCCTTGTATAGTCTTAATGAGAAGGAGTTGTGGTGTTGTCATCAATGTTGTAATTGATTTCTTATATGGTTGTGATGGATAAGTGTAGCATTTGTAGTAAGTTCACTTGGTTTCTAAGTGATTTTGAGAAAATTTGAATAAGAGAGTGTGCAAGGTAACAAAGGTGTGTTATGTGTTGTGCTCCACATTTCTTCATGGTTGAAGATATGCCTATGTGGTTTGGACATGATGATCAAAGGTGTTTAGAGGTGCTACATCTAGAGTTTCAGATTCTGGATCATACAATAGCAGAAGTTGTGTTTGACAATATGTTGCTTGTGAAGAGGGTTGTCTGGGAGAAATGAGATTGCTCTACATTTCTTCGTGTTGAAGTTTCAGGTCTTGCAGATTTAGGAACATGATTATATTGTTTGTATCTACCCTCCTTGGAGTGTCTGGTGTCGAGTTTCTCCACAAGTTCAGTTCTTATGTTGGAGTTCAGTGGTAGTGCATCCTAATGCGCAAGATGAAAGTAGTCTCATTTTAGGTAGTTGTGGTAGCGTTGCAAAATATTCTGATGATGTTGGAATATTTTGGGATGTCATGTGGATGTTGTGAAGTGTTCCTTTATGGTCCACATTTTTTTTGAACCTGGAGAGGCGTGTATGTGGTTGCTTGTTAGTGTTAGTGTAGTTTTGGCCAACTTGGGTGCTAGCACTAATTACGAAGATTATTTGTTGATTGTGGAAGAATGGTGAAGCGTGTCATTGTATATTTGGGTCCTAGTTAACCCTTTGTGTGGTCCACCTTAACTTATTTCCACCATGTAAGTGTTTGGTTTTGACCTATTTAGTGGTTGCATGTTTGAGGTGCATACATTTCATTGTGGCTGACATGGAGAAAGTTCTTGAGGTTGTGGAGGATATATAAGAAAGGTTAATTGTTGGAGATGTGTGTGGATCTGTGTGGAAAGTGTGATATGTGAATTCGATCAAGTGTGGTGAGCTGAGTGTGAGCTTAAATTCATATGACTTTGGATGCAATGAGTAGAAGGTGTCTACATTTCAGTGTGCTTCAAGTTGTTGGAGGTAGTGAGCCAAAGGTTGTGCATGGCATAAAGTTGTAGTGGTGGATTTTCCTGTTGCTCTGAGATAGTGAATCTCTCTGTAATAATTTCTTCTATTCCTATTTATTTTAGATAGTGAGTCCTTTGGGCAGTGAGCCCTTGAAAATGAGCCTAATTGTATCTGGTGTTGCTATTCATATATTTGTGAGCTAATCCTCATCATGGTTTTTCCCTACTTAGGGTTTTCCACATAAATTTGGAGTTCTATTGTGTTTTGTTGTGTTTGCATTATCATTTCATATGTTTATATTTTGTTAATGCTTAATGAGGGATTAAATATTGGTAAGGGTTTGAAAGTTAATGAGGGATTGAATGTTTTAATATACAATTGATTCACCCCCCCCTCTCAGTTGTCCTGTGCATCTAACACGTTAAAAATGTTGATTTCAATGTCCCACTTTCGAAAAAAGTGGGACACACTATTTTGGGATCACCCAACATGTTTCCTATTATATTCTTCTATTGTGCAATTTGTGAACATTATACTACTACATAAGTAATTTTTTGTCTAGTACTAAACAAATAAATAAATATTCCACCAACAACACTCGCATAAAAGGTGTGGATCATGTCATCATAACCAATATCAAAGAACACAAAAAATGATTTGTATATTAGAACCAAAATGTTACAAAATAAAATGTATTGAAATAATTTATGCTCACTTTCTCACCTTTGACCTCCTTGACTCTCCCAAGTTATCCAAATCATAAAATATAAATATTAAAGAACCTACATATTGTCATTAAAAATAATGAATTACAATAATAGTAAATGACCATAAACATTGTGATCATAATATCTCTATACAAATCTCAATCCTAGTGTTAAATGATATGAAACTCCAAAGAGAAGTAATAGACCATAAAGGGAAAAAGTACAAACCATATCACATGACATATCCTTTTTCCAATGCCACTAAGTGCTCAAGCTATAATGAGTAAGACCCCTAATTTTGAAACCCCGCATATAAAATCTTTAACAACACCCAAAAATTAAACCCCAAGGTCAAACACAAAATTAATAAACCTCGAAGGATGCAAGCTTCTCATGCAAATGAATACGAAACTAACATGCCTTTACACCACCAAGGAATATGCTTAAAAGTATCCTTTACACTCAAAATAAAACATCTAGAATACACTCTAGAGCATAATCTCCTCCACAACTATCATCCATAGCTCAAGAATCACTCCCACGAAAAAACAAAGGAAAATTAACCATGTAATTTAATCATCAAATAAGCCCTCCAAAATTAACATTTGAAGCTCAAGATTCATTCTCATGAGAAAATAAAGGATTAAAAAATAGAATACATTTAAATAACCAAGTGGACAATACCTCTCAAATATTTTTATGTTAGGTGGACCAAGAGTGGGGAATGAGATCGCTCCTCCTAAGGCGTGGTGAGCCACATAGAATCTCTTCATAAATAATATCCTTGTCAAGTCAATGTTGAGTTGTTGAACTAACATTTAGCTCAAGGTGAAGGCTCCTCAAATTTGATACTAAAACCTCATCAAAGAGTTTTCATTCCAACACATCTCCATAAATAAGAGATCTCTAGTCTCATCCAAATTTGAATATACCGACAAGTGCACAATGATTTATCTAATGCTAAACTCCACATCTCAAAAGAAAAAGCTCTAGAATTATCCAAGTAAAATTATTATGGAACATTACTAGTATATTATCGGAAACCACTACCAAAGCTCCCTTTGCATGACTAGTATAGAATCCAATAACTCTCCATGATTTCATAATTTAGTTCTCACTCATATAAGATTATCTACCTCCAACAAATAAATTTACTCCCAAGAGTACCCGTATCATTCCAAAAATATACAAAATAAAAGATCTATAATACACTCTATGCCACGATACTGCATCATTGCTAAACCTTCCATTGTAAGTGATCCAAAGCTACCTATGAAATTATGTTGAACATCTTCTAATTTAATACAACCCACCACTCCCATAAAATGAAATAACTCAATTGCAACATCAAGAACTCCCTAAGGGAAAATTAAAACCGTGATCTTTAGAGGAAGATAACAATTACATGTTCCAAGAAGATATAACTACAAGTTACCAAAAGTAATCTTACAAGAATGCTACAAACATCCCAAAGTATTGCAACATGAATCACAAGAAATCCTTCCATCCATCTCAATATGTCACTACTACATTGCATCAATGCATCATGATGGCCAAAGGACCACGAAACCAAATTATGTCACACCATAGTATCTAGATAATCTATATCCATACCTTGTTGCAACAAGATATCATCAACGTGCTACATAGATCTATGGGTATAGACAACCAACATCCAAGTTATTTAAATTGTAGGTATAGAAAACCAACAAAAATACACAACTCATAAATCTCAAATTAGTACAACATTAAAGTAATGTAGAACCAAAAGAAAGTAGAATAAACAACATGTTAGTAATAATCAAATCATATTGTGAGATAAGAGGGATTCGTTGCACATGAGTCTCTTCGTTCTCAAGAGATTCTCAGGGAATGAACTACCCTTATCCACCTCAATCACAAGTTGAATGAAGAAATTGCGAAGGAAGTGTGTGCAGGTCAACTATCAAAGAAGACTACTTCAAATTTTGAGAGAGTGAAACTTCTAGATTTATATCTCCAACAGAGAAGCTCTCAGCCAAAGGATGATAGCACGGATTCAAGACGCCAGCATGGCGCATAGGTGTCCAAATGGCACGCTGGCATTCTGAGCAACATAGAGCTCAGGAACTCAAGCAGGTGAAACCGAGTTTCACTTCTTAATCCAGATTTGAGGTCTACTAAACATGACAATAAAATAAAGAACATAAACTATGAGAAACATACAAGGAGAACTTGGAGAAAACTTACCCTCAACCGGATGTCTGAGTCTTCATTCCAAGCTTCGCTTTGCAACCTACACACAAAACGAATGAGGGGAAAATGTTGGGGCTATATAGGGGCCTACGACAGTCAAACCCCTACCTTGGTGTTCCCACCTCCACAGAAAACCAAATAGAAAGAGAGTGTAACTAAAATGGACAAAGGGAGTGGTGAAAGAAAAACCTATTTCAGGAGTAGAACCCGCATCACCAAGTAGTAAGTGAACAAGAGATGCAAATAGAAAGGAATGAGAGAGAGAGAGAGAGCATTACCAACAGACCTCAACTCCCTCTTGAACACAAAGACGCACTGTTGAATGCTTGCTAAAGAGCTTTGGTTGTTGGAGGGACCTCAGTCTGGCAGAGCTTCGTTTGAAGAAGTGTTGTTGTAAAGAATGAATGAGATTCAAGAGTGAATTTGAAGAGAAGAGCATGATCGAATGAATGAACCCCCAAAATGAGAGGAAATGAGGGGTTTTGTTGCATGCAAGGGTGGTAAAGAGTCGTTACAACCGACATCCTGACTGTTGGGACATGTGTCAAGAGTCAAGATTCAAGACTCCTCATTTAAAACTTGGAAAACCACTAGGACAATAGTACGCCACACAGGCTTCCAAGACATCAGTTTTCCAGAAACTTGTCATCAAGTTGTTGTTGCTTCGCTGCTGGTCCACATGGAGATAGAATTATGAAATTTTGACCCATGGGATTTTCGTTGTTAATGCATTTAGGCGTCATAAATGCTAGGTAAAGTGCTAAAATGTGGAATTTCCCCCAAGTGCAATTCTGCAACATTATATTTTCCCCCACTTTAGTGGGCTCGATTTTGGGAAAAATCAGCCACATTAAAGTAGAGAAGAAAAAAATTCACCCAAAGATTAAGTTTTACGGATTTGCATGCCAAAAGAAAATGCCTTTGAGGTCATCGAGGTTGAGCCGACCGATACTGAAGGTACCCCCCAACAACTAAGCTCAATAAGAACTGCGGGACCGATCATGGAAATCACACAAAAAATTTCTCTGCAAAACTCAATTTTCAGTCAGTTTAAAAAATCAGAGGAAGCTACAACGATAAGAAGAATGGTCAAGAAAAAGTTGGTGATTCAGAAGAAAAATATGGTGAAGAGGTGAATATATGCCCCTCCTGAGTTTTCCCCTAGCTAGGTTGGGTAAAATCAAGAGAAATCAATGAGCCACAAAATCCAGGAAAAATGGGCCTCGAGGGGCCTATATGTACCTAGGTGGACCTCGAGAAGGGTCATTTGCACTATTCATTGTGAGGATTTTATTGACTTTTGTGAGAGAAAATTCATCAAAATATCGAGCAGATGAGGTTACGAGGATCCGAGGTTGGACCAGCCGTGTGCGGACATTGTTGAAGGCATCGAGGTTGACTAGGTAGGCCCTGAAACTACTTCATTAGTCATTTTTGAGTGTTTCTTTACATATTTTTGGATTTTGAGGTACATAGGTGTCCTGGGTGCTCACACACGTCATCAACACACACTAGTGTTCAGGATGGGCGTTGGTGTCCTGAGGATGCGATGTTGTCCCTGTGCCATTAATAGTGGACCGGGATGCGTGTGTGGCATGAAGATGTTTGTGCAACACGTATGCATCCCTAAATGCTTTTTTACTTAGATTTTCACAATTTGTTGTGTACTGACAAACATTTTATTTTTATTTCGCAGGACTACCCAAAGATCAAGGAGCACCTTGGAGGGTAGGTGCTTCGCCTATTGAGAGATCAGAGGGACCATCTGACTGATGATGAGGTCACCCACTTACAACGGGTCAGACTTTGACATGTATATACCATACCAAAGATGCTCTTCCATGACCGTATGTTGATGGTGTTGATGGAATGATGGGATGCCACTACCTCCAACTTCCAGTTACCGACTAGACAGATGACCATCACATTGGAGGATGTTTACTATATCCTCAGGCTTCCCATCCATGGCCGACAGGTGGTGATTGATGATACACGCTCAGCATAGGAGCAATCAAACGGTGTCTTATACTACTCCGGTCAAACGGACAACGGGGACAAGACTGAGCACATCTACACCCGATGGTTTGACCGGGCCCAAACCACTACCCCTCTACTACACCACTTAATGGTGGTTATGCTCACCATGAGGGTCACCATTGATGCACGAGGCTCTCACCTACACGAGGGCCTTGTCCATACTATTAAGGCGATGGAGTGATGTGTCATCTTCTCTAGGGGCACAGCATGCTGGCGCACCTCTACTAGGAGCTTGGCCGGTATGTTCATTATGAGTACTTTAGCCTCACAACATGCACGCTTCTTCAAGTGTGGACTTTCACCCACATCACGTGCACGAGGCCATAGGGGTATCTGCAAGCGTGAAACTACGTTGTCTCGATGGCCCACTAGTATGAGCTTACTCAACAATGGAGGCACGACAACTTGCAGTTCTGGAAGTTGCAATTCAACACATTGATGCTAGATAGGATCAAATGGAGACCCCATTGGTACTTCCAATGGGTGGATGATGGCAGGTTCCTCCAGAACCTACAGCATAACTGGTTCATCCTCAGTTGCACAGACTATATCATTATGCCACACTACTGGAGTTGGGTCATGCGACAACACGAACGGGTTTAGAACATTCCCCCTCTTGTGCCAACATATACCTGAGTTGTGTAAAGCACGATGAGGCATGAGGACTGGTTACGCTTGACCTTAGTATATGTATATCTTTTTAATGACGATGTCGATCTATCGCTGACAGGCACATTAGACACTGTCAGCGTAGACTGAGTCTTTTCGATGTGGTGGGTGGCACATCATCCTACACCAGTTTTTCCAGTGGATGCCCCCAGGGGGGATCCTGAATTATAGGGGGATGTGTCACCATAACCACCCAGGCTGAGGTAAAGGCACAAAGGCAACGACAAGGAGGAGGAGGAGGAGCACGAGCACAAGCAAGAGAAAGTTGAGGAGGCTAGAGTGGCATCACCAAGACCCGGGAGGCAATGAAGGATGTCTTCCCCTCCATGAGCTACTCCTATTTCATTAGACCCACCAACTCTCGTAGGATCTAGGGCAGCTCCTGACACCAGCGGTGCAGGACCGAACACACCTCCTCCCCTGACCCATTCTAGCAGCCACGGGACCCAAGTATGATAGTTATTTATGTTGTTTCATTTTAGTATTTCCAATTTTCATTGCATATATACATGTACCATGTTTATACATCTCATGATACTGATGCATACTTTTGCTTTTGTGGTTGCATTGGATAATCAGGGATGAACTCAGTTCTTCACCCAGTGCATATTAGAGGTGGCCCCTATTGTGCCCATCCAAGGGACAATTCTAGATGCATACTGGCTAGTGTTTGCAAGATGTCATGTCCAAATTTTTGAGCTAGTAGCACGTTTAAGGACTGCATACGAGGAGGAATAGGTAGAGGTGGTGCAGAGGATGGTTGATATTACCAGAGTACAGGGGGTACCATGAAAAATTGTCGGGGGAGTTGTAGACAACACTCTCAGAGCAAGACGTAGTCGTGACGAGGACTAATTCTGCTAAGAAGGCACGTGATTCCCTTTAGAGTCGTCTCGATGACCTTGTAGGACAACTGGCAGTCGTGATCCCGATAGGTGACCAACAGTTGTAGTAGGAGCTTGTCTAGGATTGCATGCAGATAGCCTCCCTCTAGGGAGAGATCAGGGGGATGCGCATAGCCTTGTCAGCCTCACACTCACATTGCTCCAAATTTGCTACACTGTGCAGCCCCGCCCGTAGCTGCAACTAGAGCCAAAGGGCTTCGGGAGCCACATGCGTTAGTCGTAGAGGGCTTTATTTTGTATGTCAGTTTTGTAGTCATAATATATATATATATATGTAGATATTTTTTGTACAGACATTGATACATATTTTTAGTAGCCACTCATTTTTTGAAGATAGTGGCCTGATACATGTACATGACATTTGATATATATATATATATATATATATTTATTTATTTATGAGATATTGATTCCGACATTATGGTATTGTGTACTTTGATGTGTATGGATGTATGTTTACATTAGATGCTATCATGATTTAATGAACACACATGGATGTATGTTAATTATATTAAATGATGATCTAATCGCCTTAAAAAGATATAATGTAATGCATGGATACACAACATAGTAGAATACATGTATGTAGGGCACACACACACACACACGATCACATCATAACACATATTTTTTTATAATGTGTTAATGAATAATGTCAACATATGAAGTGCTGCAACCCTTAAAGAGTGAACATCGCACACATGACACATTAGACACTACACGTAGTATTGATGAAGATGCATCACATTAATGAGCTCTTTTAGAGGCGTTCCATCCATAGACGATAACCCATAAGCACCCAAACTAGACACGAAGACGACAATGTAATGGCCTAACTAATTAGGACTAAATTTTCCCCTCTGATTAGGCAGTGCATTTACATTCCTCTGATTCTCATAGAGAACCAAATCACCTACCTTGAAAGTTCTAGGAAGCACACTTTGATTATACTGTCTCGATAAGGATCGTTGATAACCTTAAAGATGATTGAGAGCCTGTAATTGACACTCATCAAGCATCTCTAGCTGATGCAAATGGTTAGCTCGATAAGTTTTATTATCAATTAATCCTTTAAGGGAAACCTACAAAGATGAAATTTCCAACTCTAAAGGCATGATAGCTTCGACACCATACACGAGGTTGTAAGGCGTCATTCTCGTTGTTGTATGAAAACTCATGTGATAGGCCCACAAAGCACATGTTAATTGAACGTGTCAATCTTTATCGTGCTTATTAACTATTTTATGAAGAATGATCTCAAGAGTCCTGTTAGACGCTTTTGCTTGGCCATTGGATTGAGGATAATATGCTGTAGAAAATTTGTGTTGAATGTGAATTTTTTCTAGGAATTTCCTAACTTCTTTGTTCTTGAATGGCGTACCATTGTCAGAAACAAGTGTAGCGAGCAACCCAAAATGAGAAATAATGTTGTTTAAGAGAAAACTACAAATAGCCTCAACATTCATGGATTGAAGCGAGATGGCTTCGACCCACTTTGTGAAGTAATTTGTAGCAGTGATAATAAAGATATGTCCTTTAGAGGAAGGAGGTGATATTTTTCTAATAATATCCAACCCCCATTTTGCAAATGGCCAAGGAGAGGTCTAGTTTTGTAACTCTTGTGTAGGTACATGAATAAGACGGCTATGTTGTTGACATTGCGGGCATGTTTTAACAAAATCGAAGGAATCTTGTTCCATCGTTTTCCAAAAGTACCCCATGTGTATCAATTTCCTCACTAGGTATTTACCACCAAAATGTCCACCCACAAAGCCCGAATGGGCCTCTTTAAGGGAAAGGGGTATTTCCCCTTTAGTGAGACATCTAAGAAGCAAGCCATTATAAGATTTCTGATAGTGAACATCAAACAAGACAACATAACAGACTGAAATATTTCTTCTGCAAGTGCAATAGTTTTTCGTCACATCATTAGGAAAGTTTCCAGTCTTCAAGTAGTGATAAATATTAGAAAACCATTCTCCTGAGTCTATGTGAGAACACACAAGAGCATCGGATTTAGGCTAATCGAAACAACAAGAGATCGAAGGACCTAAACTATGAAGTGGTATTCTTTTGTATCCTCATTTGAAGGTACCAGAGAAGTAGCGCTTTCCATGACATCTACATGTCTATTCTCCCTCCTAGGTACACTATCTATCGTGTAAGAGGAGAACCGATTGAGAAAGGACAAAGTAAGGTCTCGATATTGAGACAACTTACTTTGCTTAGCCTGGTAGGTTCTCGTAATTTGGTTCACAATAAGCTCATAATCACCCAGTATGCGGAGATGCCTTATTTTTAGTGCAATCGTGGCACACAAGCCAACAATGAGGGATTTCATACTCAATGATGTTATTGGTGCAGGGATAGTCTAATCAAAAGGATAGACGGATTGGCTTACCTTCAGGTGATATCAAAACCACACCTGCTCCGGAGCTAGTCTGACATCTCGACACATCGAAGTACATTTTCTATTCAAGGTCGTAGTTGATTACAAAAATGTTCTCATCAGGAAACAAATCCAAACCTGGGAAGGAGTGAGACGAGGGAGAATCCACCAATTTATCGAAAATCGCTTGACCCTTTATTGAATTCTAAGTAATAAACTTTATTTAAAACTCAGAAAGCAACATTACCCACTTCGCTAACCTACCAACAAGGTTAGCACTGGAGAACAAATGCTTTAGAAGGTCACTTTTTACAATGACATGTGTTTCAACATGAAGAAGGTAATGCCTTAACTTGTGTGTAGTGAAGATGAGAGCAAGACATTGCTTCTCCATGGAGGAATAGTGAGTTTCATAATCTACCAGGACACAACTAATGTAGTAGATCGCTCTCTCTTTCCTGACATCATTATACTAAGCAAGCAAGGCTTCCAAAGCATATGGTGATGCAGCGAGGTAAAGCAAAAAGGGTCTATTGCATAAACGACATTAATACAGGAGGATTGGGTAAATAGGCTTTGATTGAATCAAAAGCTTTCTGACACTCCTCATCCCGTATAAAGTGAACATCTTTCTTTAAAAAATGAGTGAAAGGAAGGGTATGATCAACCAATTGAGATATGAATCTCTAAATTTCCTGAATCCTCCCAGGTGTAAACTTTGCAACTTAGTGATATTTCTAGGTGGAGGCATGTTAACAATAACATCGATCTTATTTGTGTTGACCTCGATTCCATGATGAGAGACTATAAATCTCAGAAGTTTGCCTGCATCTACATCGAAGACACACTTAAGAGGGTTAAGTCTCATCTTATAGAGTTGAAGCCTCTCAAAACTAAGACAAAGGTTCTTTACATGGTCTTGACAGGTTATAGACTTTGCCAAGATATCGTCAACATAATATTCTAAAATCTTATGAATGAAATCATGAAATATTAAGGTCATCGCCCATTGGTAAGTGGCTCCTGCATTCTTTAACCCAAAGGGCATGACCACATAACATAATGTACCCCAAGGGGTAGTGAAGGTTGTCTTGTACTAATCATTTAGATTAATATGGATCTGATTGTAACCCGATAAACCATCCATAAAAGATAATAAGGCATGGCCTACAGTCGAATCCACAATCATATCTATATTAGGTAACAAAAAAGTCATCTTTAAGAGAAGCCTTATTTAGGTCACAAAATTCAAAGCAAATAAAAATACGACCATCAGGTTTACTAATAGTGACAATATTTGAGATCCAAGGGGAATAGTCAATTGGATGAATAAAGCCTACTTTTAGTTGCTTCTCTATCTCAGTCTTAACTAACAATGTGACCTTGGGATTGATCTTTCGGATTTTCTGCTTAACGGGCTTGGTTTTGGGACATAAGATGATATTGTGAACCACTATGGAATCATCTATACCAGGCATGTCCTCATACGTCCAAGCGAAGATATCAAGGTGAGAATGTAGGAGATCAGAATTTTCTTTTTCTTCTTCCGAAGAAAGGCACTTCCCAATCTTAATCACCTTTTCAAAAGACAAGATCCATAGAGATTTCAGTAGTATCTCCCTTAAGGAGGGAACTACGATATCTAGGATGCGATATTAGGATTCCATCCTGAACATTAGCTAGAGGTCCTCCTCATCAACACTTAATACATATTCTCTAACATAATCCCATTCATTTAGGTGATACAGGAATTATCTTTTGTGATGGAAAGGAGGTAAAGGAGAATAGGCACCTAAGAATTCCTTGAGTGCTTCATCCAAAGAGAAAACATCTAAAGGGACTTTCTCGACCTGTACCCTATCCTCTATTAGTTTAGGATGGACCAAACTAAGTGGCTCAACCAAAATCACGTTAACAGTCCACCAAAGTTTCTTTTTAGATTGTTCAATAAAGCACCCCAAACCAAGATAGCGCTTATGAGGCTTGAACTGGATAGGGACTTAGATTCCTTTCTCAATACATCCAAGGCATTTTCACCCATAGCCATACTGAAAAGCAAGTCTATATCTGAAACCATAGCGGGTTTACAAAAATTTAGAAGGCGGTGGTTCCATGTAGAGGGTTTTGTTCTACTAGTGAACGTCGAACGCATCTATGAAAGAAAAACTGTATCCTTTACTTGATTCACAAACATTAACCTCCTTTGCAAGAGTAGAACTATCATCCTCAATAGGGGAAGGACTGATTTCCCGAACATGATTACAGTTTCCCTCTTCAACGAGAGTATCATCCACTTTTTCATAAGAGACATTTATGGTTATCGAAAGTTTTAGATGAGTGGGACTCACTTTGTATTCTCCAATGAAGAATTCAGAGAATTCCAAGGATCCACAATCATAGCCAAGGAAAGCATTTGATTCAAAAGAAGAAATAGAGGGGGAAGATTTAGGACTTTCCACTTTAGGTGGTTCATCTTTAACAATGTTTAATTCGGGGACAACCTCCACAGAGGGTATCACTGAGGAAAATTTCATAGAATCAAAATTTAAAGATGGAATACAATTCTTAAGAGTGGATACAACCGAAGCCCGACCAACAACCCTTAAATCACAGAGGTGGATAGCTTTCGGGTCAGCTTTAACTGTGACCACTCGATTATTTGCAACAAACTTTAGAGAACAATGTAAAGTAGAAGTTATGACACCCATAGCATGAATCCAGGGTCTCCCCTAAAGAAGATTGTAAGGTAAAGGGCCAGACATCACATAAACCAAAGTAGGTAAGGTAACGGGGCCTAGCTGCAAAGGCAATATTATCGTGCCTAGAGCTTTGCGATCGACATTATCGAACCCACGAATGTACAAAGAAGAAGCAACTAGAGAAGATGAATCAACTTTAATATTAGGTAGTAGGTCGATACCACAAATGTTGAGGGTCGAACCGGTGTCAATGAGGGTACACCTAATACCAATAGTATTTACATTAACTATAATCATTAAAGGATCTGCTTGCTTCTACACATCTGGAGGCGGGAGTTCTTGCGGATATAATGTAATATTTAATGAATTCGCATGAATATGAGCCATTGACGCATTAAAATTTGTGAGCCTAGCAGAGGCAGGCAAGAGGATCTTCTGCAAGGCTTCTTATAGCATTTCTTGATAAATAAGAGTGGTCTAAAGTAAATCCCAAAGTGAGATCTTAGCCGGAGTAACACACAATTGCTTGACAAGATCATAATCACCTAGTGCTTTAGTTGTAGGTTTAGGTGCTGAAGGAAGATTTGGATGAGAAGGTGGTAAAGAAGTAAGAAATTGAGTAGGTTGAGATGTAGGAACTAAAGGTTGTTGATCTATATTTTGTTTGTTTCTCCTTGTATTATATGTGTGCCCAACAATATTGTAAGAAGTAGAGTCTGTAGCTTTTACAAACCTTGAATAAAAGTTTGGTGAATCATCACGATACGAAATCCAACAGACAGAATGATCCTTCCTTGGAGGAGGACTAGTTGAGGTAAAGTAAATGACAAGTTTCTAAGGGCTTGGAGGATCCACAAACACCACCACAACATTTAGCGACTCATTAGCTTGCGAAGAAGAGGTTTTCTGGAAATATTTACGGATAGGGGAAGAAACTTCTAAGAAATCCTCTAGAGCGTCATCCAACATGTCGAAATCTTCCTTAGAAAAAGCATTAACATAGACATGGAAACATTGTAAAAATAGATCCAACATGTTTTCACGTCAGGTTCACTAAAATGTGAGATAAGAGGGATTTGTTGCACATGAGTCTCTTCATTCTCAAGAGATTCTTAGGGAACGAACTGCCCTTATCCACCTTAATCATAAGTTGAATGAAGAAATTACAAAGGAAGTGTGTGCAGGTCAACTATTAGAGAAGACTACTTCAGATTCTGAGAGAGTGAAACTTCTAGATTTCTATCTCCGACAGAGGAGCTCTCGGCCAAAGTATGACAACACAGATTCAGGATGCCAACGTGGTGCGCCGGTGTCCAAATGGCATGCTGGCATCCTAAGCAACAGAGAGCTCAAGAACACAAGTAGGAAAAATAGAGTTTCACTTCTTAACCCAGATCTGAGGTCTACTAAATAGGACAATAAAATAAAGAACAAAAACTATGAGAAAAGTACAAGGCAAACTTGGAGAAAAATTACCCTCAATTGGATGTCTGAGTCTTAACTCCAAGCTCCACTTTGAAACCTACACACAAAATGAATGAAGGGAAAATGTTGGGGCTGTATAGGAGCCTGCCACAATCAAACCCCTGCTTTGCTATTCCCACCTCCATGGACAAGCAAATAGAAAGAGAGTGTAACTGAAATGGACAAAGGGAGTGGTGAAAGCAAAACTTGCTTCAGGAGTAGAACCCGCACCACCAAGTAGTAAGTGAACAAGAGATTCAAATAGAAAGGAATGAGAGAGAGCGAGATAGCATTACCAATAGGCCTTGACCCCCTCTTGAACTCAGAGATGCACCATTTAATGCTTGCTAGAGAGCTTTGGTTGTTGGAGGGACCTCAGTCTGGTAGAGCTTCGTTTGAAGAAGTGTTGTTGTCAAGAATGAATGAGATTCAAGAGTGAAGTTGAAGAGAAGAGCTTGATCGAATGAATGAACCGCCAAAATGAGAGAAAATGAGGGGTTGTGTTGCATACAAGGGTGGAAAAGAGTTGTTACAACTGACATCTTGACTACTAGGACACGTGTCAAGAGTCAGGATTTGAGATTCCTCATTTCAAACTCGAAAAACCGCTAGGACACTAGCATTCCATGCAGACGTCTATGAGCCGCGCAGGTGTCCAAGGCATCAGTTTTCAGGAAACGTGTCATCAGGCTATTGTTGCTTCACCATTGGTCCACATGGAGCTAGAATTATGAAATTTTGATCCATTGGATTTTTGTTGTTAATGTGTTTAGGCGTCATAAATGCTAGGCAAAGTGCTAAAATGTGGAATTTCCCCAAGGTGTAATTCTATGACATTACACATATACATTAAGAGATAATTTACATTCTTCATGACAATTACTTCAGATCCAAAACACAAATCCTAAATGTCAAAAATACATCACTTGAGGCAATTGTAACTCAAGAACCTAGTAAGAACCGTTGTAGAAATTTTTAGTGACTGAGATCATGTATCAATACTTCCACAGTGAGAAAGTGACAACCAACCTCAAACCATGCATACAAACCTACAATTATTTTACATATAAAAACACCCTTACAATATTCAAAATCTAAAAAATAGTCTCAAAAATTCTACAAAACCACATATTTTGATTAAACATGATTTTAAAAAAAAACCATCCATATCAAAGAGATGTGTGAATATGAATCCACTTAATACCTGGAAGATGCTAAATTCTAAAAAAATACCAAAATGGTAAACCTAAACAATGAAATATCACATATATGCTTAATCACAGATTTTAAACATAAAATTTATAAAACTAATAGTCAACATGAATTTGAAATATGAAAGTAATAACATCCAATTGGAAGAAGACGTTGTTTAGGAACTCTTTGACACCAAACAAGCCAACTCCACAACCACCACCGTGTACATGCATACGATAAGATTTTAGGTCATCCAACGATCAATCTACAACCTAAATACATTCAAGGACTAAATAACTAGTGTTTTCCAATTATAATGTTAGGGGCTAAAACCAAGCATCAACATAAGAATACCAAAATGTAGTCTATAAAATCATTTTTTTTTTTATGTATCTAAGGAGCCAACACCAAGCACCCAAGAAGATTAATATGTTGCACATGTCAATAGGATGAAAGCCCAAGCAAGGGGTGGTTCTATATTGTCAAATAGAAGCTCTAGGTCAACACCATGCTATATACAAGAACATGACCAACTCCATAATGTTCCACCTTATTCATCCTTCAAGTTCATGTAATAATCTATCTTAAAAAATAATATCAACTATAATATTTCCAATCGAATGAGGATTAATAATCAATCAATTCCTTCCTACATATTCCCACAAGCTTGTCAAATTAAGAAATACAAAATAGAGGAATAAATAGAACAAAATAGCCATGGATCTATCACATTCAATGATATACAAGCACATGCAATCAAAATGCATGTATAAGAAACTCTCATGCAACCAATGAAACCAACTAGGGTTTGATGCAAAATATTAAGAAAATACCTAGTATGCACAAGTTCTAATATTGTAAGTTTTACTAAACAAAAAACTTGACGCAAGTGTAAACAAACTATGCCCATAAAATCAAAATTAAGATGTAGATTCATTTCCCACATTGACCCTTAGAGAAAATAAATGTAAATCTTAAATAAAAAAAATAAAAAATAGCATAATGACATGTGCAATAACACTTTAAGAACAAGAATGAGAGAAGAAAATAAGAAGCATAGACAAAAGAGAAGATACACTGATATACATGGAGAAAACACTTTTAGGTGAAAAAACCCCACCTCCAAAGAATAAAACCAATATATTATTTGACAAGAAATAATAATTATAATACACTTCTAAAGGCTCTTGCCTTAACATGGAGATCAACATCCTAATCCTCTATAGGAAATTCAACAACATAACCAAGTAATGAAAATCCTTTATCTTCTCAACCTAAGCACCCAAATAAATAGGAAATGACAAAATAGAAACCATAAATGGTTTTAAGAAAATTATGCTCTATCACAAGAGGTATGGAACCCACATCTCTACGGTACAAATTCCAATTCCCATGTCTAATTTTGGGATCCAAACTAAAAATAGAATATTCTCGTGTACATGTAAGATGCTTTTATAAGTTGTCATAGTCAACCTACTAACTTGGCCACCCAATTTGGTCATATTCTACCTTTAGCAAGATGATTTATGACATGTGTCATAGACTATCATAAACTTAGTCAAGATTCTTAGTTCACTTTGTAACTTCTCCCTTACATGCTCTTATGCACATTACATAATTTGACACACATTTGCAATGCCAAATATTCTTGTACACATGTTATGTGACATAATTCTCTTACATATTGCTACACACATATCATACAAAGGCATACACATGGAATAATGGCCAAGTCATAAGTGGGATGCTCCCATTTCCCTAATGAGGCAGACATAATAAATAAACATAATTAAGATAACTAATTTGAACATTAAGACTTGTAAGGTATATGACACACCTAATCCCAACATAGACTTTCTATTGACACCTATCAATTTATTTTTTCCTCCATTAGTTAGGATTTTTTAGTGCAAAAACTATGTTTTCCAATGTGTTTATTTTGAAGAAATATTTTTTATGTTTGATTTACACAATCAAATAACTTTCAAGGGTTTGAGAATAATTATTTAATAAAGCAAAACAATATTTTAGTAATTTATAGTTCACAAAGTTTTATTTTGTAAAAAAAATAGGTCAATAAGCAATCAAAAAGTCTAATCCAAAGTTGTGGAAAGGGATTAAAGAGACGTGATCAATGGAAAATTCAAACCCTAATGAAAATATAACAATGAAATACAATAAAGGGTGGATCAAAACCTTAATCAAGTTTGAAATGAAGGATAAGAAGTTAGAAATACTCAATTTGATACCCAAATGTAGATGGAATAGATCTTAAGAACAAAATTCTCAGGGGTCTGAGAATATCAAGTTCATAAAAAACATAAAGAAATAAACATCTTTATAAATATGTCGTAGAGGGAAAATCAATCAAGTAATATTGATTAACAAATACTTTAAGAAGAAAAATTGGGACACTAACTATTTGGAATAATGCACTGAAATAATTATAGATTTAAAATAGACAAGTAAATCGTACTTAATTTTTGGTTTTATGTTGATTTGATTTAGCTATCTATATTCCCTAATTCAAGTCCCTACATGAAAAAAAAATTCATGTTTGTCAAATGCATGAGAACCAATATAAAAAATGTTTGACATTAAGGGCCATTTCACAACTAAAGAAATTATCTTAACAACTATGGAATGGATTGTGTAACTATATCTAACCCCTTTACATAGATATGAACAATAACTGTAGAAATACACTTCTCTATGTTTTAGGTCTAAAACACTCTCGCCTTATTTTTTTAAATACTTATATAGTTATGTGGATAAAGGAGTTTGCAAGTGACTATATATCATCCTTTTGTCAAACTTCTAAGATATAAATTTAATGGCTTTTGTATAAATATTGAAAAAAAAAGTAGTTATACAATATGTCCTAGAATCTTGATGTCACATTAAAATACTTTGATGTCTGCAAGAGGCGTTCTTTAATGTGCTTTAAATTCTAGATGTTGAAATGAATTAGGTTTAGTCATTAAATACCATGCCAAGTGTACAAGTAAAATGTTTTGTGTTTTAAGAGATATGTAAATGATCTAGTTTTTACTTCATGGTAAAGAGACGACCTATGTTGTAAATCCAAAAAATAGGTTTTAATGACTTTCAACTCTGAATATTTTTATATATTTAGATTCCTCTTAAAAAGATGTAATTTTAAAAAATGGCTACTCATGTCGAGTCTACAAACAAAAGTTATGGCTTTTAGAAGATGGAGGATTGTTAGAAGGAACTTTCTTGAATTCAAATTTGTCAAGGCATTTTTGAATTCACTGGAATAGTTTCAAATTTACCAAGTTATTTTTTCAATCGTTACTTTGTTGAAAGAGGTATTTTGTCATATACATTTTTTGTTGGAGTTGAGAAGATACAACACCACAGAAGCCCAAAAGATCTTTGCAAGCAAATAACCTGTTACAAGGAGAAACAAAGAGAAGCAACCAAGGAAATGCTCAAGAATGTGGAGCCATGAATTCACACAAAATGTAAAATGAATTAATTATACAAAAGATAGTTTTCAGCTACATATAGATGAAAACCCTGAAAAGGAAAACCCTAGGCTTGCACAATAATAATTAATAAAGTAATTAATTATTATGTACCTAATGTTAGCTTAAGTGAAAAGAGGTAAAAGTGAACTTTACGTAATTAAACAAATATTGTTTAATTAATAAAGTAAATACCCAATTACTCTAACACCCCCCCTTAAGATAGACATAGGGAGAAGCTAAAACCTAGAAGAAGCTATTGAAAGCAAAAGCAATGGGTCCCGACAACAAGGCCAGATTAGGTACCCATGTACAAAATCAATGCAAACTAAATGAAATGGGGTAAAGGAGAAAACCCAGTAGGAACAAAACTCCTCCCCAAAATAGAATGCAAGGAAGAAATGCAATGCACTAATAAAAGAAGGATAGGAGGTGGATAACATAATACCCCCCATAGACAACTTCTATCATATAAGTACATGTACAATGATCTCCATAAGAGATATAGAAAGAGAGAAGAAAGCCCCCCCACAATGAAGAAACTCCTGTCACAATGGTAGATGCCTGATGTAGAATCCACAAGGAGATTTTGAAGCGGCAAAAAATATTCCTCCCCTTAGGAAGAAACGGATCCATGGACCTGTACCGAAGAAACCCTGTGAAGAAGGAAGAACCAATCTGTCTCAAGATGTGTGCCATGATAGGATGCTGAAGAGTCTCACTGTCTGAATGGAAATAAATAATGTCAAATCCAATCTGATGTGGAGAATACTGAAATGCAACCTCTGAATGCACAAATAATGGTGGGCAAACAGTGATAACCTGACTGTCAAGGTAGAGGAGATGAATGTCCTCAAAATAATCCTCCAAATCTGCAATATAGGACTCAACAAACAAGAAAGATATGTCTGCAACATAAGAGTCCAAAGCAGCTATGTCTGGAAGATGTATGATTCCCTACTGCACTGAATCAAGAACAATAAGAGATGCTGATGAAGTCTCAGTCTGAAGAGTAGGAACTGTGAGACAAACCTCTGATCCATCGGAATAAGTAAGGGTGTCTAAATACTCAAGCTCTTCTAAAGTATCATGATCAAATGGTGTATTTTCTCTCCAAGCAATAGGTATGAGACAATTTGAAGCAGGATCCTCTGGGAATGGAGATAGAATAGGGTCTCTATAGATCTCCCAAAGACGTGTCCAAAGTGGGTGAGGACAATCAATGTCCGATATAACCAACACAGTGTCATGATCAACACTAGACAATATAACTCCTGCAATGTGATTTCTAATAATATCCCATGCTAATCTGCCCTCTAAAGTTGCTGGTTCAGGTATGGATCATACAAATAAGGCAAAATATTAAGCCACCTACAATGTGTAAGTATACCCTTTGCCCATGACTCATAATTACCCCGTTCCAGAAGAACAACTGAAGGGTGAGTAGAGAAACCCATGATAACTCTTCAAATGAAAAATTCAGAGACTAATGATCTCAACAATGATAAAGCATATCAAGATAACCCATCCAACGCAAACAAACCCCATGTAGGAGCCAAGATGACCAAGTAATTGAGCAAAGTGTAAAAACACACAAAGTTGAATAAAAAATACCTGGTAAATATTCTGATAAAATAGACTGTAAATCTGAAAAGAGCACTGTAACACCTTTCCAACGGCTATTTGTTTGCGCAAAACGGACACCGTGGCCAAAAGTTATGAATTTTTCAAAAATTGAATTTAGCTTGCAGGAAACGATTTTTCTAGCAAAAAAGTTTATTTCTAATTTGATTTCTGGAAAATCTACTCACTATTTGTAGACAAAATTAAAAACCCAGAAATATTTTGATACTAGAAACAAAACCCAAAAATCGTTTTTTGATTCAACAAGCAGAATATGAGAAAATAATTTTTTTTTACTTTCAGCCAAGAGAAAAATGACGCGCGCCGTTTTTTCAACATTAATTTTCTCCAGATCTGTGCAAGATATGCAAAATCTAAAAGATACCCAGTTCAAATTTTGACGCTGGCTACAAAACCTAGAAATTGTTTTTCTGCAAATGAGTGAAAACTGAATTTTTGAAGCAAAAATGATGACTGCTCCAATAAAAAACGGCTTGCAACAAACCCTTGTAGCTCTAAAAATCTTCAAAACAAGAACAAGCAGCTGCAAATCTGAAGCTCTGATACCATGTTGGAGTTGAGAAGATACAACACCATAGAAGCCCAAAAGATCTTTGCAAGCAAATAACCTGTTACAAGGAGAAACAAAGAGAAGCAACCAAGGAAATGCTCAAGAATGTGGAGCCATGAATTCACACAAAATGTAAAATGAATTAATTATACAAAAGATAGTTTTCAGCTACATATAGATGAAAACCCTAAAAAGGAAAACCCTAGGCTTGCACAATAATAATTAATAAAGTAATTAATTATTATGTACCTAATGTTAGCTTAAGTGAAAATAGGTAAAAGGGAACTTTACGTAATTAAACAAATATTGTTTAATTAATAAAGTAAATACCCAATTACTCTAACATTTTTGACATTCTATGACATTCTACTTTTTAGATTCTCTTCATTTTTCTCAATATTTTTTACTTTGAAAGGATTTTTATGTCTTGCAAGACTATAAATACATGTTGTGAAGGTTGAATGGATCCTCTTGGATGAGTTTTTGCATAGTTGAGAGTTATCAACGTCTCTGAGTTGGGACTATCCTAAGAGCAAAGGTAGGCAAGAGATATGAGATTGCTTTTAGGGATCATTTGAGCTAGGATTGCTAGAGTACATGATCTATTTAGCGTGACTTAAACCTCTTGTATTTACCTTTTTGGAGTACTTACATGAGTTTTCAGCTATATTTTTTAATTAAAGTGGTTTATCTAGGGTATATGAGTCTTCTTACATATTGTTTTATTCTCTTTATACTTCATTTCCTTACTCTTTATATTCTTAACAAGTGTCATGTATGCTCTTGGTTAACAAAGGTTTATATCCATTATTGATGAGCAAGTGTTAGAAATATCTTCCCTATTTATGGATCATTAGTCAACATATAACAACAAGATAGTGGAAAAGAAGTAGGTTTAAATTTGAATTTGAATTTTCAAAGTTTAGGATTCATTCCCATGGATTGCTCAATTATCCTAGATCAATTATATAGAACATAATTTGAATCAAGGAGGGAAAGGGGAGAACTAAGGTTTCAACCAATTTCTAAGAATGAGTGGAGATGAGAACAACTAAGGTTTAGGTTGTGTGGTAAATTTTAGTAGAAATCATGTCACTTTTACACTTATTATTGCACAAAGGATAACCTAACTAAAATGAACCCAAAAGAAAGAGAAAATTGTATGATATATCTATGTTTCACAACTATAATATTTTTTAGCCACATTTATGTTATTAATGATAGGGGTTTTAAAAAAAAAAAAAATCATTTTATATATTATTTATATTATGTGAATTTGATGTGACTTGGCCTCTTTAGTCTTGTTTGTATTTTTAATTAAAGATTTTAATTATCTACTTTGCTAACTTATGATTTATATCATAATATGTTGGCTCAATTTTGAGGTACCTTTCAAACTTGTTTTCTTCCTTTTTTGGTTTAATGTAAATAGATTTTAGGAAACAATTCTCTAAGGTACTTCAAGATCTATTATTATGAAGTGATGGGCTCTATAATATGAAAGAAAAATTGCTACAAGATAAATTTAGAATCTTATATAAAAAAAAAGCCCTCGCATTTTACTACTTCGATATTTTAGAAGTTTCCTATGAGATGAGATTAGAATTTTTTCCTAACAATATAAAGTATTTAATCCAAGTTTTTTAGAAGACATCTTATAAATTTTAGATAAATTTGTAAAAATGAAAATTTCATTTATATATTTATGATATGGAAATATATAACAATTTTTAAATAAATCACAAGACCATTAGCTTTCTAAAAAATATTATATAATTATTTTAATATCTATTCCCATAAAACTTATAACACCACTTAATTAAAAAGCTTCTTCAAATTTCTCAACAACACCAATTAATTTTTTTAACCATCTCTCTCCATAGAATGACAACCTTATAATTTATTTAAAATATTAATAGAAGCTAGGGGAAAGGATCCCCTAGTTGAGCACCTTAACTTCGTACTTCTCAAAATCATACATGGAAATTTTAAATTACTCCATTTTTTTAGAGTAGCTTACTTGGCAAGTTCCATGCTTGTAACTAAGGTTTCAGGGTCATATCATCAAATATGATGTCGCATCATCACGCTTTTGTCAAGCTATCCAAAAAAGCCCAAAAAAAAGTGAGACGGTTAGTTGTGCACTAGGGGAGAGGACCCAGTAGTTGTGCACCCTAACTTCGCGCTTCTCAAAATCCTACATGAAAATTTTAAATCACTCACAATTTTTTACAACAACTTACTTGGCAAGTACTCTGCTTATAACTTTCGTTTTAGGGTCACATCATCAAATATGATGCCACATCAACATGCTTTTTGTCAAGGTGTCCAAAAAGGCCCCCAAAAAAGTGAGACCAATACTTGTGCATTCATAGCATGGGTAGTTGAGTGCTGATATGGCATCACATGATTGGTTGCTTTTTAGATCAAAGGAATACATTTTGTTTAATTATGGGTAGTTAAGTCACAACTATTGGGCATTATGTAAATAGCTACTATCACAACTATTGGGCATTATATAAACAACTACTATCACAACTATTGAAACATGCTCAAATATTGAGTCCTCTCCCCTAAGTCATGTTTTATTGGTGCGCTAATGTGGCATCACATGACTTGTTGCTTTTTATATATAAAAAATACATTTCATTCAATTATGGATAGTCATCATCAACACTAACAACTTTAAAGTTACAACTATTGGTCCAATATTGTTAAAAATATTGAACAATAAATTGACAAATACTGTGTGAATTTTTTAAATCCAATTTTTTTAACACTTGATCATCACAGACTCTAAAACATAATGTTATTAATAAATACTATAATTACTATATTGGGCCCTCTCCCCTATTTGGGGAAACAAACGGAAAAAGAAATTAAAAAAAAAGGCGCTAGACAAATTAGGTAGTGCAAGAGGAAGAATAACGTTGTAAATTAGTTTAGGTATTCTATGCCAAAGGCAAAAGAGATTTCGCCCTTAAATACATGCAGTTGAGAACATACGCTTATAATGGATAGCACAAACGGAAAACAGGTGCGCAACCCAAATCCTTTCTTGAGAGCTTGGGCTTGGAAAAGAGAGCACAGGTAATTTCACTTCAAATTCAATCTCGAAACATATTTCTCCCATGCATATTTTCTTATATTTTCTCGGAATGCTCCCCATTTAATAACAATAGAGCAACGATGAAAGGGTTCACATAATTTTTTTTGAAATTGGGTTCTCGTAAAATTTTTTGATATTTGGGCAGGCCTGATAGGGATCGTTTTCATAGGCCCTACAGTTACAAACTCAAAACTGGAGGTGTTTTACATGAGTTAGTCATTCATCAATCTCCATTCAAGACTACTGGATTTGCTTCAACAGGTTGCACCAGTTTTATCCCCTTAATTTTTTAATGCTTTTCACCCAACATAGTTTTTTATAGGATTTTTATTCTTTTGATTATTTTCCTTAGCGGATTTGGTTGGATATTTTAACAGTCCCTTCCGATTTGCATATTCCTGCAAAAATTTATAATCCAATAAGCTCAATTACAATTTGCAGAAAAAATGATTGTTTTTATGTTGTTTGTTTGTTTGGTGTAGTATGGGATAGTGCGATAGTCTTGTCCAAGTATCTTGAGAGGTGGCCCCGTATGGTAGAAGAGAAGGATTGCATAGAACTTGGAGCAGGATGTGGTCTCCCAGGTAATGTATCTAATCTCAAACTGTTCCCTTTGTGGGAGAGAAAAAATAATGGACTGTTTGGTTAAATAGAATATAGTTAGTGAGCATCTTGTCCATTGGGATGCGCTCAAGTATAAATAAGCTTTGCTTTCATAATGAAATGAAATGAAAGATTTTAATGACGTCCACGAGACTAAACAGTCTATGGGACCGAGACAAACAACTTAATTTGTCTTCAAGCTCTTTTCCAAGTCGAACCTCTTGCTATTGATTTTGACTAGAAGGCTGGCTGTCTGATTGATCTTATTCTCCTCAAATAACTGTCGCATATTGTCCACCCCCAAACTGTTTGTGAATTGATTGCGGGTATCTTCATAAGCTGTGCATTCCATGACAAAGTGCCATTCCGTTTCCACCGCCCCCTTATTACAGAATATGCACGTTCTTTCTTCCCAAGCCTCTTTAGGTATCTTCCACCTACCAGTCTCGCATCTAAGATGGTGCGATCCCGTTCTCAATTGCGCAACTAACAACCTCGCCTTCCCTTTAATAGCTGCACCTAAATAGGTTTTTTCCCCATGATCTTTTGTTGGGTTAAACTCTTTGATGTAATATGTTTTTTTTCGCCCAATCTGATTTGACCACATGGTAGTCCTAAATTTTTCCCTCACATAGTTTTTTATTTCACTATTGGTGCCAGGACATTCATGCAGTTTGATGTCCCACTTGTTCAACCACTTGTTGTTCTGCTTCATCCAAGTTTTCTTTCTTCGGTCTAACGTCTCCTCCATAACCGTTTTGGGCCATCGGTGATTATCCATGTTTTTGACCTTCTTTAGATAACCAATCAACCGGGTCATCGCTGATGCTTCCAAAGGAAAAGCCCCCGCTTCAGCTAAAAGAATCTCATAAGGGATTGTGGCTTTAACTTTGAGATTACTTGTTATTAGGTGTTTTTGGATTCTTTCTATTTGTCTCCAATTGCTTTTTGACGTATTGCTTCCCCACACTTCACACCCATAGAGTACAACCGAGGTGACAAGTAAACCAAAAAAGGTTTTATTGGTTTTCCAATCCCAAAGTTCAGCTTTTCTGCATCTATTTTGAAGCAAGTAAGAGGCTTTCCTCCTTGTATCCTTTTCGTTCTGCAAGTTTCCCAGCTGAGCTTATTGTGAAAATCAATCCCAAGATATTTGTATTCTTTCACTATATCAAGCGGGCTGCCTTCAAAAAGAAAGGTATGCTATTTATCTCTTCTATTCAAAGAGAAAATCATGATTTTGGTCTTGGAGGTGTTCACTTGCATCCCAACTTCCTAACAAAAGTGTTCTAGAGCTTTCAAATGTTCTCTTAACCCATGAGCAGTTTTAGAGATTAAAATAAGACTGTCAGCATATAGAAGTAATTTCACTACGTACTCAGCCAACTGAATACCATCCCCACCTTCCATGTTTAACCAAGCTTCCAACTTATCAATGTATAACCCAAAAAGCGTGGGAGATAAAGGGCAGCCCTGTTTTACTCCAATATCGCTGCCAAAACATTTTGACATACCATCACTTGTTCTGATTTTAGCACTAACCTTCTCATATAACCTGTGAACCGTAGCTCTATACACATTGGGAATGCCTAGTTCTTCCATCCTATTCCATAGTTTGTCCCTAGGCACCATGTCGAAAGCTTTTTTAAAGTCAACAAAGCAGCAAAAAGCTTCCTTGCCCTGAGTATCCCAAATTTTCTCAATCAAGTATTTAAGGGTGATGCAGTGATCAATGGTAGAGTGCTTGGACCTAAAGCCGGACTGCCCCTTTGCCCTTTTGCCTTCATTTTCTGTCCAATTGCTGATCCTACGCTCAATCATGCTCCCAAAGAGTTTGCCAAAGATAGGATTGACCATAATTGTGCGGTAGTTAGATGGGTTATTGATATCACCACTTTTAAATAGAGGGATGACTACACTGGTAGTCCACTTCATAGGAAAACCTTCCCGATTAACATTGTTGAAAATTCTTTTTATGTGAGGAGCAAGAGTTTCAATCCCCCATTTTAAAAATTCAGCCTGTAGCCCATCTATGTCCTGTGCTTTACCACTTGCTAAGTTTTGTATTCCTTGTTTAATATCATCCACATCGAATAGCTCCATTGAGGTGTTAACAACTGGAGGGTAGTCTTTCTCGTGGACCCACTCATAGAGAAGTCTAGCATACTCTAACCATTGGACATCTGTAATATTGTTTTCCAACTTTTTCTTTTGCTGCAGTTCCCTCCAAAAGCCTTTAGGATTATGTTTCCCAAGAGAGATTAGCTCCTTCCTTCTTTCATTTACATACTCTGCTTTTTTGGATTGCACTAATTTTTAATATTTTTTCTTATACTCTTTGTCCATTCCACTCCCCTTTAGCGATCTCTTGGCTGCCTTACATTCTTCATCATACCACAGATTTGCCGGAAAGGTGTTTGCTGTCCCTACCTTGGGATGGGACCTTTTGCACATATTTAAAGCCTTGCGGTTTATCAGGATCAGCAAATTACTATGAATGTGGACATCTACCTTATTTGCCACTTTAAACTCTCCATTATTTTCCAAAACATGGACATGATGCTTAAGAGCAACACTAAATATTTCCCTATTTTCCTGATTTATGAGGATTTTACCCTTGGGAAGGGCATTTTTTTGCATGTGCTGAACCTGTTTATTGTGTTGGCTAATTGGAGAAATTAGAGAAATGTGTAGCTTAACCCGAAGAGGTAAGTGGTCAGATTTCATCCCAATAGGGTAGTCCTCAATATCAAACTCCACCAGCCTAGAGCTAAAACTCTGAGAGCAAACCACGTAGTCCACCACACTTTGACCATTATAAGTTTTGCAAGTGATACCCCCTGACTTTGGCCACTCTCTCATACCATTGCAGATGACCATGCCGAATAGACTACAAAGACCGAGTAATTCTGTCCCAAACGAGTTCACCGTGCCATTACCATCTTGAGATGTACGTTCCCAATGAATACTACCCCCTTCCTCTAACCACAAAGGATTGTTCTCCCCTTTAGCTTCGTTGCTCAACTGAAGAGATTGATTATTAGCAGTCCTTGCGTTAAAGTCACCCATTGAAATTACATTTCCAAGCATGTTGAAAATAGAGATATCTTTTTTTAGTGATGCATACGGGTCTTCATTGTCTAAATTTCGCTTCTTATAGAACTTAGAATTTTTTGGAGCAAAGTAGCAAGCAGCTAAGCTAAAAGTGACCCCATTCTCAGTTATTTGCAGCCAAATGTACTGTTTATTTGCATCTTCTTTTACGAATTCAACAGTTCCTTGCCACTTTTCATATATTAGCACTATAACCCCTCCATGCCCTTTGCTTGTTTCATTCCCTTCATTCCAAACTGAGACTTTCTTATACCCCTCGAAATCTGGAACTTTGTAGCCGTCATGTTCATGTGTTTCAGTAAGAATAATAATATCCTTCCCATTTGCTATGGGCCCCAATCCAGGTCCTCTTCTCCATGGATAACCTCTACAATTCCAACTTACAATATGTAGATATTCCTGTGGGGCCCTTATTTCCTATTTCTTGTTTGAAAAACGATCAATGATTTGAGCTTTCCCGTTCTTCAACCAAGCCCACTTCCTTTCATTCCTTGCTGTCTTCACCTTCTCCCATTCTTTCCTTTGTTCTTCCTGCTGCTCAAAGGTCAAATCCTCATCTAGATAAATATGTGTGCCTCTAAGTAACCCCTTGTTTTTCAGAATCCTATTCTTATCTTCTAGATTTCTCAAGATGACCCTTACATGTCTATCTCTTCCTCCATCTATCTTTTTGCCAATTCTGTTAGCTTGCTGAATATGCCCTGTCCAATTCAACTTATCTTTCAGAAAGTCCCTTGCCAAAATGTCGGTTCTCTCTTTCTCACCAAAGTCTCAAACCTTTAATATAATGTTTGTAGCCTTGCTTTGTTTATCTTTTTCTTCCCTTAGTTGCCTTTTAACTTGTTTTTCAATGATTCCTTTTTGCTCGTTTGAGGGGCCACTCACCACTTGAGACCATGATTTGGCCTCTTCTATCTGATCTCTTAACTGGTTCTCTTTTATCTCCAAGTCTGCTAATGCTGATTGTATTGCCTTTAGTTCCGTTATGTTTTCTCCTCCCTCCACTTCTGATTTCTCGTTTTTTGTTGTTTTTATTTGGTCTAACTCTTGTTTTAGAGTGACCAATTCATGTTGTCCCCTCTCCAAATTAACTTGCAGCTTTAAAATTTGTTCTTGCAGCTTTTTGTTGTCGTTTTCCAGCCTGTAGTTTACCTCGGTGACTATTTTAAACCTGTTGTCTTCGTACAACCCCCTCGTTTCTAGAACATCGAGCCTACTTTTCATTCTCGTGAGCTCTTCAACATATAACTCTGATGACCATAATAGTGGTGAGGACACAGGGCTGTAGAGTACCTGAGGTGTCTTTTCATTAACATTTTTGTTTGCAATGAACTCATCTGTTTTGCCCATGATCTCATCCAACTTATACATGCTTGGCTCTGGGTTCATTGTGCTATCTATTTTCTTACCAATACCTTTATGCTCAGCTTGTTTTGTTTGCTCTTCTTTCTGAGGTACCACCCTAGACAAGTCTGCCTTGCTATTACACACCTTTGGCAAAATCAAAGTGAATTTTTTCTTTTGGTTTTGATTTAGTTTCCGTTTTTGAGCCAACCTTCGCCTTAAGATCCCATTGTATTGTTTTGCGTTTACAAAGATCAGCCTTTCTTCTACGTTTACAAGGTTTAGAATACTTGACAAAGGCGATCTTGCTAGCACAGGTGCTAAAAGGTTTGCCAAACCCCCATTTTGGAAATTGGTCCACCCATTTGACCATTGGAGTCTGTGAGATCTTGAAAATCTTAGACCTTCATGACCTAGAAGATTCAGGAGGTCATTCAGTTGCACGCCTGTCATTTTGTTGTTACTCAAAATGTACTCTAATGCCCCCATTTGCATTGAAACTGAGTTTGCATTAAAAGTTTGTGGTCCCCCTGTCTTGATACTCTGACATACCAGACTTGAGTTTTCCCCCATTGCTTCTTGTTTAACTCTCATGTGTTGAATAAAATATTTGCTTATTGTGAGCTTTCAAGATTATGTGGGTATGCCAGTTTTGCCCCGTTATGGAGAAAGGGGACAAAACAATCATAAAAAATATAAAGAAAAATAGAAAAACAAACAGAAATAGGGACCGAGAGACCTGTTTAAAACGCAATCCCACTCCACTTGCTTTGACTTTACTGTCCCTGTCTCTGCTTTGCCTATCTGGTTCCACTTTTCCCGACAAAACCACACTACCTCCTGGGAAACCCTACCGCTTGAGATTTTTGGTTCCTGACCTCCTGCCTGCCTGTGACGGTTCTTTGCCTAAAAATTCTTGTGTAAAAATCCTACCACGTACAAATATGGGTGTAGCTTACCCCAACAAACAAGGCTTGGTGAATTTGATCGAAGAAATGTTCCTTGGAATTTGGAAAATAGTTGGTGAACATCTTTGCTTATAAAATGGAAAATATGTGCACTACAAAAAGTGGCCCACTGAAATGTATGTAGCCCACCGTTCAGCAATCGTCCATTCACATTTTAAGAGATTTGCTCACATAAGCCAAGCTATTTTCTAGAGAGATTTGTGTGAACAAATAACAAAGCATCATAGAAAACATGTGCGCTAGAGGCAATGGCCTACTGGGATGTATGTAGTTTACTGTTCAGTATTCATTCATACAAAATTTAAGAGAATTTGATACATAAAGCTAGCTAGTTTCCTAGAGAGATTTTGCCAAAATTTTAAACTTACGTTCGAGCAAATAACATAAAATCTTTAAGCCATTACTTGATTTCTTGGATATACTCTTTTGTGGCAATGCAATCTGATCATTGTCGATGCACTCTTAGCATGCAGACATCATGGGTTCAATCTAACTTTTTGTGAAGAGCCCAACTAGCTCCTACTCAAACCCCTGTAGTGTTTGCTTATCTTTTTGTTTTTTTTATTGATTTTAGAGAAATTCGAAACAAAAGTAGAAGGGGCGTCCAAGCATAAACTTGCAAATAAAACTGAAATACGAGAATTTCTTGAGCAACTGGTACTGTAAATAAGATATGGTAGTACATACAATGAAATTACAAACAAGAAACGTACCCGAAGACCTCCAGAATAATTAAATAAGAAATTACAAAGCTTGCCAATCGGAAATGGCTGAAACTGATGAATTAGCACGCCTAGAGCATAGATTTGGTTTCTCCCACTCTGAAACTGGAGAAAGTGTGCTGAGATAGGCGCCAAAGATGGAACCAAGAAATGGCCAAAAGGAGAGGCGTTTTTGCCTCTAGTTTCATACGCCCTTCCCAGGAGGCACGCAACTCAATGCAAATGGTACGGCCTTTGCAGTTGCTGAATCTTCTTTATTGAAAGCGAAAATACTCTTGAAGATGGCATCCAAGATGAGAAGCCCTCATCTTATTACAAACTGAACACTGTTCAAATAAACTCTGATGAAGATCACTGAAGACTCCAGAATGAAGCCCTCCCAAAATGCAACAATTCAGCTGGTGTCTCACAACCTCAAAGTAGCAAAACACTGAAGATCTGTCGTTTGTCCAATGGTGAAACTTCCCAAGAATTGCCGCCACTTTGCTTTAAAATACATTCAAGATGTATTTTATATATTTTTCCATAGTTGGGCGCACTTTGCCATTTAAGTGATTTAAAAGAATCACTTTATAAAGTATTTTCATTACTTAATAAAGTATTTAATTGGCATATCTTTATAAAGTCAAATCGACTTTATATTAAATCATTTAAGTTAATTACATAACTTAACCACTAAAATACCCATAACTTCCTCCAAACTCAGTATTATCTTGTGCCGTCAAAAGCTGGCGAACACTGAACATCATATGCCTGTACTGAAAACCATACTGAAGTGAAGGGATGGGAATGGCAATACCCCACAAAGACAGTCACTGAGCCCCTGACCAGATCCTGTCAGCCCATGAGGGTCCAAGAAATAGGCTAACTCCACTGTTTCTGAATACTGACTAGAGTGGGGACATTACAATTTTACATGCTAGTCACAGGTTCAGCATTCGGAATGGGTTAAGTCCTAACCAGGTGTTTTCTCAAATTTCAGACCTGTTGTAAGTAGATTAGTCTCTGTAGGGGTTGTGAGCATTTTTTAGTAGATGTGTAAGTACCTCCCACTTCTATCTTTCTTGGCTTTAATTCTCAGTCCCGCTGACCTGTTTTGGCCATAGATGGACATAATATGATTTCACGAAATGAAATGAAAGGATTTAAACACTCCTCGTACCAAAAGAGCACTCGGATATGTTTTCATTTTATTTCATTTCTAACATGGAAGGCTTCCAATGCTCCCGTTCTCAATAGAACACACAGAAATTTAAAAACATTGGCACTGGTAGTTTATTATTAGGTTCATGATTTTATCAGTGGCAGCCATGGGGTTCCTTCATTCTTCCATTTTAACAGTATGCGGGATTAAATTAAATCAATGTATCTTCAATGAAAATGTCAACTTGCGGCTCTCTGACATGTCTATCTGAAAGGGAAGACTTAGATATTCTTACTCCTAACAAAGAACATGTATGCTAAAAAGACAGACAATTGTGTTTCAATGAAAGACTGAGCATTTTGTATCCATGGTTTCCTTGGTATTTCTTTTATTCCCATTTTTACAAGAGCAGCTTTATACCAGTCAAGAGGCATGCAGATTAAAATCCTGCTCAAACATTTCATCAACGTGATTCCAATGAAAATACAAACTTATAGCTCTTTTAAGTGCTTGCTCGGGTAATTCTATTGGTTTGATTATTTATGTGTAACATATGCACATTGTGTTTTGCATCTCTTAGGTGGAATTAATTGTAAATAAAGAATCTCTACATAATCATGTCAATCACTGATCTGAAATGGATTAAGATCAGTTGAAATTTATTTGAATGAAGTACTACAGACCTTAAAGACAATTACCATCAGCTAAAGTCTAAAGACACCAATTGTACATCAAGACATGTGTCAGATGACATATAGTCAGGCAGAACCTAAAATCCTACATTATTGGATCTGAGGTATCTCACCCAACTGTATCCAGGACACAAGGGGATCCTTAAGAACATGGTGGAATTAACAGATTTGTAAAATGATATTATCAGGCTGGTGAACCCTTGAACTGAATCCATCTTCCAGACTTGGCTAATTGGAGATGCATTATGGACGTTTTGTTTCCAAGGTCAATTATCCTCGGTAAACATGAAGCCATACTTGTGTTCGATGTTGGCTGTCTTTTCTTAACATGTTTTTGCAATTTCAATTTGCATCAGCTTTAGTTTATGTTAATTAAAGCATGATTTCAGTGGTTGTCCATATCACATTAAGCATAATTCTTAGTGTACAGCGGTAAGGAAGCATAATTTATCATTCATTCTAACAAAGGTTTGTGTTGGTAAATTGCCTTGTGAATTATCAAGAACAATTGCAAATCAGATTGGTATCATATCCATAATCTTTCTTTCCTTGTGTGGGAAAATTGGAGGTCTATGTGCCTGACACAGGGAAAGGAGGGGGTCTAGGAGAATTGTTGCCTTTGGATCAGGATATTGGTACAAGTGGAACACACGAATTAGAGCCCCAACTATTGAGTAGCAAGAGGAAGATGAATATGAAGCGAGGTTTCAAGTTTTAACAATTGAAATCCAATTTTGTAGACATGTCTCTCAAAGCAATCAAGCTTATGGCATTTTTCATCCAAACATTTGGAGCTTCTGTGAATCATCCAACTCAACAAGGATAAGGAAGAGCACAAACATGATGTAGAGCACAAACGTGAAGGAAAGAACTCAAGTTATGTACCAGGCTACCAGCACAACTACCTTCCAAGATAGAAGCCAAGGTTGACATTCAGTTTTACGAGGGCCAAGTAGATAGACAGAAAATTGATCATCTGGTTCAGCAACTTGAGATGTACTTTCATTTTGGAAGTGAAGAGCCACAAACTGCACTTGTCCTATATAAACTAGCTGATCAAGGACTAGCATGGTGCCAAGGGAGTCGTCAAGATTGAATTTAGATAGTTAAAGAGCTGTCGGTAAGAGATTGGGAGAGATTCAAGAGGTTGATCAAATTAAACATGTATCCCGTTTTTTAGATTGATTAATCATATTCAAGTAAGTGCATGATTAAATAATTTTGAATGCTGTGTTATAGGGTGTGGAAGGGCATTTAGGAGTGAAGCCATGTGGAACTGTCTTAAAAATATCTTAAGCAATTGCCCTTAGAGTTTTGCATTTCAGTGTAGCAGCATGTGCACACACAATATGGGCTCAAATCCCATAGTGCAATCTGCATTGAATAAATTAAATATAGCCTTAATCGCTATTGGAACACTTCAATCTGCAGATTTATAGCATAGAAGATTGACAACTTTTTCTGAAATCTGCAGAGTGGATCCTCAATTACCTAGGGAGCTCTTCAATATTAGAGGAGTTGATAAGGATTTTGCAGCTATCTGTTTTCATTTTACTTAACAACTCACAGTCAGATAATGTTACCCATCCAAACAAGGCCCTATATTTCCCTTAGAAGACATCTTATTTTAGCATTCATTTTATCAAATGTCACAGTAATGAACCATAGGAAAAATAAACTTCGAGTCTTTGTTTTCAAGATTGTCATGTTGTTTCTGTGGTAAATTATATCAGAATTAGTCCTCCAGACTAATGCAATTCACATGCAGAACCTGACTCCCTTAAAAGACATCCTAATCTAATTTGAAATTCCTGGTTTGTTGTTTACTAAGGCAGGATGGAAAAAATCAACTTTAAATGGTTTCTTTCAAGGTTGTCACATTGTTTATGTCAGAGGGTTATTTTATCAGAATTAATCCTCCAGAAGAATTTTATCTTAAGTCACATTCCATGTTTATTGTATCTTCTCCTGTATACAGGGGTCCGTTCTTTGATGCTTATATTTTGAGGCAACACTAGTAGTGAAGTTTCATTCAATTCACAAAGATAGGATTTGAATTTTGATGAATGGTTGTGAGCTCAAGTCCTATCTTAAATGATAATGCCTGCATATGTTTATCAATTTTCAAGTTGAATTCAACTACTTTGGCTCAGTATTTTGCAGGCATTGTTGCAGCTTACCTTGGAGCTTCATCGGTTCGGCTTACTGATTTTCCAGAGAATCTTGATCTTCTGAAAATAAATGTTTTAGCTAATAAAATGCAAAAGACTGTCTCCGTAATTCCATTGGTTTGGGGAAACAGATCTGAACTGCTGGCAGGTCCCTTTGACCTGGTTATAGCAACTGATGTGATGTACTGTGTTGAAGTAGTAGATTCACTTCTGAATGCATTTAAGATGCTCTCAGGTCCAGATACAATTATACTTTTAGCTTATGGGCGTAACAGACAGGCAGAGGAAGCCTTCTTAGAAAAAGCTCGTATTAATTTTCTTGTCAAACAGGTATCAAATGAGGAATTGGATGATGTGTACCAATGTATAGATGTAGATGTTTTGGAATTAAGGCTTCAAAGTAGTATCCTCTCTTAATCTCATTATTGCTTATCATGTGTAATTTCTCTATAATTTGTGAACGCTGAAGTTTCAAAATGTTAAAAAGTTTATGAAGCACTTGCTCTTCACCAAGTTATCATATCTGCGGTTCTAAGATTGGATCAGGATATCCGTCATAAATTGTTCATAGAGGGAGAGGCATATTAACAATCATGGATTACATACTCTCCGATTACTCTCCTAGTAGCCGAGTAATCTCCAAAAAATTTGCATGCCTAGTAATTTCTGCTTTTACTCTCGGGTAGTATGCAGATGGATTTTATCCTGTCAAATTATCAAGTAATGGCCAGTAGCTCGCAAAAAACCCACAAACTTGGCAAGTTTGTGTGTGTATATGCATGCAAACTTGGCATCTTGTGTATGTTTATAGATATGTATGTGTGCACAGTGCAGTCCTAAGTATACACATACATAAATATCCACACATATTTGTCGAGTATTTCTTGAGTTTTCCCCGAGTCAATTTTTTTGGGTTTGCCGAGTACTCTCCGATTCCGAGTATGTAAACTATGTTAACAATCATAAGCAAGCAAGAGCTTAAACAATTTTTTAAAATGACATTTCATAATTTTTGAACAATTTCTTAGTTCTATCTAAGATTTTTTTTAAAGTATTGAACCCTTGTATTTTCCATTTTTTCAGAAATGTAACCTAGCAAAAATATTTGCTTGTGTTACATCCATTGCCGCATCTCTAGTTGTAACAATTTTATTTTCTATTGCCATGTTGATCACAAGATATGCACGTTTCTACTAAGTTATCCTACTCTTCATTTTTGGTGCTTATTATAAGTTTTTTGATAGATGATGCTTACCCACAAACACATATGGACCCTCCTCTAGAATGCGTATCTTTTTAATGGTCTTGTACTGATGCTTTATCTAAGCAAATATTATGTTGTAGTTGCATTGAAAAGTTGTGCACTTCTAAGCCACATCAAGCAAGGTGTTTTGTTATCAGCCATTTTTTTTCAAATAGCTGAATTCAATGGTGGAATGATGTCATCAAGCATACTTACCATTGTTTACACATATATAGGCTACAACCTACACTTTTCTTTTGATCATATGAAACCACTAACTTGAAGCTTTGTCATGCCTCCACCAAGCTAGAAGAGCAACCATTTTTGCTTACTCTACAATTGAGAGTGGCCCAACTCCAACAATATAAGTAAGTTGTTGATATTCACATAGTTTGGGGTGCTCAAATTAAAGCATGTCTTCACTAGCTTAAGATTGGGGATAGGGTTTTCAAAGGGGTTTTTTTCAATCTTTGTATGCTTCTCATGTTTCCAAGAAAATTGAGAGCATAAAAGAGGACCAATAACTTCTCATTGATCTCCTTGACAATCTCTAGGCCTTTATTTGCCATAATAAGTAGGCATCAAGGCTCAATATCCTTCTTTTGAGTAGGACCATGCCCTTCGGCACAACATGAGTGTGGTCCCTTGTTAGTTTTTTGCTTTGCAATGAACCATGTATGATTCTCACCTAGGTTGATCTTCACAATACTAGAGAGAATATAAAAAAGAAAAGACACCAATTTCCTATGTCTAAAGTGATTTAATAGACCAAAGTGGTAGGAATACAAGGACTTGAATCAACCCTCTTGGGTAACGTGTCTCATTATGCATAAAGCAATTTCCTTCAAGGGGTGCTTCAACAAACTTTGGGCATGACCAAAATTGAGTTTCATCAACTCCTTTCCCAGCTTCAAGAACGAGGAGATAACATCATCTCCAACTCTTCAATCCATAAAAATCTTCGCTCCCTTAGTAGATGAACTTGTAGCCTTTGTAATCAACTCTTTCTTCACCTTAAATGCCATGCCATGAAGACTAACCTTTTTGGAAGTATCATATCAATTCAACGTTTCAATGAATTTATCCAACCCTATTCTTGACAATTTTCAAATTTATAGATTATGTTTGAAATTATTGTAGCTAAGCAAATCAATCGTGTTTTTATTGTCTCTCATGTTCACAGTAGCATAGAGAAAACTACCCCACCAAATCTCAGCTATCGCTTTCCTCAACCTACTTTCCCTATTCCCATTCCAACTTTCCAATAAAGGATGCTAACTATGAGTCAAAAACTAGCAATAATGACATGACTTTGCCTTAAGTGAAGAGTAATAACCCACTTGAAGTTATGACAAGTAGTAATTATTGTGATAATAAAAGTCCATCTAAACTATTTTAACGAGGAAATCACGATTCCAACTCCTTAGCCCTTTATTTTTAACCCCCTAATTGGCCAGCCTATCAACCATCCCATTGGCCTACCTATAAACATGAATAATCTTGAAATTTTTGAACCTACCAATGATGTCTAGGGAGTCTCTTATCGTAAAATCAACAGTCCAACTAGGTTGGCTTTTTCTATTTAGCCAATTGATAATATTCATAGAATTGCCTTTAATGATAAGGGAATGGATATCTCTAATTTGCACCATCCTCAAGGTATGATACACCACCATAGTGTTTGCATAATGGCTAGTTTAAGATCCAAGATTAATAGCATAGGCAAATATAAGGTTCCCATTATCATCTCTCAAAATTCCACCACCAATTGAGCTAGGATTATCCTTAGTTACTCCATCGAAGTTTAGTTTATACTATGATGGTGGGGGATGACCAAAATGTTGCATCTTTGGACCTTCATCCCCATAATTGGGATAGAGATTGAAATTAAGAAGCCAAGCCTTAGCCACATCATGTTCAATCTTGGACACATTTATGGAAGATGAGGACATGGGGTTCACCTTGGCCACCATATAAAAAGTTTCTTTTATAGCATAACTAATATTTTAAACACTTCAATTTTTTTTGCTTTTTGCTCTCTAAATTTTTTGTTGTTACACAACTTCCAAATTCCCCATACAAGATTGGTGTTCACTAACTTTCATAAGATTAGAAGGGATGGATAATGGTGAGGGGAAAACCATTGCTCATAAAGGCTCTCATACTATTGGGCAACACCTAGGCCACATTGAAAAGGCAAAGCAAAAAACCCTAGATTTCCCAATAGAAGGAATAACTCAACAAGTGAATAAATGATCCTTCAACAAATTCATATAAACAACACCTATTGGGCAAGCAAAGCCTCTTTTGACAAGGTTATCCAAAGTGAGAATTTTATTTTCTAGGTAAGTAACCAGAAAAAAAATGATCTTAGGGATCAAATGGGGAAACCAAACATTAAACCGAAAGGGATGGGAAGTTTGGTCCAAAAGATGAGAGATTTTGAAAGCAACCAATAAGCATCTAGAAGAGGTTCCTACCCAAACTAAAACATCCATATGCATGGTGTGGGGGATATCAAAGATTTGCAACAAGGAGTCCAACTAAGAAAGCTAATCCAAATGAGGGAAGCATTCATTGTAGCTTTCCAAGACTTGGCACCACTCATCACAATAATCAACAACTTTATTTCCAAAGAAGCTTTTACGTAATTCAATAATAGAGGTCACATCCAAGGGTCCCCTCAAAACCTTATTTTTTCCCCATTGCATAGTAGCACCCAACAAGAGGAATAATGAACATGTGTGGTAGACAAAAAATTGGAGCATATTTGGAACTTACCAACCTAGGAAAGAGGTTTGGTTATCCAATAGTTGAGTTTTTTTTTCAATCCTAGTAACAACCACCTACCAAAGAGTAGAAGAAGCTTGAAAAGCAAAGGGTATGTCTAGAATGTGGAAAACCTCCCCATGCTCAATCCATTTCCAACCAGAATTATCTAATTATCACCATCATTCACCACCATAATCAACAACTTTATTTCCAAAGAAGCTTTTACGTGATTCAATAATAGAGGTCACATCCAAGGGTCCTCCCAAAACCTTATTCTTTCCACATTGACATTGGCACCCAACAAGAGGAATAATGAACATGTGTGGCAGCCAAAAATTTGGAGCAAATTTGGAACTTACCGGCCAAGGAAAGAGGCTTGGTTATCCAATAGCCGAGTTTTTTCAATCCTATCAACAACCACCTACCAAAGAGTAGAAGAAGAAGCTTGAAAAGCAAAGGGTGTGTCTAGAAAGTGGAAAACCTCCCATGCTCGATTCATTTCCAAACAAAATTATTTAATTAGCCTAGCTTGGGGAGAAAAGTTACTTATAACATTGAGTCTTCTACCACTATATGTTCAAACTAGAAGGTAAAAAATATCTAAACAATGAAGCACTTAATATTATTCTCATCCTCAATAAGAGTGACAAAAGAATCGTCGACAAAATGGTCATTGACCAATTGGTAGTGAGAATTAAGAAGAGAAATCCCCTTGTCCAGTGAACAAGAAACTCCATGGGCTAAAAGATATCCAAAACCTTTAGTTGTGAGCACATAGAGAGACATAATGAGAGGATAGCCTCAACGAATAGGATGGAAGAACCCAAAAGGTTGAGATTGTTGGCCATTAATAGTAATGCAAGCCGAGGCATATGCAAATAACATTTGCATAGATTGAATGAATCACAAACCAAATCCAAGAGCCTAAAGCATGGTAAGGATAAATGACCATTCAATATGATCGTAGGCTTTGGCAAAATCAATCTTAATGAAAATGGTAGGTTGCTGTGAACATCGAGCCCATTTCAAAGCAACAATAATGTTATTAATAACAAATCTAAATTTAATGAATTCGATTTGCTCAATATGAATCAATTGCAGAAGCATAGGTTGAAACTTAAGAGCTAGTGCTTTAACAATAATTTTATAAAAGACATTCAAAAGGGTGATAGGCCTCAAATTGTAAATATCTTTATGATCTCTAGGTTTATGTATGAATTTAATGTTTGAACCCTTGTTAATAAAAGACTTGGGAATGAAAGGCTTCAAAATAAACTTGGTGAAGGTCATTGTCCATAATGTTCCAAAAAGCTTTGTAAAATTCAAAAGGAAAACCATCAAGACCAAGAGCTTTGCCATTAGACATAGAGAAAATAACCTCGTGAAGAGCATTTTTCGTGAGAAGTTGTTCACATATCCTAGCAAGAAACCATCATAAGGCATTGTTGTAGAGTAGCAGATTGAATCGAGGTGTACTCTTGACCAGCAAAAACTTTCTCATAGTGCCAAACAAAAGCCTTGAGAATGCTCCTCCTTGATTTGCTTAATGGCTTGAGAGGAATGGTGGGCAGTAAGGCCTAAAGAAATTCTTTAGAGACCTTCTCTCTTATCTTGAACTAGTGAAACCGAGCTTTAATTTGAGCTCCCCTTGTTGTGTGTGCATCCACAACTTATTTTTGGTGGCACAACTAAGCCACTCAAAGCTAATCGAAATAATTAAAGCAATGAACCTCTAAAGTGGCAATGGCTTCATGGAGCTTTGAGGTGGTTGCCTCGTAGGAGCAGTGGCAAAAGCATGCCAATTGACACCCATAAATGCATAGGAAAAATTGACATGCCAATATGCATCATCATTCCTTCTACACTTCCTTTATAATTTTTATTACTATTGAGCTAAAATTTGACATGTAAATGCATGCCATTCTTCCTTCTACACTTTATAATCTTCATTACCATTGAGCTAAAATTTGACATGCAAATGCATTTATATATGTGAGAGAGAATGAAAAATTATCATGCACATTTGTATATGTACAAGTGAGAATGTAACTTTCATGCACATTTAACTATATGTGAGAGAGAATGAAAACTTTCATATACGTTTGCATATATGTGAGGGGGAACGGGAACTTTCGCACGATATTGTAGCTATGAGGGAGAATGAGAACTTTCATGTAAGATTGTATATATGCATGTTGAGTAAAAAGTTCCTACAAACTTGTAAATGGGAGGGGGGTGGCATCAAAACATTGATTAACATATATGCAAGCTAAGCAAAAATTGTAACATAGAAAATTTCATATGCTTGCAATTCAACATTATGTTTTAGACATGCTTTGGTGTCTATGTTCCCTAGTATGTTTTTAGGCTCATTTAGCCCTTGCCTCAGTCTTTTCCACTCATGGTGTTGATGTCATGCTTCTATTTATGTCTTTGGTTGGAACTTTTGTGCACATTTGCATATACGTGAGGGAGACTAAATTTTTTCCTGTAGCTTTATAGTTGTAAGGTGGAATGGAACTTTCATTCACATTTGCATATATGTGAGGGAGAATGGGAACTTCTACACATATTTGCATATATGCGGTGGAGAATGGAAATTATCATGCACAATTGTATATATACAAGTGACAATAAAATATAAATGATCCTAGATCAACATCTATAGTCCCATATTTACCTTCTACTTCCACTTCAGTTCAATTCTTTATGTAATAAATTATAGAAGAGAAAAGTTCATATCTTCTCTTTCTTATCACATTACCTTAAACATCTTTAACATATAACTCAATTACATAATTGTAAGATAGGGGGACCAACCATGTTCAAGGCCCCAGGTCACGAAGGGCCAAGAGCAGAAGGCTGCCCTAACTTACCTCAATCTAAAGGGATGTTTCAAATGAGGGTCGAGAGTGATGAGGACTATAAGGTCCTGCAACCACTCTGCAGGCCTGAAACCAGTTTTGGGGCTAGGCGAGTCAGTTTTCGAGTTCAACACTGTGCCTCAGGTAGCTCTCTGTCCGAGGACGGAAGCACGGTTTTAGGACGACAACACGACACGCTGGCGTCTCTCAGGTGCGCTAGTGTCCGTACGACCAAAGGACCGAAAGTACAATGAGAACTGCCAAAAAACGAGCTGACATCCTAGCTAATGGGTTTTAGGGGAACAAAACAACACTATAAAATAAGAGATATACAATCGAATATGATAAACCAAATAGATTAAAGCTAGGGTGAGAAAGATGATCTCACAAAAGAGCTTGTTCGTTAGCTAGCTCCAGATACACACCCACCTGCACACAAGGAAGAGGGAAATTGTTGGGAGTTGTATAGGGGTTTGCCTCAGTCAGACCCTCGTTTTGGGGTTTCCACCTCCACAGAGAACCAAGATAGCAACTGTAGAGAAAAGTATGATAAATGAAGAATGAAAGTAAAGAACACAATAATACTACAAAATAGTAATGTGCTACTCAACCAAATCGTAGAGCAGAGGAGTGAAAATGCTTACCACCTCCACCAAGAGCTCACTAGCTAATGGGGGACAAAATGAGAGGACTCAAGCCTCTGTTGCAATGGTGTTGTTCCACACTTGCTCTACGGAGTTGATGGAGAGTTGTTGTTGCTGCTATGGAGTGCCAAAGTGTTGCTTGAAGGCTGAGAGTGCAGGAAGTGAATGCTAGAATGCTTAGGGAGTGGTCAATTGAATCTTTGGAAAGAAGAAATTTAAGGAATCAAGAGTATTCTTGAAGGGAGAGTGAGAAAAAACGGCCATATTTGGGTTGGTTGGTCGAAGAGGGGCATTACAAATCAACCCCAATGGAAAGTGTAACGCCTCTGCTGGCTTCAGACGTAGGAATCTATTAGTGACATAAGCGCATTGCGCGGTTGTCTGTGCGCCGCGCCGGCATCCCCGATAGTTATTCTTCTGCCGACACAAAAGATGAATGCCAAGTGGAACGAAGGCAACATGTTGATGTGGAATTTCGCCTTCGGATTTGGTTTTCTAAGGTGAGGGAATGTAAAAGGGGAATTTGCATAAGGGGTGCAAATTCGCTCCTATACATTTTGCCCCCACTTTAGTGAACACGAATACTGATGAATACTTCGGTAAAGTAGACTTAAAAGGTAGTAGAGTTATAAATGTATACCTAAACCGTCGAGGAAGCAGACCGCGATTTGGCGAGCTCAAAAGCATAGGATGGAACAAAATACTTCATAGTCTAGCAAAACCATGAAGCTATAGAATGAAAGTGTCTTACAGGCCCGTGGACTTGCAAGGAGGCGACCTCCAAGATCTCTCACATGAAGGAATCCCCAAGAAGTAAGCGCCTCACAAGCTCACAGACCTGCAAGGAAGGTATCCTCCAAGATCTCTCACATGAAGGAAACCAAGAAAAGCACCTTACAGACCTGCAGACCTGCAAGGAAGGTATCCTACAAGATCTCTCACATGAAGGAAACCCAAAATTGCGCCTTACAGACCCATAGACTTGCAATGAAGGTATCCTCCAAGATCTTTCATAGGAAGGAAGCTGAGAAAAGTGACCTACAGACCCGCAAACCTGCAGGGGAGCGACCCCCAAGATCTCTCGCATGGAGGAAGCTCAAAGGAAGCGCCCTACAAGCCCACAAACCTATAGGGAAGGAATCCTCCAAGATTTCTCACATGGAGGAAACCAAAGGAAGGGGACTCCGTAGAGTCAAGAAGCGGCTTCACAGGCACACTTGTAAAGCGACATGTTTACCCGCAGATAGAACATGTCAAAAAGTGGCCACATAGGCAAGTAAGCGGACAGTTGCGCAAATCATCGACAAGTTGGAAAAATTTCAAAGGGGTCCCTCGGGAACCTGGCGTGAAGAGGAGGTCCATTCAAGGGACACGTTGTTCGAAAGTACAGGAAGGCCATTCCTTCTCAAATCGATTCGTCATCAAGGAATCCTTTCGAAAGATGTTCACTTCATCAAGAAATTCAAAAGGAAAAAAAATGCCCCCTCGCAAGGGGAATGTCAAAGCAATTCCCACCTCGAAGGAAGGTTCTCAAGTTCTTTCTTTACGAACCCATGATGAAGGAAACATGTTCCATAAGGGGTCCAAGTTGCGAATACAGTTTTGAAAAAGCAAAGCTCATGAAGACTTTCGAGAAAAGATTCGTTGGTAACGAATGCATTTTTTGAAAATCGAAGCATTATAGAGATGGTGTTGTCACATATGAGAGGGACAACTTAAGCAAAGAAGAGAAAAGGAAGGAAAAAGAGCAAGAAAGAGAGACAAACACAAACAAAGGGCACAGGGGGATTTGGTTTCGTGGGGTCAGATTTGTGCTTGCTTATATAAATAGTAGGTAACCGCAATGCAAGGTGAAAGATCATCAATCCCTAACCAGATCAAGAAGAATGCACAAAAAATAAAGTAAAAGTAAAAAATTGGGTCAACATGGAAGGGAAGAAATGCCCCCAACACTTTGCATTGTCGCCAATTTACTGAAAATCAAGTCACAAACATGGAAGAATGATGAAATAGATAGAAGAAGGTTTACGACACAAAAATCACTTTTGTATCCAAGCACCAACAAGGGTGACAAGAGTCATCCAGGAACACATAACACAATCACGAGGGAACACATCACAACACACACACATCTCTAATCTAAAGATAAAGAAAAGGGGCCTCCCCCTAACACTGATCGACCAAAAGGTCATTTGCTTCCCACTCTAGGTCATTGTAGGGGGGAGGAGAACAAGCCTGCAATGGTGGAACATTAAGGGGAGGAGCTTTCAACCCCCCCGCAACAAGGGCTAAGGAAGAGGGCCCCGCAAGGTCCCCTCCACTTAGCTCTTATGGAGCTTCAGCAATTTTGCGAAGATCATTGACAAGGCCAGAACTTCATTCAAAGAGTTAAACAAGCACTTCACCATAGTGCCATGTTTTACCTCAACGGATGGGGAAGACTGCGCCCAAGATTCACCACTAAGCTCACCAAACAATTCAGGAGTGGTGACAAACTCAGGGGAACTTGGGACTAGTTTTGTTACTAGGACGAAACAAGTCAGCATAGGACCACCTTTCGAGGAAGGTGGGCTCCTCTTACGTCCTCCATTGCTGGAAGGAACAACCTCTACCTTCTACTCTTTCGGGGGGTGACTCCCTATAGACGAGGCAATAAATGCAGAGGAAGAGGAGGAGAAAATCGCAGTAGATACCATCGAAGTGTTTAGCATATCTACGGGTTTCAAAAAAGGAGGGACATCTAGAAGGGAGGCTTCGCTAAAAGAGCGATAAACACCCGCACCTTTTTGGGGTCAGGCACACTCACAGTGGGAGCCAGAGGGGATACTGAACTAGGCTGAACGAAAGCGGGAGGAAGGAGAGGGGAAGACACTGTAAGAGGCCTTGACACAGGGGTGGTCATCTCCTCGTCCTTTTTCTGCAAAGCGGCCTGCTTAGTCACGAGGGCCTTTCGTCGATGCTTATGCTCGTGCGCAAGGCAATTTTTCGGCTCTTCGAGCTAGAGGCCGAAGGATGTGAAGGAACATAAGGCTCCTGCTCAGCCATGGGAGTGTCCACTACAGTCGTTTCTGACGGAGGAACAAATTCCTGAATGGGAGCAAGAGGGACAGTTTGAGAAGCAACAGGGGGAGTCAGCTCAAGTGTTTCAACAACAGGCCTCTTCTCGTTCACTGCTTTGGGAGTAGAAGCAGCGGGAGGCCGCAGAGCAAATTCTCTTCGAGAGCCTTTCTTTTTGCCATACAAATAGTACCAAGGCCCAGGGGGCTCAGTAGGGAGATCCAATATTCTGATCTTGGGTCTACGCCAAGCAGGCACCATCAGACTCAGCGGGTAAAGTCCAATCTTACTCATCCAATACTTCTCCCAAGAAAGGGGTACAAACGAAGCAACCTGAGAAGGGGTAAGCTTCTCCTTTCCCTTATGGGAAGAGGAGGTAGCTGGCTATTGTCCTATAGGAAGGGTTAGTTTCGACTGTCCCTTGCCCCCAGTCTTATACTTTATGTAATTCTTAGAAAGTAGGTCAGTTCTTGGAAGAAGCGAACCAACTGGGGTGGGCTAAAAGTAATCCAATGAATATCCCCCACGGGACACCACATATTGGTATCCAATGTCATGCAGTACGTGCACGACACCTTCATGGGAAAACTTTAAACATTTATGAATTACAGAGATGATCCCATTCATGGAAGCTAGCCAAGGTATGCCTAGCTTCAACTTGAACAGATCCAACTTCAGAATAACATCGAAAACCGTGTATACAACCCTAGGTCCAACTAGGATAGACAAGGTTATCGAGCCATATGGTTTGAGATAGAGACCATCATGTGTACGAATGGTGGATTTTGTTCCTTCATATTTCTCCTTCTGTAATGGATTCAATAACAATATTTCTTCTGTAATAACATTCACATGGCTCGCGGGGTCGACCAAAACCCCCATCACAATGTTGCCATTGAGGCGCGCAGGAATGTAAAGGGGAGAAAGCTTATTGTTCATAGGCATATCCTGTGAGATGAACGTCACATCTGATGAACTGGTCACAGGTTGCTGAGTAGGAGTAACGGTGACCATGTTGACATAGGCCTCAAGTTGAGTGACATATTTGGAGGGATCGATAATCATGATGGCTGAATGCGACGGAAACGGGTCTGTGTATATTTGCAATTCACTATTCGCTTTCACCACCGTTCTTTTTGTATTTTGTTTGCTTCCATCAAGACAAATAGTACCATCCTCAATGCGATCCTGTATCTTGTGACGCAGGCACATACAACATTTAGTATCATGTCCATTGACTTGATGGTATTGACAGTAGGTACTTGCATCATACCAACTAGGGTAAGGTTCCTTAAGAGGCTTAGGGTTTTGCAAGGTTATAATCTTATCCTTCACCAACTTTTACAAGATGGAAGAATAGGATTCTGCCAACTTGGTGAACTTTCGGTTGTGTCTAAGGCCGTTGTCATCTGTAGCAGCTACTACATTTGCAACAACCTTACCTTTCCAGGAGATTGATACGATGGATCTTCCTTCAGAACGAGAGTGCGAGGAGGATCCCCCGAACTGGACTACCATTTGTTGATACTCTCGTAGTGTTGCACACAAATGTGTGAAAGAAGGGTACTTCATAAGGGAAAAGTTCTCTTGCCAAGGCCTTTGCAGGTTCCCTATGAATACCTTTTGCACGTTTGAATCAGGCAGCGGGTACGAGATTTGTGAGAAGAGCACTTGATACCGCACAATGAAGTCAATAATCTTTTCATTATCTCCTTATTTGCATCGGACGAGATTCAAAAAGGTCATCTTCGGTCCGATGTTGGCTTGGAACTGTTAAAGAAATTGGTTTACCAATTGATCGAATGAGAAGATGGAATTATCAGGCAAGGAACAATACCATTCGAGCATTGTATCCTTGAGAGATCGGGGAAATAGTGTCGCCATCAACGCATCGTGATGGAAGAAATTTGTGCACAAGGCATTAAAGGCGGATACATGTGTTTGTGGATCCCCTTTGCCTCCACACTTTTCGAACTTCGAGATCTCCATTCCTTGTGGGAATGGAGTGTTTAAAATTGCTACTGACAGTGGGCTATGTCGGAAGAAGGGTTGGAAGATAGGCTGGGCAAAGGCTTGGGAGTGGCTCCACATCTTACCCATATTCTAAAGGAGAGTATTCATAATAGGGTCATTGGATGACATAGGACCAGTGAAACCTCCTCCAGAACCGCCGTCGGAGCCGCCTTCAGAATCACCACCATGGCCACTGCCGAAACCACTGCCAGAACCACTGCCACAAGTAGGGCCTCCACCAAAGCCACTTCTATTTTCGAAACCACCGCCATGACCTCTGTCAGAACCATTTCCACTAGCGCACTCCCGTTGTTGAAGCCACCACCACTACCAAAGCCTCCACCACTCATCCTGCCAAAACCTCCATTACTAGAGGTGACAGGAGGGTGAAGTTGAAACCCAAGGAGATCCTGTTCGCTTTGATAGTTTCGGATCCTTCGAAGACATAAGGGATGTTGATTGAAGGGATTGCGTTAGCCATGTATATAGACGTGGGAGGCATCGATAATCTCAACTGTCTCTCATGTTCTTCAAAAGTGGCCCCTTGTATAATGCTAGCATTATTCGAAGGGGCACATGCTTCAGTCAAACTAGAGATGCTAGCTAGGATTTCTATGCTTGTTCGGTCTTTTCCCACCATATACTTTAATTCACTAATAACCTGAGCGACCCTAGCCATCTTCGGGTTTCTTTCCAAGTGATTCTCTAAGTCACTCAACCCTTTGCTAAGGGCATAAACATACTCTGCAGGAAAATGAACAACCTCGTGCTCATCTATCGACGAAGGTGTGGGAGATGCAGGAGGAGTGGGGACGTGATCGGTTTCGTCAGGGATTTCTATCTCCCCCTTCGACAATTGCTCCTAAGCTAAAAGACCCATCGAAGGTCAAGAGAAAAGGCCTGTATAGAAACTAGAGGTGACCCTCGTCTTATCCATTGGAAGGTGTCGTATACTTCTCTTGACAATGTACCCGAAGGTTGTGGACTAGGTTGTGATGCTCATAAACCTTCCCAACACTCAGGGACACGACAATCACAAGGCACGCGGGATAAGCTTCAACACGGACAAATGAACAGACGTAGGTTCACATCAGGTTCACCAAAAATGTAAGATAGGGGATCAACCACGTTCAAGGCCCCAAGTCACGAAGGGCCAAGAGCGGAAGGTTGCCCTAACTTTCCTCAATCTAAAGGGATGTTTCAAATGAGGGTCGAGAGTGATGAGGACTATAAGGTCCTCCAACCACTATGTAGGCCCGAAACCAATTTTGGGGCTAGGTGAGCAGTTTTCGGGTTCAACACTATGCCTCAGGTAGCTCTTTGCTCGAGGACGAAAGCGTTGTTTCGGGAGGACAACGTGGCGTGTTGGCATCTCTCAAGTGCGCTAGAGTTCGTACAACTAGAGGACCAAAAGTACAATGGGAATTGCCTGAAAATGAGCTGACAACCTTGCTAATGGTTTTTAGGGGAACAAAACAACACTATAAAATAAGAGATATACAATCGAATATGATAAAGCAAATAGATTAAAGCTAGGGTGACAAAGATGATCTTACACAAGATTGTGTTCGCCAGCTAGCTCCAGATACACACCCACCTACACACAAGGAAGAGGGAAAAGTGTTGGGGGTTGTATAGGGGTCTTCCTTAGTCAAATCCCCGTTTTGGTGTTTCCACCTCCACGAACAACCAAGATAGCAACTGTAGAGAAAAGTATGATAAAGGAAGAATGAAAGTAAAGAACACAATAACACTACAAAACAATAATGTGCTACTCAACCAAATCGTAGAGGAGAGGAGTGAAAATTCTTACCACCTCCACCAAGAGCTCACTAGCTAATGGGGGAGAAAACGAGAGGACTCAAGCCTTTATTGCAATGGTGTTGTTCCACACTTGCTCTACGAAGTTGATGGAAAGTTGTTGTTGCTATGGAGTGCAAAAGTGCTGCTTGAAGGATGAGAGTGCAGGAAGTGAATTTTAGAATGCTTAGGGAGTGGTCAATTGAATCTCTAGAGAGAAGAAACGAAGGAATCAAGAGTATTCTTGAAGGGAGAGTGAGAAAAACATCCATATTCGGGTTGGTTGGTCGAAGAGGGGCGTTACAAATCGACCCCAATGGAAAGTGTAACGCCTCTGCTGGCTTCAGACGTAGGAATCCATTAGGGACATAAGCATGCCGCGCAAACGTCTACACGCCATGCGGGCGTCCCCAACAGTTATTCTTCTGTCAACACAAAAGATGAACACCAAGTGGAATGAAGGAAGCATGTTGATGTAGAATTTCGCCTTCGGATTTGTTTTCTAAGGTGAGGGAATGTAAAAGGGGGATTTGCATAAGGGGTGCAAATTCGCTCTTATATAATAATTTAATTCTTTTAATATGTTCATTAACCCAAACTTGAACCAATACTCTCATATACAAAATTGTCTATTTCTTAACCCTTTTAACACTCACAAATAAAGCTCCCAATGATGAGGCAAGGGTCATCTTACATACATGTGATGTCATATTTATGCAACCTAAATATGGACTAAGTAGAGATTTTAAATAAAAGGAAAAAGAAATAATGTTGAATAATTTTAGTAGCAATGCTCAGATTCATAATTTCTATAAAAAAATTAACCAATTACAAACAAACAATAAACGAACTAAACAAACAACACTTTTGACATTTTATATATTTAGATAAATTGTTAAAATAGAAAAAATTATAAAGTGATAGAATGAAATTTTGGTGTACATAAAATAGGTAAATTTTTTATCTATGTATATCTATTTTATTAGGAGAGATAATGTAACATGAACAATTTTTTTGTATAATTAGGATTAAAGTCAAGCTTGGATTAAGGGTTGGAGTTAGAATTAAGATCGTGGCTATATTTAGGATTAGGATTAGGGTTAGAGTGATGGTTACAAGTAGGGTTAGATGTAGAATTAGAGTTATAATTAGGTTATAGTAAGGGTTATTGTTAAAATTATGCCTAGAATTAGTTTGAGTTAGGCTTAAATTAAGGGTTACAATTAGAATTATGGTTATGGTTTAAGGTCAGAATTAGGGTTAGGGTCAAGGTTGGAATTAGGGTTAGGATTTGGGTTAGAATTAGGATTAGGGTTAAGATTAAAATTAAAATTAGAGTTATATTTAGAATTAGGGATAAAATTAGGCTTAATGTTAGAATTAGGGTTATAGTGAGGGATAAGGTAAGGGTTAGGGTTAGAGTTGGAGAGGTTAAATAAAAATTAGGTTCAAGCAAGGTTAGACTTAGAATTACATGGGGTTTAAATTATGAATACAATTAAGGTTACAATTAGGACTACAATTAAGCTTAGTTTAAGGTTTAGAGTTATGCTTAAGAAAAATATTAGAATTAGAGTTAAAATCGTGATTAGAGTTAATGTTAGAGTGGAGGTTAGAATTAGGGTTAGAGTTATTGTTAAGATTATGGTTATAAATAATTAGGGTTAGGGTTAGGTTTTCAATTTAATAATGGTTAGGATTTGGGTTCAATAAGGGCTAGGGTTAAATTAGGGTTACATTTTAATCAAGGTTAGGGTTAGACTTCAATAAGGATAATTATTCACTTAGGGTTAGGGTTCATTCTGGGTTAGGGTTAGATTTTATGATAAATATTAGGGTTAGGATCAGGGTTGGGGTTCAAATAGGGTTAGTGTCAAGATCAAAGTTAGGGTTCAATTATTGATAGATTCAATAAGGGTCCAATTAGGGTTAGGGTTAAGGTTATGATTAGGGGTTGGGCTTAATCAGGGGAATGATTAGTGTTAGTGTTAGGTTTAGGGTTCAATAAGAGTTGCAATTCAATTAGGGTTTAAGATTAGGGTTATGGTTCAAGTAGGGTTAGGTCTTAGTTACAGTTAGGGTATAATTAGGGATAAGATTAGGGTTAGATTTTAATTACAGATATAGTTTGATTGGTGTTATGATTAGGGTTCAATTAGGGTAAATGTAAGGGTTAAGGTTTAGTTAGGGTAAGGGTTAGGGTTAAGGTTCAATTAGAGTTACAATTTAATTAGGGTTCAAGGTTAAGATTATGATTCAATTAGGGTTATGTTTCAATTACAACTAGATTATATTATGTTTATGATTATAATTTTTTTATTATTATATTATCATAATATATAATATAATATTATAAATATAACCCTAACCCTAATATTAACCCTAAAACTAAACCTAACACAAAACCCTAACCCTAACCCTAACACTAACCTTAAACCTAACCTCAAATCTAACCTTAATCCTAACCCTGACACTAACTCTAAGTATAATCCACATCTAACTCTAATCCTAACCCCAATCCTATCCCTAACCTTAACCATAGCCCTATGCCCAATCCTAACTCTAATTGTAGCCCTAACTCTAACTTTAACCCTAACCCTAAACCTAACCCTAAACCTAAACCTAACTTTAACCCTAACTATAATTTTAGCCCTCAAACTAACACTAAAATAACCATAACCCTAACCTTAACCCCAATTCTATCTCTAATATAACATGAACCCTAATATTAACCCCAACCTTAAGCTTAATCATAATACTAACCCTAACCCTAATTTAATCTCTATTCGTAACCCATACACTTAACCTAATTCTCTCTAACCCTAAATTTAACCCTATCCTAATTGTAACCCTTATCATAATCATAACCCTGACCCTAATTCTATCTCTACTTCTAACATTAACTCTAACCTTATCCCTAACCATAATTATATCTTTAACACTAACCCTAAACCTAATCCTCACCTTAACCCTAATGATAATTGTAACCCTAAACCTAACCCTAATTGTACCCTAACCCCAACCCTAACTCTACCTTAACCCTAGCTCTACCCTAATTCTAGCTCTACCCTAACTCTAACCCTAATTCAATCTCTATTTCTCTTTATAACCCTAATCCTAACCCTATCCCTAATTGTAACCCTTATCCTAATCGCAACTGTAATCTTAACCCAAACCCTAATCCTAATTCTAATATTAACCATAACCCTACCCTTGACCATAATTGTATCTCTAAACTTAACCCTAAACCTAATCCTAACCCTTATGCTAATATTAACCTTAATTGTAATTCTAACCCTAAAACTAACCTGAACTGTAATCATAACCCAAACCCTAACCCTAATTCTATATCTACTTATAACATTAAAAATCATAATCCTAACCTTAACCCTAACCCTTGCCTTAACCCTAATCATAATCCTAACCCTAACCTTAACCCTAAACCTAACCCTAATTCAATCTCTAATTACAACCCTAACCTTAATCTTGACACTAATTTTAATTTTAACCTTACCCTTACCCAAACCATAGCCCTATCCCTAACTATAACCCTTAACCTAACCATACCATATCCCTAATTGTAACCCTTTTCCTAATAATAACCGAAACCTTAAATATAACCCTAACCCTACCCTAACCCTAATTTTATTTATTATTCTAACCCTAGTCCTACACATAACTATAATTTTATCTCTAACCTTAACCCTAATCCTAGCCCTAACACTAACCTTAACCTTAACCTTATCCACAACCCTAACTCTAATTATGACTTTAACGCTAACCCTTATTTTATATATAATAGTAACCCTAACCCTAATTATATATATAACCATAACCCTAAATCTAATTATGACTCTAACCTTAACCCTAACCCAAATTGTAACCTTCATCCTAACTCTACCTGTAATTATAAGTGTAACCCAAAGATTTATCTAAGAACCCTAATTATAATGATATTAATAATCCTAACCTTAACCCTAACCTTAACCCAAACCCCAACCATAACTCTAATTTTATCTCTAACCCTAACCCTAACCCTAAACCTAAACCCAATATAATCCTAAACTTAAACCCAACCCTAACACTAATTCTAATTCTAACCCTAACCCTATCTCTAATTCTAACCCTAAACCTAAACCTAACTCTAACATTAACTGTATGTTTAACTCTAATCCCGACCCCACCACTCACCAATTCTACTCTCAACCCTAACTGTAATTCCATTTGTAACCTTAACACTAATAGTAACACTAATTGTAATTCCAACTCTAATCCTAACCCTAACCTCGAACTAACTCTTACCCTAACCCTGACCTAACTCTTACCATAACCCTAACCTTTACCCTAACTCTTAACACTAATTCCAATTGTAGTTCTAACACTATTTATAACTAAAAAGTTAACCCTAACCCTAAAAATAACATTAATTTTAACTCTAAATCTATCTCTAACCTTAAACCTAACCTTAACACTAACCTTAACCCTAACCCCATCCCCAACCCTAACTCTAATTGTAACCCTAACAACCCTAATCCTAATTCTATCTGGAACCCTAACCCTAACCCTAACCCCAATTTATTTAATGTCTTACACGTTGCATTGCAAATGCTATATATTTAATAATATATATAAAATAGACCGAGAGATATCATTCTCGAGGTGCCTATTTTTTAATCAATTTCTCATATAAAAGTGCAATAAGTGCCTCGAGAAGGATATCTCTTGACGTATTTTATATATATTATTAAATATATATATGCTAGCTTAAAGCTCTTTGAGAGATTTAATGAAAATAGAACCATTAATGGTGAATGAGCAGCTAAGACATTGAAACATCCACAATGAATATCCCAAATGTAGTCCTTCATAAAGCTTTAGAATGAGATAAACAAGATACATACCATAATAAATCCTATAGAATCCATGAATACACCATTGAAAAATTCAAATAAGTAGGTCCAAGGTCAAACAATTTATAACCAATATCCAAAGCTATTGCAATGTAGTCTTCCAAAAAAATGAACCTATTTCCAAAATATTATTTCCCATAAAAAAATGAAAACCCCTTTTCACAATGTAATGAATCTTGAACAATCCTATATTATAATCATTACCAAAGAAAATTCTAACTCAACTTAACATCATTCTCTCATAGCTTGGCCTATTCTAATATTAACAACTAAAAGCTCAATCACAAACATAAGCCACTTGATGACATACCATTAAAACCATGACAAGAAAGAGCTTCTATATAAAACAATATAAAGGTAATATTACACAAATCAATGGAAGAGATTTTATTTAATAAGCAATTATCACTCCAAAAAAAAAGCACCCCAATTGATGACAAATATTCACAAATCAAGACAAAGGAAAAAATCATGATAGGTTGGTTTTAATACCTAGAATCACTTCTTGAAAACCTTGGCAACCTAGCAAACACAACAATATGGTTAAATCCTCCCTCTAGTATTTTTCTACAATAGTAAGATATCCTTAAGAACGTTTTGAAAATGATCACCCTTTTTGTTCTTGTCTTCCATTTTTATTCATTACTTTCTTGGATAGCATTTGACCTAATGCCCTCCTTGTTTGTAGCCACCGAAATTCTATTTTTCCCCATTGATTTTTCTTTATTCCACCATAATGTGCTTTGAATTGAAATAATATGTGTTGTTCCATAAAGTGCTTGAATTTACAAATGTGTAGAGTGTAGATTCATTCTAGAGGGTTTGTAGTGAATTACACAAGCTACATGTACTACATATTTGAGAAGAAAGTTGAGTCACTTTAGGTAGTTTTTTTAGAGTATGTACAATGTATATAGGTTAAAATTATCAGTTAGATAATGATAGTAATTAAAACACACACACACAAACATATATGTATGTATGTCATTAATTAATTGATGATTTTAATATACATACATACATACATACATACATACATACATGTATGTATGTCATTAATTAATTGATGATTTTAATATACATACATACATACATGTATGCATGTTACTCGTAGAACTAAATATCACATATTTGCTAAGAAGTATTATTTAAAGTTTAGATTATTATAAATAACCACCAATGAATGTGTATTGAGCAAACCTTTTGTGTCCTTAACATATATACTTTAATAAGACATCTAGATTCTAACCATTGCTAAATCCAAAAGTACATGTCAGTTAGATATTAGTTGAACCTCTTATACTTGAACAATTTGACATGAATTTGGCATTAGGGTCCTTCCTCAGTAGAGGCACAAAACTTGCATCACCTTGCCTCTTGACGCCTACAAAGTGAACAATTGTTCCTTGCACATAATTCATGAAATGGAGATTAGTTTAGGTTTAGCCATAAGAACATTCACATGTATACTTTAAGAAAGCGAAATAAAATCAAATTCATCAGTAATCATCATCTTAAATTGTTTTTTTGCACACACACAATAAAAATGAAACATTATATTGACATGTTTCCGCCCTAGTCCAAATTACAATGGGACTACACGTGTCTTAGAAGTTGATTTTACTAGGATGCGATAAAAGAACATAAGGATATGGTGCATAATAATTTCATATGATAGTGGTGTATATCTATCATCCTTAAATCCATCACTATATTGTCCATTTGGTTTAGCATCCACTCTCTTTTCTACTTGATTTATCTTGTGAATTAGTGCATCTAGGGTGGAAAATGGGAGGGAAACTTGTGAAGGTTGGGGGTCACAATGGTGTGTATAGGAATTAAATGTGAGGTAAGGGATGGAAGTGGTGATAGGTTGGGAAAGAGGCATGGATGAAGAATGATAATGCAAAATATATGCATGAGCATGGATGGGAAGATAGAATGAGGTATAAACATAACATGAAATAAAGTAGTACATGTAAGAAATGCTCAACTAAGAAGGGTGATGATTGGTTGGGTAGTGGTGGAAAAATAAGCACATAGGTGTGATAAATCATATGTGATATAAATTTCAAGATGTGTATAGTTGGGGGGAAGTCCACAAGAAGGAGGGAAGGCCGATAAAGGATGAAAACCATGTGGGGGTACACTAGTATAAGTAGGGAAGCCACTATGAGGAATGGGGGATGAGTAGTGGTGGTGGAAGGAATGATGGTAGAAGATGTTTCAATGATAGAGGAGGGGAAGTGAGTAGATGACTAGCCAAAATAGATGAAGTAATTTTAATACTAACAACTTGCAAGATCTCTAATCCAAATATCCTATTGATGAACACATTGTGAATTATATTAGCTAGTTGTGTTGGATTTTTAGACTTAGCCAAACTAGCAATCTCATTTATAAAATCTTGTTTGGCTCCATGAACATCATGATCAAAATTTTGACAGTCTTAATGCAAGCATATAAATGGAAGATTATGATTGCAAGTAGCTCATGGTATAAACAAAAAGTAGGAAGCTAAAACTCAAAAATGCACTTTCAAATTCATATTTATAAGAAATATCAATGATATATTAGATCTAAAAAATGAAACCTAAGAGTATAGCCAAGGGTTGTTTAGGTGGGAAAAAGAGTAGCACTCCTCAATCTCATTGTATTTAATGGCCATGCTAGGGTTTGAAGAGCACTCCTCAATGGAAGATTATGATTGCAAGTAGCTCATGGTATAAACAAAAAGTAGGAAGCTAAAACTCAAAAATGCACTTTCAAATTCATATTTATAAGAAATATCAATGATATATTAGATCTAAAAAATGAAACCTAAGAGTATAGCCAAGGGTTGTTTAGGTGGGAAAAAGAGTAGCAAAGGACGAAGCTTAAAACCTAAAAAAAATACAAGTAAATGAAAGGAACACAAAACCTTACTAGTATATAAAATAAGATGATGCAACAAAAAATGTAAATATGAAAAATCTTAAAATAATGAAGGTGAAACTTTAGAGCGAACCTCCAGGGTGGTGTAGGACCAGAGGGGCTCACCAAAAAGTTAAAGGAAAATAAGTTTTTCCTAAGCTTAATTTAGGGTAATCAAATAAGATGCATACACATAAACATTAATTAACCTACACTAAACAATGAGGAGCTATGATAGGGATAATATTATAATCAAACATTTGTTTAGGAAAGTAAATATGAAGAAGGTTAATGGCACCTAGCTATAGGTTCAATAGTGCCCAACTTCGACAAAGATTTTGGAATTTGGAGATCTTAGCAAAGATCCTCTTTATTTGTGTCTCACCTTAGATCCAATGTAAGATTTGCACCCTATTTTGGGTAAACTCCATGCTTGTGGATCATTTTCACATATTTGGATCTATCTTTTGACATGTGCATTTGCTCTTGTAATGTGCATGCCTTTGCTCTTTGGTTCATTGAATTTAATGATGCTTTTTTTGCTCTAAGGACCAACGATATTAAAAATACCTTTAGAGGCTTGCCAAATTTTTAGGAACACAAGTTCTCTAAGGTCAATCCTCAAGAAAGGGTTGAATTCACAATAATGCCAATGATTGAAGACAACAAGCTTTGGCTATTCAAATGCTTCTAGGATGATTGTGTAAGTTTTGATTCATTTTAGTGCACTAATTTGAAAGATTCTTATAGTAAATGCTCCTTGAATACTATAGAATGAGAAGATATTCGTATATGAGAGGACATGACATGCATGCAATTGAATGCCTTTAAATATAAGGACATAGCAACAATTTATACAAAAAATGTGTTTGGGTTAGCTCAAAACAACTAGTGATATGGGTGGGAGTCAGCGAAATTTGAATTTTGAATTTTAAAAGTTTGACTGTTAGATTTATGTATGAAATCAATTTTACACTCATTGGAAGGACACAAGATAATATAATAGTAAAATCTATACAAGGAATAAATGTCTAATTATGAAGGGTGCAATAAATATAGACTATGTAGAAATATTATAATGTTTGATTATGAAGAATATAATAAATATGAAATGTATGAAAAAGTATGATGAAATGGATGAAATACCATAAAACATGTAAGAATATATGTAAATAAATAAAAATAAAAATTAAGAGAATGAGTCCAACTTCATGGAAAATTATACCATTCTCCTAAAATAAACACCAATACTAAATAATATTCAACAAATAAAATAAAATAAAAATGGAAAAAATTAAAAATCATCGACATGAACATGCAAATTTCACCAATACACAATTTTAGCATTTCTTCTCAACAGTCTTCTAGGTATTTTTCTTGATAAAAAGCAGTTTCAGAGTTTTAGCAGCCTTCACCCGGAAAAACAACTTTCAGGTAGATGAAACATTCCTTGTACCTCGCCTGAAAACAAATTTTTACTCGCAACCAATATTTTCGTTAAGAAGGCTACAAAAATCTTGTCTCGACCTCAAGAATCTAGTAGCTCTAAAACCCCGATATTGTTAAATCTTCTTTTCGCTTACTGTAATGGATTGAAGCAGCAGCTGTAGGGAGAGTGGTTTTGGTCCGTCTCATTTATTTTTTTCTTGCTTTGGTAGGGTTTCGGAATATTTTTCCTGCAAATTCTGCCCATTTTTTCTCATCGGCGTCGTTGACAGCACAACACAATTTGTTCAGAATATTGAGGTAAGTCAATTGCCATGGTTTCGGTGATTTTTTATTTTTTTGGAATCTGTATGCGGTCAGATAAATTTTGTTGTGTTTAATTCATCCGAAAACAATTCTGTTGTTATCTTGTTAAATAAAAGGCATTGGTTCTGTGGTTTTATCTATGGCTGTTTTCATATATGATATTATTGTAATACCTGCTGTTAGATCCCTATTTGTTTCTTCACGTAGAGATATTTTGAACTGTGAAATGAAATTTTTCGTTTACTTAGTGGTTTAAAATTTTTGTTTATTTTGTTTTCCTTATTTTTGAAGTTATTTTTGTGACAATTTTTCTGACAGAATTATTAAGTTAGTATTGAATGGATATCAGCCACTGCTGATGCTGTAAATGCAATGGTTGCTAGAGCTATTTTCACATAGAGTGAATAGTAGAGATTGGACCATCTTCATATGTTAAACTTATCACATTCTTCTTCACAAACCTATTTCTTCACAGTTTTATGCCATTATACTGGTTCTTGTACTTCAAAGATCAAACTCACAAGGCAAGAGATTGGTGTGACACAAAACGAATAAAATTTTAGAAGATAGTGTTGAATAAGTGACAAACAGCTTGGTTTTTCAGATAGGTACATCCTCTCACATGGTTAGTTAAATGGTTAAGACTCACCGGTACAATTAGGTATTAATATGTTTTTTATATGATTACATTCTTTTCTGAAGCCATGTTCTATGCTACTTAAAAAAAAGGGGTGCTACATTTGAGAGATATTCTTCCTACAGACAAATAGAGTGAGCATCTCTGCTTTCGCATCAATTTGGAATGATTCAACATCCTTTTAGAAGCAATTCTAGACGTGATTGTGTCTAGCAGGTCTATCCTTAAAGAATCAGGTTTATAACTGCAAAGAAGAATTCTTTCTCTAAAAATCTGATTCAAGTCTTTTGTATGCAAAAAAAATTGCACAGTTTGACATTTGTTTCTTCTGATCTCCAAGCATCCAGATTTCTTCTCCTCGTGTTGTTTTCCATTGCAAGGCACACAAAGAGTCCCCTATAATCTATGTTTAATGTACCCCTAAAAGGTTTTAGCCGCTTTTCACTGCAGAAAGGTGCACACCATTGTTTCTTCTTGATGTCATTGAACATAGGTAATGCCTATGAGCCTTAGCTTCTTCAGTCTTATCTTGATTGATGAGCTCTAATGGAGAAATAGTTAACTCAATATATTCCACTTAAAGCATTTTACTTTCTAATTTTCTATACTTTGAAACCTATGTAACCATTAATTGTTAGGTCTTGGCCCCTGCTCATTTGTCAGTTGGTAAAAAATATGAAAACACAAATAACGCACAAGGTAGAACACTTAAAGAGCAATTTAGAGGCAAGATAGGCATCACTAAATTTTATTAAATGAATGTTGAATTTTAGATTAACAATATTGAACTTTAAACTTAATGCCAAAAACACTTATTTATAAGCATTGACAATTACAATGTGTTGCATGAGAAAAATAATGAAAAAAGCTAACTATGACTTCTATTCTAAAAATAATTTGATTGCATGCAACGCAAACTTTATCACAAAATATGGTCTATCAATACTAAATCTAAACAAAGGCAATCTTCAATTGGACTTTTGATAAAGACTACCACAGACTAACACTAAGATTTCCATCACAAAATAAAAATAAAAATAGACTTCCAAAAATAGAGACTCCTTAAAAAAAATACATTCAGCTAAAATTAGAGACAGCTAAATATAGTGCATGCTATAAATAGCTTCAGCTAAAAATGGACTTCTTAGAATAGGCTCTTCTCCTTGAAAATGGTGATGGCTAAAAGTAGCATTGGCTATAAATAGCTTGGGCTAAGAATAGTGAATCTTGACATGTGGCTCTGAGTAATGACTCTGATGAAGATTTTTGTTCTAATGAACTCTGAAAATGTCAAATTCTAGAAATCCACTTTGATGCTTGAATCTGAAAACCTTTAACTGAAACTCACAACTCTGAACGAATCATTGCAAGTTGTCGTTCTATGTGTATTGATTGACAAAATTATTGGCCAAAACCTTCACAATACTGCAGCAAAATCGATAAGATTACTATTAGGCCTCACTAAAATTAATCATGAAAACAGAGAAAAATATCTTTTGAGAAGCGACAATGTGACTGTTATACTGCTGATATCTTGTTCTTAATTAATTCAATAAGACAGCCTAGGGTTGGAATGTGGATGTTTGCAAATTGATAAAACCCTAGTTGCAGGTGATATGTTTGAAAATCTGAAATTAATGGGATACAAAAACCCTTTTGTTAAGCTGCGAAAAGTCTGCCAAAACCCTAAACTGAAATCTCAATTTTCTAAATGATGAAACTCTGCTGAATGTTGGTGAAAAATCTGTTAGAATTACTACCAATAAAGATGTGATTGGGAATTCGCTGTTATAAGCCACTTAAATATGATTGTCCTGCTGTTCATGTTATACACCAAACCCTGCTCTGCTGATACGGAACAGTGACCGCTGAAAACTCTGCTACTCTTCAGCTAATGAAATTTGGTGCTGATCTGCTGATGTAGAACAAAGGAGTATAGAAGCTTATTTAAACACTAATTAGTGTTATTTCCGACGTTTGATCTTCTATATATATAATCGGCCTTAACTTTTTTTGACTTTGTGTTGCATTTTAAAAAACTTGATTTGCCTTTGTAAGGGAAGATACCTATATATAGCTGATTCCTATAAATAGGACACTTCTATTTTGAAAAGGTATAATCTCTTTGAATGGACACAGCCCTCAAATATAGGTGTTGCTTTTCCTTTTTAAACATGTTTTGTGGGCCTTATACATTGATGCACGCTTATATCAGGCTTCTGCATTATTTTCAAAATGTCAATCTTCCTGTCTCATGGGTGCAATTATGTGTGGAATTTAGAACTTTAAATTGAAATGCTAATTCTACCTTGTCAATTGTGCACCTATCATTGCAATTTTGCCTTTTGAAAAGTTAGAACCTGTTTTTTTTTAATAGAGGTGCGTTCCTTTATATACAAATGAATCCTTATGATAAGTCAACCTTGATAATGCAATTTTGATTTGAAATGTAGAACTCATTCTCATTTACATAGGCACAAACTTGTTAGTGTAAATCTAATCACTGAAAAATCAAAACACATTTTCATTTATAAGGTGTGCCCTTGGTAGTGTGATTTGAGAATTTTATTTTGTTTACCAATTTCATACAAGCACACGCTCAATAGTGTGGTTTCAATCTTTGATTTGAATGTTTATTTTCATCACATAGTGTGCACCTCATAATGTATTTCATGAACTTTATTTTGAATGTGATTGTCCCTCATGTAGGTATGCACCTCAATGCACTTCATGAACTTGAAAACTAAACTTATATTATCATTATATCTTGAGCTGATGACTATTACATTGTAGAATGGCTAATCATATAAGCCAAAGAATGAAGCAACCAATCCTATTATTCAACAACAAATGCTCAACAATCTACAACCTATGTGAAACATGTTTACTTGCTTATTCTACTTGACAAGTTGTAGAGTAAACGAAAGTAACAGAACAGAGAACATGATATAAAGTTCTTACCTAGTACATGAAGGATAAACTTGATTCTCATTCATTCATAGATTTGCATCAAAAGCATAACAACGGTCCCCGACTATGAACAATAAAGAAGTATAAATAGTTTGCCGATGTTGGTTAAGAATACCAACTCTCGGCAACTACCAACCGACTACAACAACCATCGGGGACTTAACACGTAAAACCAAAACATAATTGTTCATTTATTTACTTAGTAACTGGCCGACTAAAACATTTGCAATTAGCTTTCGACCGACTACATCAGCCCCCCCAAAAAGGAAGTCGTTTTCCAAATGTCGCTGGCGAAGACGTTGGAGCCTCTAGTTCGCCACCAACTCCTGTTCTCTGGTAGTTTTGAACATGTGTACCGCCTTCGTCAGCTTTGTCTTTGTTTTCTCTAGCTCTTGGCTCTTTCCTTGTAACTCTTTGTCTCTCTCAGTCAACTGGGTCTCTCTCTCAGCTAATTTTTTGTCTCTTTGCCAATTGAGCATCTCACTCGACCAATAGTCTATCTCTCTCTGCTACTACCTGCTTGAGAGTTGTGACTCGAGTATGCTTTGTTGTTGTTACTTGAGCCAATTGCTCCTGGGACTTGCATACACGGTCAACTAGCTCTGCTCTAATACTCTCGACTTGTGCAAGTGCTCTATCTCTTGCCTGTGTAGTCTCCTCAATGGAAGCCATCTGTCATTGCCGTTTGAGGAATATGTCTCTATAACACCTCTCCATGCCATGGAGTGCCGAGAGCACTCGGTCATGTCTCCCGACTGCCGTGGGTCTAGTTGGCTGCCAAGCAATCAACATGTTAGCCATCTCTACTCTCGCCCATCCTTGTGATATAAAGCATCTAAAAAGTTTTGCTTCGCATCACATTTGCATGAAGGCCAAGATCCTCCCAACCTCCTGGGCAACCAACAGGTCATGCCCAATGTCTGGCTGTTGTGATAACTCCCCCACCTCGTATGTTACTCTCGCCATGGACTGCAACTATCCAAGATATCTCTGGACTATAATAAGGGGCTTGTAGGCATTTGTCGACTAATTTCTATACATACCCCTTGAGACTCATCTTCATTAGACTCCTCCTTGCCTGACTTTATCAGTTGTGGCCATGAGTCTGCATTTGGTGCTGCTACCATGTTAGTGTCTCACGGGGTTGTCTATGAGAGCCCTGTAGGTTGCAGTGAAGGTTCTGTAGGCTGAGTGTCAACCACCATGTCAATTGACTCTTGCTCACGAGGTGGCTCATGGGGTGGTTGTATGCTCTCGGCCACTACTCTTAGTCACTCAGGTGGAGGGGCGTCTGGTGGTGCCCCCATCTCTCCTAGCTAGTTTTTGATGCCCACATCCTCTTCAACGTCATCATTGGCTGCAAGTGGCTCCCTCGATGGCGGTACTAATACTAGCAGTGTTGGTTGTGCTGGGAGTAGTGCTGTTGTTGGAGGTGTAGGAGCTGTCATTGGTACGGTTGTAGCGGCATGTAGTGGATGGACAAGAATGGCTGGCTATATGCGAATAGCCTCCTCGATGTCTTCTTGTGAGCCTGCCTCCCCTGCAAGTGAAACTTCCTCCGTACTCATCTCAGTGGAAGAAGACAACTCGATAGCCTCATAATCATCTCTGTTTAGTGAAGTAGGCGATACATCCCTCTATTTTCTCTTCTTCACCAATGGTGCCCTTGCCTGAGGTGTCTCCTCTCTTGTCGTCTGCACACCCAAATTGGCCCAATAAAATATCGTCAACCATTCTACATCTAGTTGGCCTATGGGTTGGAGTCTTCCCCAGTTGTTCGAAGGCACCTGAGGAAAGATGGCATCCAATAGCAGCCCAATGGCATGCTATGTCATGTAAAAATCCTTGTCCTTCAAGCTCAAAAACTCTTGTATCCTCTTTGAGAGTAGACTTGCCTAGTTATATATTTTTCCCATACTTAGCCCGGTCATGAGTGTGATCATCCATATGGCGATATTAGATGCTTTGCTAGCGCTTGTGAGCCTACACTTGATGAGGTCTAGGATGCATTTCCACTCGGGAGTGGTGAGGAAATTCTTTCTTAACCCTCTATTCCTCGTGCTCGATATGTTGTCTTTCTCCTGCTGCGTGAGATCTGAACGACATACTCTCGCCAGGAGTGTCTCCTTCAACTGTTGGGACATCTTTCTTGAAGGTTTGGTTGTTGAGATTCCTCTTGAGGGTATCTTGAATACCCTAGTGAATTTAGGAGGTGTGAAGGAGATAGTCTCCTGACATCCTCTGTATTATTGACTTGTGAGCGTGCCTATCATAGTGCACTATCATTTGGCGTAGATATGGCTCAAAATGCCGAGAGTTAAAAAATGGTAGTTGACAAGCCTTGTCAACCTGGCGCCATTGCAGTGCAGCTTTTAGGATGTGATCATCCTGTGTTCCCAACCACCATGAGTGATATTCTGTGCCATTTAGACTCTCCCAAGTGATATTATCTGCTGTTATTAAAATAATATTTTATAATGTTTAATGCTCAATATTCTTGTAATCTAGTCGATAAGTTCATTTGCAGTTTCTTTTTAGAAACTTGCTATTTTTTGTAACTTTTGTATTCTATAAGAGACTCAATCTCTTCTGTAAATAATACATTCAATTTTTTTACTGTTGTGTTTGTTTTCACTCACATGGTATTAGAGTCCAGGATTTTAAAAAAATGATTTTTCTAAAAATTTCAAATGAAAATTTTCAAGAATTTTGAAGATCAATTTTTCTTGTTCTAAAATTCATGGGTTTTTTTAAATTCTGAAAGTCACGACCCTTCTCTTGCAAATTTGTGGGCATTTTTTTGTATTCTTAGTACCCGTGTTGTCTTGCTGAGTGTTGCTCATGTTTTTTAGATTTTATGCCCGCGTGTTCTCCTGTGTTTGGATGCAAATCTTTTTCTGGTTCTGGCCGCGCACATCTATGGTCGTGTTTTATTTCTACACGAATTTGAACGCGTTTTTGGTGAAAATCATGACGCATTTTGGGCGACTCTCTCATACACGTTTGGTCTGCGTTTTCTCCCTTATTTGGACGCAATTTTCTGCTGTCTTTAGGTCACGATTTGTCTTCATTTTGGAAGACGTCTTTTCTGGAGACTTTGTGCAGGGTTTCTGAACGGATTTACTTGCGTTTTTTGGAGATTCAAACAATTTTCTGCATTTTTTCTGAAGCTTTCATGGCGGCCTAGGCTTCTGCAAATTCGTCTAGGGTTTTGACCCTTCGTTTCAAGGCAATTTTTTTTTCGATTGTAGATTCTTGGTGGGTTTTTCGAGAGCTCAACTGGGTTGGTCTCCAATTTTTTTGGGTGCATCGTTTTCTGTGCCTCGAATTTTGTACCAACAGATTTGCATTGTTTTCCGTGTTAGTACTTGCCTTAGTGTATTAAAACTCGTGCCTCGGGTTTTGTGCATCAGCCTCTTCTCAGCACCTCATTTTTTGTGCCTCGAAAAGTGTGAAGATGGCTTCTTTGACCAACATTATGTTGGAAGGTAGTCAACGTTTCAATGGCAAAAATTATAACACCTGGAAGTAGCGGATGATGACCATCTTTGAATACCGCTGCCTTGATCAGATGATTCTGGGCAATGTTACTCGACCCACCATTGCAGACACAGCTTAGGAGAAGTTTGATGAGCAAAATCGTGAAGCGGTGATGCTTATCAAACTTTCAGTAACCGATGATCAGCTACCTCAGATTCCGCTTGGAAAAACTGTAAAGGAGATTTGGGACCATCTGAAGGGTTTGCATGAAACTTTTGACAAAAGCCATACGTTTTTCTTGAAAAACATGCTGTTTTCTATCATGATGGATGAGAAGACAACATTGCAGGCGCACCTGAACAAAATCCAGGAGATCCGAGATCAATTGGAGGCTATTGGTCGGAAAATGTAGGAGGAAGACATGGTCGTAATCACTCTGAAAAGCCTACCTAAGTCTTATGAACATTTCATTGAGACTCTCAACATTACGTCTGCTAATGTTGACTTGAAATTTCCAGAACTTTGCACTATCCTCTTGCAGCAGGATCGCTGGAAACAACAATTTGGTAGCAGTGCATCCTCAACCTCTACAAAGCAAGCCTTTGCAGCTAAAACCCAGCCAAAGAACAAAGGGAAAGGTCAGCCTTCACAACAGAAAGGCTCCAGTCAACCTCCGACCAGCCCTAAAAAGAAGAATATTCAGTGCAACTACTGTCACAAGTTTGGACACATGAAGAAGGATTGCCGTGCACGTTTGGTTTTTGAACAGAAGAAGCAGGGAGGGTCTCAGCAGAAAGCTAATGTCACCGAGCACTTCGAATAGAAGGAATCTGCCTTTTATGCATTCATGGCAAAAAGGCTTGCAGACCATGTCAAATCCTCTGCTTGGTACATTGATTCAGGTGCCTCACGTCATTTCACTCATCGGCGTGACTAGTTCATAGACTTCTCTTCGTGCATTGACTCAGTTATTTTTGGAGGAGGCGAAGAATACATAGTTGTCGGTACAGGCATTGTTCAGGTTCAGTTTGGCGGGAGGAATCTCATATTCCTCAATGTATGTTATGTACCTGATATGGAGCTCAACCTTCTCTCAGTCAGTCAGATCATGCGGCATTCTCCTCAGCTGGATGTGGTGTTCAGTGTTCATAAATGTTCCATTGTTGATCGGGCAACTTGCACTATAGTGGCTGTCAGTATTGAGGATCATGGCCTCTACAGGCTTGTGGATACAGGCTAAGTCACAATGTTCGACTTTGAATTCAAGTTCGGCAACATTGAAATTCAGATGAAGTTCGGCAAGGAAAAAATTCGAAATGTAAAAAATTTGGATTAAATTCACCTTATTAATTTTTTTTAATTTTTTAAAATATAAGTAATTTTTTAAAAATATAAATTATTATTTTTTAAATATAAGGTATTTTTTTAAAAATATAAGTAATATATATGTACACACTTGTCTTATTTTTATTTTTATTTTCCCACTCAATTAATAAATTTATTTTATGATAAAATCATAGTGTGAACACCATAACAAATTTGTATTTATTTAATTACAACTATAACATGTTACGCCATATTATATTAATAATATAATTTAGTCTCTTTATCGATTTCTTAAAAACATAATGATTGATTTACTTATGTTATACATCTTAATGAACCGTCTAAGCCTAAGTCTTGACCCTAATTTTTTTTTGATGGGCGATGGATGCAGCAGCGACAAAATGGAGGTGATTCAAATGGAGAAATTCAATGGTGCGGAAAAATGAGGCGGAAATCTGTTTAGGAAAATAATACAATCACTACTGCTGTGACCAGATTGTTCGACTTCCAGACTGTTTGGCGATTGCTCTTGACAAGACTGTTCGGCAATCAAACCCAGAAACTCGTTGTCTGGTGTTCAGAGTGATGCGAGCAAACTTTTTATAGAGAAACAAAATAGAAACCCTTAAAAAATCTATCCGAAAACCCTAATAAAAATTTAAAAACAATATAATTTAGTCAACAAAAATTTATGGCTGTATCGTACGAATAAAATGAAGAATTCAAACGAATTTTTTTATTAATATTTGAAATTCGGCGAAATTTGAATTTCATGGATGAAATTCGCCGAATGCTGTGACACAGGATACAGGTGATTCTCCGGAGTTAGCCATGGCAGCCAAAAACTCTGTTGTCACCAGTCTTTGGCACCAGCAGTATGGGCACTTAAATGTGCATTATCTCTCTTAGCTTGCCTGGGAGGGACTTGTAGCTGGCTTACCTGATATTCAGACTCAGCATCATGGCATTTGTGGCGCTTGTCAGGCCGAGAGACAACATCGGACACCATTTCCAGATGGAGACTCGTGGCGAGCTTCTAAGGTACTACAATTAGTTCATGTTGATATTTGTGGGCCTATGAATACTCCATCTGTTACTTCTTGTAGATATTTCTTGCTATTTGTTGATGATTTCAGTAGGATAATGTGGGTGTACTTTCTTAAGCAGAAATCAAAAGCGTTTATTGTATTTCAGAAGTTTAAGGCCTTGGTAGAAAAAGAGTCCGGTTCTTGCATAATTACTCTTAGGTTAGATAATGGGGGGGAATTCTGTTCTACTGCATTCTCCAACTTCTGTGATACACATGGGATTAAATGCCAGTTAACCACACCCTACACTCCTCAATAAAATGGTGTTGTAGAGCGTCGCAATTGTACCATTGTTGAGATGGCCCGCTCCATGTTGCAACACAAGAGTGTTCCTAACAAATTTTGGGTAGAAGCATTTTTCACTGCAGTCTATCTCCTTAATCGGTCACCTACTCATGCTGTTAAGGGGAAGACTCCTGAGGAAGCTTGGACTGGTAGAAAACCCAGGATTAGTCATTTGAATTTTTTTGGCTCTTTGGCATATGTATGGATTCTAGATGCCAAGCGCTCTAAGCTGGATTCCAAGAGTCAAAAGCTTATGATCATAGGATATAGTGACAACCATAAGGCTTACCGGTTGATTGACGTAGACACTGATCGTCTTCTCTTTAGTTGGGATGTTGTCTTTGATGGAGAACGAGGACCGTTTCACCTTTCCTCGCCTGTTCAACATTCAGAGGATCAGCCCTTGAAGGCTTTTGATTTGGGTGTTCGTCTTCCGTTAGGTCTACCTGATGGGAGGGATGATGTAGATTCTATCTTTGATGATGCTCAACCTGATTTTCCTCCGGATGATCTTGATTTTCTACTTGTTGAACCAGTTCCAGATCCACAACCAGTTCTAGCTCCTCCTGTTGCATTTGATGTTGGCACTTCTTCTCAGAGGCCTAAATGGTGGGCTAAGACTATTGGAGATCTTCATGATGATTAGCTCATTGAGGGGAGATCATCCAGAAACAAGAGCAAACAGCAGCATACAGTTAACTTTGCTCTCATGGCCAACATTCACAGTGTATATGAGCCTCAGACATATTCAGAGGCTAAAGGAATTCCTGAGTGGGAAAAGGCTATGGAGTCTGAATACCAGAGTCTTCAGAAGAATAACACTTGGGTCCCTTTCTGATCTTCCTCCAGGGAAGAAGCCCATTAGCTGCAAATGGGTGTATAAGGTGAAATACAAAGCTGACGGAACCCTTGATAAGTACAAAGCTCGTCTAGTTGCAAGGGGGTTCTCATAGAAAGAAGGCATTGACTACGAGGAGACCTTTGCTCGTACAACCAAGATGAGTACCATTCGGCTCGTCCTTGCCTTAGCAGCCCAGTTTGGTTGGAAAGTCCATCAGATGGATGTTAAGAGTGCTTTCCTCAACGGTGAGTTGAAGGAAGAAGTCTACATGACGCAGCCTCCAGGGTTCAAGGTTGCTGGTAAAGAACACAAGGTGTGCAGATTGGTCAAAGCACTCTATGACCTGAAACAGGCTCCTTGGGCTTGGTACATCAAGATTGACAAGTATCTTTCAGATCATGGCTTTCAGAGGAGTCCATCTGACTCTAATTTGTATGTCAAACATACTGGTAGTGATATCCTTATTCTTGTTGTCTATGTGGATGACTAGATCATTATTGGTAGCTCGACACATTTGATCAATGAGATCAAACAGGATTTGTGCAACACATTTGACATGACAAATTTGGGACTTTTGCATTACTGTTTAGGTGTTGAGGTTTGGTAGACCGAGAGTAGTATCTTCATCTCCCAGTCCAAATATGCTCGAAGTCTACTGGATAAGTTCCGAATGCAGGATTGCAAACTTGCCTCCACACCCATGGAAAAAGGGCTTAAGTTGTCAGCTAAGTTAGACTCACTGGTAGTTGATGAATCATTGTTTAGGGCTCAGGCAACTAGTGGGCAGCCTCATCTATCTCACTGCCACTAGACCTGACCTCAGTTTTGCAGTGAGCTACATATCGCGCTTCATGACAGCCCCCAAGGCTGATCATTGGGTAGCAGCGAAGCGTGTGTTGTGTTATGTGAAGGGCACTTCTGACTATGGACTCTTGTACACTTGGAGTCACAATCCTAAACTCAGTGGTTTCACAGACTCAGATTGGGCAGGTTCAGTTGATGATAGGAAATCAACATCTGGGTATGTGTTTAGCTTGGGATCTAGTGCAGTCACATGGACTAGTAAGAAGCAGCAGGCAGTGGCTCTCTCCTCGACAGAAGTAGAGTATCGGGGAGCAGTTAAAGCGGCATGTGAAGCGGTTTGGCTTCGTTAGATGCTTGCGGATATGCAAATATCTCAAGCAGGTTTGACTCCCTTGTTCTGTGATAATTAGGGGGTTCTCAAACTTGCCAAGAATCCGGTCTTCCATGACAGAACCAAGCATGTGGAAACTCATTGTCATTTCATTCGGAAGCTGGTTGAAGATGGATCGATTCAGTTGCTGTATGTTCCAACAGAGGAGTAGACAACAAATATTCTCACCAAGTCGCTTAGTCCAGATAAGTTTGTAAAATTCAAAGGGCATCTTGGTGTAGTTGACAGATTGAGCATTAAGGGAGGGTATTAAAATAATATTTTATAATGTTTAATGCTCAATATTCTTGTAATCTAGTCGATAAGTTCATCTGCAGTTTCTTTTTAGAAACTTGCTATTTTTTGTAACTTTTGTATTCTATAAGAGACTCGATCTCTTCTGTAAGTAATACATTCAATTTTTTTACCATTGTGTTTGTTTTCACTCACAACTGTCACTATATTGTCGTCCTTCCCCTTTGCCATTTTCCCTCTTGCAATGCGAGGTTGGAATGGTGCTGGCCGTTTCCCTTTGTTGCTATTGACGACCATGTTCATCTGGCAACAATAAACTTTTGATACTCTCGGATATGGTATAAATAAACAATAATTCTACCAAAAATAGTTACAACAACGAACTTGTCAAGGCCACTATACTAACCAACGAATGGAGGGTTGTGCAATACTTCCAATTCTTTGGGAAAATTTGTTTTGTCTTGCCTGCTTATGCCGTTTAGTGGGTCTGGAGCTTTCCCACCCTACTCGTATGGTATTTTTGGAATTCTTCTGCCGTACCCATACAGTCACCTCAACTCTTTGCCTTTGCGCTAGTCGCTGCCATATGAGGAGTACTACTGTAGTACTAGATGGTTTTGAAGGATGATCATACAATATGTTTTGTATAATATGGGAGATTAAGAGTTGTACGATTTTTGAAACCTCCATATGTTACTCTTCTATGAGTCTTCTATTTGCCACACAAGGTAATCTTCTACGATCCGTATGATCACTTGTTCGTATTGTATACTCACTCTTCGCTGTATTTCTCCAGAATACAGTGCGCTCCACCGACCATGCCTCTCAATCAACCATAAACTCCATTGGCAATGTCCCCAATCCGTCGTATGCTTTTCTTCACCTTCTTTCGTATGGTTCTTTGTGATTCCTTATTCTCTTTATGTTGTCTGCCTGTTGTAACCTTCGTATGGCCACGCGCCGTATTGCCACTATGTTGCACCCTTGTACGGACTCCTTGCATACAAACTCTTCTCTCTACAATCACCTTTCAAAATTTCTCCTTTGTTATCGATTTCTATAACTCTCTTTTGGCCATATGGCCTCTTTTATCCTGAATAATTTAATATTTTTTATTCTAATTTTTCTCCATCTCATATTTTTTCCACTTCAATATTTCTTCCCTTTTGATTTTTCGCTTTTTTCACTTTTCAACTCCAATTTAATTTTTTGCTTTTTGTTCTTTTTATTCTCCTCGTCATTAATGTTTCTTTTTTGACTTTTTCTTTCATCACCTTTCTTTGCCTTTACTTTTGACGCGTATCACCACTTATATATGAACGGGGGTCTTTTATAGCACCCCTCTTTGCAACATTTTATGAGGTACTTCAAATCAAAAATCTTATTAACCAGGGGAGCAGGTCCCGTACCTTTATTTTTTGCTTTATGTTCTTTTTATTCTCCTCGTCATTAATGTTTCTTTTTTGACTTTTTCTTTCGTCACCTTTCTTTGCCTTTACTTCCGACGTGTATCGCCACTTACATATGAATGGGGGTCTTTTATAGCACCCCTCTTTGCAACATTTTATGAGGTACATTAAATCAAAAATCTTATTAACTAGGGGAGTAGGTCCCGTACCTTTATAGCTTCCATCGACGTATTGCCCACCATACTATTGGTACCATGTCATGTTTTCTCCATCCACCATTGACGGACTTGTTGGATTTGGTATGATTCGCCATTGTCTATTGGAGGTCACCAGTGTAGGAGGCTTTAGATTATGTTCTTTGGTGTACTTGATTACCTCCTCGTTGTATCTGTCTGGTTGTGTAGCGATGAACATATCTTCTGCCATTATTAAGGTTTTCAAGCACGTTCCTTCCTTTTCTGGATATTAATCCCATTCATCCTCGTCCTAGTCACTTTGTCCAATTCGCCTTCATTGTGCACTGTTTTTTCCTTTCTTTCCTTCTCTACTTTTTCCTTCCTTTCCTTCTTAGCTTCTTCATGAAGTTGATAGGACATGTACCCTCTTTGTTCTCCTTCGTAGGGTGCATGAAATTTCTAGTGGCCCTAGACTCCTTTCCATAATGTAGGTGTTCCAAACAGAGCGTTGGTTAAATGTTTATGTACCCAAGGTACTGCAATTCCGTCCACTTTTTTTTTAATGAGTCTTTCTTCCACCATTTTCTTGCCTCCTGGTGCTGTCTAGTCTTCCTCTTCTGCAAACTGGTTTCCATTTATTCCCCACTCCTATTCTTCCATGGTTTCATCTCCGCTTACTGCCCAATCTTCTTTTGTTGCGTAGCCTAGCATATTTATTCCGAATGTTGCTTCAACTTCAATCTGTTGATGGAGTCTTGTACCAATGTTCCGTCTAAATTCTCGAGTTTGATTGCTCCGTTCTCACCAACTTCTCTGATTTTAAATGGTCCGAGCCACCTTACTTTAAATTTTCTTGGCTTAATCTCGTTATGACCATTATATTTTAAAGCTAACTGTCTAGGTTGGAATCTCGTTCGACGAAGGTGCTTGTCGTTCTAGTACTTTCTTCTCTTTTGTATTGCCTCTGTTGCCCGTTGTGCCAATATTCTTCGTTCGTCAAGTTTGTTGAGTTGGAATAACTGCTCCTTCAGACTCTTCGTATCACCCAGTCTATTCTCCACGGCTATTCTCAAGCTCGACACCATGTATTCGACTAGCACTATCGCCTCTTGACTGTACATTAGCTAGAATGGTGTGTGCCCAATTGTCACCTTATAAGTCATACGGTATGCCCATAGTGCGATAGGTAACTTCTCTTCCTAGTCAGCTTCCTCAATGCCGCACGACTTGTGAATGACCGAGACAAGTACCTTGTTTGTGGACTCTACTTGACTGTTGGCTCTCGCATAGTATGACTTGACAAGTTGTGAAAGATCCGAAACTTTGTCGTCATTAGGCTAATGACATGATTGACGAAGTGTCCTCCCCTGTCACTTGTAATTTGTATCGGAATACCATACCTTGTGACTATCTGTTTGTAGATGAATCTCGCCATACTAACTGCTATGTTGTCGGGCAATGCTCAAGCCTTTGCCCTTTTCGTCAAGTACTTGGTAGCAATGACTATGTACCTACATTGATGCAATTGGCTAACTTTCAGTGGAGCAATGAAGTCTAGTCCCCATCGTTCGAACAGTTCCTGTGGTTGAGATGGAAAAAGTGGCATGTAGTCCCTTCTGAGAGGTTTGTCAACTCTCTGACATGTGTCGCATCCTACCACCCACTCTTGGGCATCTGTGTGTACGATCGGCCACAACAATCTTGCCAAGAGAACTTTTCGAGTTGTGGCATCCGGTCCCATATGCCCTCTAGCCAGACCTTCATGTTCTTCCTTGAGTACCCCTAGAATTTCTTCCTCATGACACATTGTCTCAATACATGATTTGATCCCATCTTATATAACAAACCATTAATGAGATGAAATGTTTTGCTCTTTAGTGCTAATTTCCGTCTCTGTCTTGGTGGCATCTCCTTCGGAAAGGTGGATGTAGATAGGTACTCTCCGATGCTCTTGTACCATGGCGGTAGTGTTGCGATCTGAAATAAGTGCGCATCAGGGAAGTCTTCATTCACTCCCTCGGGTGGTTCATTGAACCGGATTCTCGATAACTGGTCGGTGATGACATGATTCTTCCTTGGCCGTATGATTATGGTGAATGTGAATTCCTGTAACAATAAGAGCCATCGGCTTACTCTTCCCTAGATGATTGGTACATGAGGGCTTGATGGTCAACGTAGAATGTGAAGGGTGTAGTCAACAAATAGTGCCTAAATTTTTGTACAATGTACACCATACTAAGAGCTTCTCTCTCTGTCGTACTGCAATTCTTTTTTGCTTTTAACAACAACCAACTTGCAAAAAATACGGGGTGATCCAACCCTTGGACTCCTTGCGTCAATGTTGCTTTGATAGTGTAATTCGAGGCGTCCACATGCACATGGAGCTCTTTGCTCTAGTCTGGATATGCCAATATCGGTGAACTGATTAGTTGTACTTACAACTCATTGAAAGCTTTTTCCTGATCCTCAGTCCACACAAATGGTTGTCCCTTTCTAGTAAGTACATCCAGTGGGTAGGAAATCTGAGCAAATTTTTTGATGAACCTTACATGACCGAGAAATGACTTCATGCTAGTGATGTTCTGTCTTGTCAGGGTCCATCTTGAGTCCCGCCTTGCAGATGATGTGGCCCAACAACTTGCCTTGCGGTACCATGAATCAACACTTCTTCGGGTTCAGCGCCAGACATGTTGCTCTGCACTATTCCATGCACTCTTCGAGTGCCTTCAGATGTTTCTTTTGGTCACAGTAGGTTGACTAGTCATCGAGGAATGCCTCGAAATTCCCAACTGACATTTTGTCAAAGATGTTTTGGATGATTCTCTGAAAGGTTGCTGGAGCGTTGCATAACCCGAACGACATCCGGTTGTACGCATACACTCCATCCTCGACTACTAATGTCGTATTCAACTTGTCTTCTTTGGTGATGCTTATCTGATTGTAGCTTGAGAATTTGTCCATGAACGAGTACATTTCATGTCAAGCCACTTCCTCAAGGATTGTATCGATGGAGGGGATTGGGAAGGGATCCTTGATCATCATCGCATTCAAACTTCTGAAATCTATGCATATCCAAATCTGTTTGGATTCCTTCAATGAAATGACGATCAGCGAAACCCAGTCACTGACTTCCACTTTGAAAATGATCTCAGCTTCTAGCATTTTCTCGATTTCTTCTTGTACCTTGGTAGCATAGTTTTTATTCATTTGGTATGGTCTCTTACGTACGGGTTGTGCTCTTGGTACGAGGGGAATCCTATGTACACACAATTTTGGTGGTATCCCTTTGAGATCTTAATATTTCCAGGTGAATGTATCTTTGTACTTCGTGAATATTTTGAATGCTGCCGCCTTTAGTACGGGGTTCGAATCATCTCCGACCAAGATTGTCTTTGGTTTGTCTTCATCCCCCAAGTTCACCTTTTTCATCCTTGGTTCCTCATACTTGATTATTTTGTCTCGTTCGAACTTGGTGGGCTGGCATATCATCCAATTTTGCTACTCCCTCCTTGTATTCTTTGTACTCGGTAGGGAATGTCGGGCTAGTCATGCCCTTATCTTCTTCTTGCTCGATTTACCTGATCTGTAGCATGTTGCACTCCGGGTGGAACACCTCGTAGTCTTCCATCTGCCAATAGACCATTGAGAGGATGGTCTTGTCTTCAGAGCAACTCTTGAGGTCAAATACCCCTTCATCATTGGGTTCCATAAAATTTCTTCCTTCGTCTGCATTTGATTCTCCTTTGTCAGACTTTGACTCGGAAGACGCCAACTCTTTGCTCACAACCCGATTCTTCAAGTCAATGACGTACTTTCTTTTGCCACTCTCGATGGATAGTGTGTTCCATTTCTAGTTGTGATCCGCTTTGGTTGCAATCAACCACCCTCTCCCAAGCAGTCCATCGTACACCACCTTTTGTAGCGAGGTGATGACAAAGTTTAACAAAAACTGTTGTGTCGATTATAACATTTTGTGCCATCAGTGTACCTAATGGTTTGATACCGTGCTGATCGACGCCCACCAAGTGGAATGTTGGTGGCTAGAGAGTCGGTTTCTTGAGACACTTCCAGGTCTCCTCCGGTAGTACGTTCACTCTTGAACCTCCATCAACAATGGTATTTGTGAGTGTCTTTCCCATAATCTCCATCTGTATGATGGTTGGCTTCCTTCCAATGTTCACTGTGAGTAACATTGGATCGGGTTCTTGTTTACCTTCGGGTAGTGGTACTGCTCCGTCCTTGCTTGTGCTTCTCGGTCAAACTTGATTGTCACTGACTATGTTCGTGATTGCCACTCTCAATTGTGGCATTGTTTGTAGAAGATCTATTACCTTGATAGGTACGGTTGTCTTCAACATCTGCTGTACGATGTTTTTCTCCGGTTCCGATCGTAATGATGTACTAGCTGCTTCATTGGAGGTTTTCCTTTCCTTGGCCATTGCTTGTTCTACTTCCTCCTTGGCCTCTTAGAGTCTTTCCTTCTCCATACGAGGGTCTGGGTACATGGCCTTCTTCGTTTGTGCTCTGGTAATTGCCAAAACCTCCTTTTCCTCTACTTCCAGCATGTTGATACCTTTCTATTGCGAGCAGTCGGTGTCTTCGTGATTGCCCGGTCCGCACCACTTACATAACATTCCTCCTTTGCCTTGATTGTTTTGGCATTCTCTTGCAAAATGAACCCATTCATAGCACTTTTGGCACTAGATCATGGGTCTTCCTTTAGAATCGTATTGTATTCGGCTTCTCGGCCCATTGTTGTTGTACCGATCATTATTTCTTCTATTTCGGTACTTGCCAGGAGATGCATTAGTGTTAGTATTTTGAGGTTTAGGAGGTGTGGTTGGAGGGGTTGACTGTTCCCCCTGGGTGAAGAGTACTTGTGTACTTCTTGTTTTTAAATTGTACGGGCATTCTTTGATGGAATGTCCTAGTACCTGACAGATGTCACATAATGATTTCTTTGGACAATTGTTTTTCGTGTGACCTATTTTACAATCGGTGCAACATAATTCTTTAGGTTCTTTTGGGGTATCTTTGTCGGCCTTCAACTCTTTCATCATGAACATCATGTCTCGTCAGAGGGCTTGAACAGTTTTGGATTCTTCGTCACTGCTCTCGTTGTCATCCGTCTTCCTTTTTGTTCGAGAGGACGTTTTATATTCATTCTCAAAGTCCATCATCTGATTGTAAGCCTTGGTGTATGACGATGGAGGTACTACCTTCATTTTCTTCCTTTGAGGGAATTAGTCCTTCAATGAACCACCGCTTCTTCAGTTCGTTGGTCGGTTGGTGCTCTAGCTTTACCAACAATTCCTTGAGCCTTCGATTGTAAGCTCATATGTTTTCATGTTTCCCTTGTTCAGTGTTTTAGATTTCGGCGACTATTTCATTGTCGTCCCTCAAAAGTCAGTATTCTTCCTGAAATGCTCTTTTTAATGCCTCCCATGTGGCTTTGTGTGCTACATCTAATTTTTTTATACCAATCAATCACTATGCCTTTGAGAGTCATTGAAAATGATCTCAGCCATTAATCTCTATCTTCTTGGCCACTTGCTATCCATATGGTCTCACAAGTTTTGCAGTGTCTTGCTGGATCCTCTGACCTGTTCCCCATTAATTTTGCAATTTCTGCCTTTCCACACTCGGACAGGCTGGCGGAGTCACCCTTTTCCTTCCTTGATGTTCTCCCCATGCATTGGACCTATTTTGACTATTTTGCTTAGTACGTTCTAATGCTTGCCTTGCACTCATGGTCACATATGAGTTCTCCACTCATCCACCCTCAACGTCCTCTGCACTCCGGGTATCCTGGGGGTCGTTCTTGCACTCCCTTCGTCTGGGGGTCTTCAGTTCCGACCCTCCAATTCTTGGTTCTTCTTCTGATATGGATAATTCTCGGATGTGGTGTATGCTGTTTTCATTTTCTTTTGTTAATTTATTTTTAGAGTCTGTTTGTTCTTCGTCATTCGATACTTTCTCTATGGACGGTTGCCTTGGTTGGTCGGCAAGGTTTTGGTGTTTCTTCGAAAAGGTCTTGGTTTGTTTCTTCGGTGATTTGTCTCAATTGTCGACGTCTTTCCTCTTGTTCTTTTACTCTTAGGGATCTTCATACCCGTTCTTCTAATGATTCCTAACCACTTGGAATTCGGTTCCTGTCTTTGTTTGGTCATACGGGCATTAATTTTCGGGAGTACGTCTACAACTAGTCTCGTGTTCTTCCTCCTCCCGTTTGTTTCTTTCCTCGTACTGTTGCATTGTCTGCTGCCTTCGTAGTTCTTGGTCCCTCTAAGCTCGAAGGTCTTGCAGTATAATATAGTTACGTGCGATCAACCGCTGTAGTCCATTGAGAAGGCGATTGACTTCTAGGTTGACCGTGAGATTGCTTGAGGGACCTCTCGCTTGAGAGCTTTCCTTCGTATGTGCTCCTTTAGTGAGATATCCCACAGATTTACGAAATATTTTGTCAACGTGTCTTCTCTTTCTTCGTTAACTTGTACCGGCTCTTCGGCTGGCTGACCCATTACAACACCATTATTCTCGTCTATGTGTTGTGTATGAGAGTTCGTTCGACAACGACGCCAATGTTTACTCACTTATTCTACTTGACAAGTTATAGAGTAAGCGAAAGTAACAGAAGACAAAACATGATATAAAGTTCTTACACAGTACATGAAGGACAAACTTGATTCTCATTCATTCACAAATTTGCAACAAGTACATCAAAAGCATAACAATGGTCCCTGACTATGAACAATAAAGACGTATAAAAAGTTTGTCGATGTTGGTTAAAAATGCCAACTCTTGGCAACTATCAACTGGCTACAACAACCGTTGGGGACTCAACATGTAAAACCAAAACATAATTATTTATTTATTTACTTCCTAACTGGCCGACTAAAACATTTGCAATTAAATTTCGGCCGACTACAAAACAAATTACAATAATGTGCTAATGATAGCACAATAATAACAAATATAAAACTAATCCCATCATGCTAAGATATATTCTACTATGGTAACATTAATCTAATAACTTATTCTTCTATATCAGGTGCACACTTGATAGTACGATTTTGACTTTGTGTGCTCTCGACAATGGGATATCAAACTTCAATTCTTTTCACATTAATATGATTTCTTTCTTTCTTTTTTTCTTTCCGACTTTTCTTTTCCACTTATAGCTGCACACACTTGATCTTGTGCCTTGGCAAATTTCATTGACAAAAACTACCTTTCTTTGCTGTGATGAGTGACTTCTATAGCTTCCTTCCATGATTTCTATGAAGATAAGAAAAAGACAACAAAAATGACACTTGCACACAAGAAGAAGAAAACAAGACAGTTTTAAAAAGGGACTTGTGCTTTGGAAAACAGCAAAGTCTTTTAAGCTGAAACTTGAAACAACATGAAAATTTCGTAAGGGTGCAACACATACCATCAAAATGGTATAGCTTTACGGATTTTCCTATTTAGTGGTTTGATGAGGACTCGTTTCATAATACTCAAACTTAAAATTCAAAATGAGCTAGTCCTTGGATGATATCACATAGCTCACTTGGTCTGGAATGTTCTTATTAAACAAAGCTTTGTTGTATATTATTTTAAGTTGCAATGTTGCATGGTTTATCTCATGTTTTTGAGGTTATTGGGTTGCAATACATTTGATATTGCACATATATGTTTCAAAAGATAAGGATTTCTGATATATGAAATGAATCATTGTTGGATTTTATAGATTGGTTAATTATTTGGTTGAAGTGATCTGTTTGAGCAAGTTTTTTAAAACAAAACTTAACATTTTACTTCTGTTCTATTCACGTATCATTTATATACTTAACATTTTTTTTGCTGACAACAGTATCATGATGGTTTCATTTTATTTTTTCTTTTGCAGGGAAGGAGTTTTCATTGATGGAGTTGGGATCTCAGGAGAATCCAAGTTCTTCAACTTTTTCATTCAGTGAGGAGGACCATACTCTTGGAAATTCTCTTCGATATGTTCTAAATCAGGAGTATGTATTTGACTGACTGCCGTTTGTTTTCCTTTCTCCCAATAACTCACCTCATTTATGACTTGTTTCCTTTCCTAAGCACTTTATTATGCACTTTATTGTGAGTAAGACAAAATTGTCATATGTATAGGGATTTCATGCTTGACCATGTGCTTTTTATAAGGTGAGGGAGAGGGAGAAGGGTGAAGGAAGAGGAGCATAAAGAGGGGTAAAGAAAGCTGATTTCCATAGATGGCAAAAAAATTTAATTGGTTAAGATTCAAGAATTAATATACTTGCTATATAAATTGAAGGAAGTGCATTTAGTCATTTGTTCTGAAATCAAAGGAATGTTTGCATTTGACATTTTGAAAGGTGCTCCAAAAAGCATCTTTGGAGAAATCATGAAATGCCTAAAATTAATTACAATTGCAGGCTGGAAAGAAAATACAGCTGTAAGAAGTAAGACATAGATCTAACTGTTTTATTTGCCATAAATTTCTGTAAATTCAACATTGGCCCAGCAAATAACTTCCTTTCCCTTTGACAGTTGATCATAAGCAAACCACCCAAGATGTCATTCCCGACAAGGGCTTTCTGAGGCTCCTCTCCTGCCATAGCATTAATCTCCCATTTAACATCTAAGCTAATTTCCTGCAGTCTTAATCTTTCAAATGTTTTAGGAAGGATATAAGTCTTCCAGTTCATAGCACGAATATTTCTAGATTTAAAAACCCAATGTATAAGATCTCTGAATATATTCAGGTTTAATCAAACTGAGATTTATAATAACATGCAATGAGTTATGCCATTAGACTAAAAGACCTTCTGGCAAACTTGAAGAATTGAGTAGAAGGGGCTGCTGAGTGTCAACCATTTCCTTGTGACTTTTGTTAATAAAAACAAAAAACCTCGATCCCAAATCCTTCAACATATTGCCAGCTTGTGCCTCAAAAACACTGGAAAGACATGAAGTGTCATTTGGAAACTGGATTTCAAGGAGTTCATCCATATCTGACACTATCATACTTTTTATTAGAGGAACGGGTCAAGTTCCTAAGGAGAAAGTGAATCAATTTGCCTTCTTATACAAACAATGAAGTTGCCAGATTAGAACTGTGTCTACTAGAACTTTGAAGATCAGAGGACTTGAAATTAAATGATTCTGTCTGTTCCCCATTAATTTATAACTGAGAAGAGAAATCTTTAAAAAAGCCATAATTGTTCTTAGTACTTAAAAACTTATAAACCAAATACATTTTCCTCAACATCATCTCTATAAAGGATTACTCAGTCGAGTCATAAGCATTTTCAAAATCAAATGCTTGCACATTTTTTGTTAAGAGGCCCTAGTTCAATATAGCCCTACCTTTTGGGTAATTAGAATACTCAGGATATAATCTTCATTCTATAAAACCTGTTTGAGTGAAAGGACTATTAGGAAAAAATCTTCTCAATATCAGCCAAGGCTTTGCAAAAGGTTTTATATGCCACATTTAGCAACCTAATAGGAGAGTATTATTGTAGAATGGAATCCCATCATAGGGATATGCCACTATAGTAAACAACGGAGAAACCATAACTAACAGGGTACTTATAATCCTTTAAAAATCTAATGGCAATATTAATTTGCTCACCTATATCTTTAGCTTCAATTTTGGATTCTCCCTAGGGAACTGCCTCACTGCATTTTTTTCATTAGTTCCATTGTAAGAAAATAGATGTCTAGACACTGAAATAGCTATTCAATCGGAAGAAAATGGAATTTTAAAGCTATAAATAAAAATTTGGAAGCATTCTTTGTGGCCTCTACATCTCTAGAAATATCTTTAACATCAATCAAATCAATCTTTTCCCTTTAGTTTATGGTTTTCAAAATTCTAAAAGCATATCTACCCCTCTTGTAAGTCAGAATGCCTTTTTAACCACATAATTATGGATACAATACATGAGTATTTATACCAGTGAAATTCTCTAACCTGCTATTCATTAGATAATAGAAACTTGCTGTTCTCACAGCCTAACGTTCCCAGAATCATTCTGGATTCTAGATTGAATTCCAGACGGATACACTTGCATTTTCCTAAAAACCTCCCAAAATCGCTTAAAAAGATGTCTGATGACATCCATAGCCAGAAAGAAAATAATTAGATCCCTTAGATTGCTCAAACTGTCCCAAACTACCCCAAAATCATCTTGACATTCCCAGTCCTGTAAGTGAGAATTTCAATCTATATAGGTCTTTAATCATTTTTCTATCATTCAAGGATCACATCCTTACCTCTAAAATTAAGTTCAATTACTACAGGGTGGTGTATGGAAAGAATAGAAGAAAAAACATTCTATTTTAAAGGGCTGCTAAATTCATTAGATTATCAACAAATTTACAGGTTGGAATATGAATGTGGCTGGCTGGTATGCATCATTTGTCACAAGGCTGGTCAAGCCTGAACAACATTAAAAATCACAACATAAATCTTTTTCAAATCCACTGCATATTAGATACCACCCAGGGACCAAAAATTCATAGAATATTACGCTACCAGATCAAACATCAAATCTACAAAGTAATGAAAAATTAAACAAAGCAGCTACCAATCACAGGCTGCTGCAGCTCTTGCACCAGGTCTGGCATCCTGGTCAGATCAACCCTAAACATCCTTATGGTGAGTGTGTGAAATACAATCAAAGCATCCAAAGTATATCTCCTTTGGGCGATCTACAACCTCCTGTTGAACTGGTTTAGTGTCCTCTGAGATTTGAGAATAGACAGACAAAATAACCCGAGCCTGTTAGCGGAACCATTTTCAACCATCTGGCAGAGGGTGCCATGGATTGAGCCATCTAAAACAGAAGACTGCCTTACAGAGTAGGGCTTCTGCTTCTGAGTTTGCTTCTACCAGCTTTGGGAGGGTGCTGAGGGGCATAGGGAGAGTCCTCAAATCCACCCTCCAATGGTGCTCTGCTAACAGAGCAAGGGGCATACCTAACACTTTCTGAAAGGCAGGTGATCTTAGTTCACACGAAGAAAATCCCGATTTCTTTAAAGTCTACAGTCTTCATTAGTGAAAAAACAATACCTAGAATCCAAAATAGAAATGAAGAAAACAAGATCATCATGGATCTCCTTTCTTGAGCCAATTGATTTCATTGTCTTTGATCTTTTAGGAACTAAGCAGCCAGTTTGTGCTTTGTAAGCCCCATTTTTTGGTCCAGTTTGCACCATGTTTGGATTCTCGGTCAGTTTGGTCAAGGGTTTTGCAAGGGCACACCTTTTCCATTGTTGGTTTATCGCAAGTTCACTTAGGACAAATTTTGATGAATTTCAAAGAACCCACATTGAAATCCTTGGAAATTGATGAGTTTTTTAATTTTAAAAAAATCATATTTGGTTGACATTGATTATTATTGACAAAAAGGGGATCCCTAACCCTAAAAGTGGCTTGTAAAACATTTGAAACACTAAAACAAACTCATTTTACCTCATTGTGAAAGCAAAAGACAAAAACCATTCATTTTTGCTTGCTGTTACACGAACATAATTTAAGATTCATCACTGAAGGTTCCAAAGTGGTTGGATTGCTACTCCTTTGTGTGTGCAATAGCCCCATTCGCTTCCACGTAGATCGTAGAGGAATATTATTGTAAAAGAGGCAAGGTTTTTTGGCTTTTTCTTCATTTTTGTTTTACAAACTCTCTTGTTTTGAGTTTTCTTGTCAAATTCTTGTTTGTTTTCATTCTTTAATGAATCTATATTTAAAATATTAAATGAGTTAGGATACATACATACATATATATAAATATATTGTTTGTTTTCATTTGTTTGGAATGTGTTGTCTGCCAAACTTTTTATCATAGGGATTATAATGGCAGCTATTTCTAGCTTTGCGAGCCAATCCCACTTCAAAACAAACCCAATCTTTTTGCTTTGGAAGTATGTTAAAATGTTAAAGTAGGTTGTAGGTAGTGAGGGATATGTTTGGGTTTGCAATGGGTGTGATGTGAAGTATACAAGCTCATACAATTGGGTGAAAGCCCATTTTTGTGGTATAACAGGATAGGGCATCAGAGCTTTCCTATGAAATAATGGTGTACCTTTGCCATCAGAGCAAGTGATAACACATATATTAAAGAACATGAGCAAGCAAATGAAGCAACAAGTCGTAAAACAAACTATCCTTTGGCAAAGAAAGGATCTCAAGTAGATATGATGTGAAGTATACAAGCTCATATAGTCCAAGGAAATCCCATTTGTGTGGCATTATTTGATAGGGCATCAAAGCTTGCCTACGAAAGAATGGTGTACTTGTGCCATTAGAGCAAGTGATAGCATAAGAAGAGGATCAAGCAAATAAAGTAGCAAGCTGTAAAAAAATCATCCTTCAATAAAGAAAGGATCTCAAGAAATGAAGCCCCCCTCTTCCCCCATCTAATCTTGAAATTAAAGTAGAGAGCCACCCATTTGTGGTCATGCCTCAAGAAGAAACTACTTCATATAAGAAATCAAAGGGATTAGTGGAAATGAAATTTCAAAATGAGCAGTGAGTGACTATTGATCAAATGTGTTGATCAACACATTGCAAGATGTATCTATGCAAATAGATTGGCTTTCAATTTTGTTTGCTCACTATACTGGCAATCAATTATGACAAAAAATAATTAGGCTCCAAAAGGGTACAAGAGCTTGTGTTATGATAGCACCTCATTAAACTTATAGAAGATTCATTGAGTCCCATTAAGGATTTGTAGGTCGAGATAGGGGTGTCCATCATTTTCAATGGATGGAAGGATTCCAAAAATTGGTCCTTGATCAATGTGATTATAGCATCCCCTAAAGGGGTAGTGTTTTTGAGAGTTGTAGATTGTGGGGGTTAGGTGAAGGATGGCCAATTTATTATTGACATTCCCATAGTGGCCATTTAGGAAGTGGGTCTTCGTGATGTTGTCCAAGTTGCAATGGATGACGCAAAAAATTGTAGAGTTGTTGGTTTGTTTGTTTGTTGAGAAACCTTATTTGCATATCTTTTGGATGCTTTGTGCTATCCATTACCTTAATCTTTTGCTACCATAAAAATTGATTGGATCAAATAGGTGTACGTTGAGGTTGAAAAGATCTGAATGTTCATTACCAACTACCACATGACACATAACATATTCAAAATATTCCCAAAATTGGATGTGTTGAAGGCAAGTGAAACAATATAATATTTTATGTTTCACTTTAGTAATTTATATTTTTAAGCTTAATTTTGTTTCTTCTTTGTTTGTAATTTTTTTTAATTTTTATTTTTAAGCTTAATTTTGTTTCTTCTTTGTTTGTAATTTTTTTTAATTTTTATTTTCGAAATAAATTGTCAAGACCTGTTTTGCCTCCTACACAATCATCTTGAGACAAATTGTGAAAGTTCAAGAGGCATTGTCTAACATGGTCATCAGCCAAGTTTGGTCCATATGGAGGCAATCCAACACTAAGAGGGCAACACATTAAGCGAATGATCTTAGATGACACTTGGTGGGATTGTATAGAATATTTTCTTAATTTCACTTAGCCCATTTTGAGTATGATTTGTTATACTGACATGGGTTGTAGCATCCCTCAAGTTGTACTCAAAATTTTCATTTTTTTTTTTCAAATCCAAATACAAAATTTAAACCAAAAGTTCATAGCCAAGAATTAAAACAGTTCTCTATTATAAATAATCTGATATCTATATAAAAATTCAAATAGAATTTGATAGAAAATCATAGATTTAAATTTTTTAAACAAACACTTCATTTGTTTGTTCATTAAAATAAATTGAAAGAAAAGATTAAGAAGAAAATAATCACCAAGATCTATTCCCCTGACCTTGATACCTGCTAACCCTTTCCTTCTACCTCCTCTATTTATAGTTTCTTTTTCCAATTTTCTTTGTTTTTGTAATTTTTTAATTTTAATTTAATTTATAAAAAATGCATTAAAAGTGGGAGGTATCTCCACCATTTATGCTCACTTATTGGTTGAGAACAAATAATTTTTAAATATTAAAGAGTTGTTTTCTCTACATTGACTCATGATAACAACTCAATCAAGAAAGATAACTTAGTAATTAACTATTACAAAGGAGTTAAACTCATTAATTGGTTGAGAAAAATATTATTAAAATAAAAAAAATATTTTTCCTCTGCAAACACCTTTATCGATTGTAGCTAACTAGTAAATCAAGTAGATTAACTATTGTATTTCATGCAACTTATTATCTTAACTTAAGAGTAAATTTTAATTTAACTACCGTTTAACAAAAATAATAGTCACTTTAACTATTCATTTAACTATTGTCTAATAATTAATTAATTAATTTAACCACATTTTGTGTATTTTATTTTTAATTTATTTTGTATGAATAAAATTTATTTATTATTAATAATGTCATTATCTAATATTTAATTGTTTTGATTAAGGGTAAAATACAGGTTTTGATGGGGCCCGGAACCCAGAACAAAGAAAGGCAAGCTGCATTAAAAATACATCATAAACCATCAACAACCCCACAACAACCACTAAAGATAGATTAAGACTACATACACTGCATCTAACAGACAAGCAAGGGCTAGAGACCCTTTAACAACCCGGTTTTAATCGGGACCAGTAACCCTTTTAGATACAACATGACCTGCCTGCATCTGCCAGGCATCAACAAACCAACTGCTCATGGAAGACACCCCAGAGCCAAAAAAGGTAATCTGCATGATGGTGTAAGACACCATCAGACCCCTAATCACAAACAACAGTAATCATCTGAAATAGTTAGGCATCCAAGCAACCAATCTGCCACAAACCATCTGCTCATCAGCTAGAACAGAGTCCAGACAAACAGAGTACTTGTTCGCCTCCCTGCAGCACCATCCCATTCGATCAACCATCCCAACATCCACCTCTAAAGGATAGGGCTCCCCTCTGGCAGAGAGAAAGAAAAGGAGCACCTTCCCACCAAAATCGCTACGCTCTTGCCCACCAAAGCTCCACCTCAACAGGACAGCTACCACCTTCACCTCAATAGAAGAGGGTTCCACCTCAAAAGGAACAATCTCCCCCTCTATAGGAGACTTAAGCTGAAGAACCCAGCGGCAACCGACTTCAGTAGGAAGGGCAACCACATCCTCCTTAAGCATCACGAGCCACAAGAACTGACAGGAAGGAACAAGACACATAACAAAAAAAGACTGGGCCAACGGACAAAACCCAGCCATCAAAAACCAGCATCAGCCAACCCACAAAGCATAAAAACAATAGGCATCTTCCACCAGAGCCCCAAAACAACCATCATTAGAGAACAACCTCCTAGCATAAAGATAAACTTCACCAACTTAGGGGGGTTCACAACCAAAAGGCCAAACAAAAAAATCTGCAACCCCAAACAAAGGGGGAACAAAAACAGCTTCCAAAAAGCCACCACAACACCAAACAACAGGAAACTTAGCTGGGTAAACAAAACCAGCAAGATGAGAAACCCAGACAACAACTCCTCCTTAGACCAAAAGGAGGCAGCACAAAACTTCAAAAAGAAGCAAAGGCCAAAAGACCACCAAAGACCCACACCCAAAGAGAGCATCAACAAACAAGCCCCAAAAGAGAAAGAGGAGCCCAGACAGGAAGGAAACATTAAGAAGGCCAAACAATAAAACCATCCAGCTACCCTAACACGTCGGTTAGAGCCACAAATAGGCAGCAACTCCACAGAACCATCCTGAAGTAGACACCACCACTCCTCGAGAGGGATACTAGAAGCCAAAATTCTCCAAGAGCAAGAACCCCCAAAAGGGCGCCATCGAACAAACAGCCGGAAGGGGCTGAGGGACACCAAGAGGACCCAAGTAGGAGAACAAACTAGCATGAAAATCGCCCAAGCCTTCCTATTACGCCGAATAGGAACAAGAAAAGGCCCATCCTTCCACCAAACCACCCTAGAGAACCCTGAGCACACACCCACCAGCTGCAAGGAAAGCAGCACAAACAAAACACTAGGCAAAAAGGTTAAGAGGGAAGAACAGCCTCCACCCACACCAAGAGCCACAACATCCGACAACATCAGCCACCCAACAAGCTGCAGGCAGAAGCGAAAGACACCCAAGAGGAGGCCAAAAACAGAATAGACAAGCAAGAGGAACCACCAAGCCTTCCTATTACGTTGAATAGGAACAAAGATTTGTCCATTCTACACCCAACAATCCTCAAAGAGGCCAAAGCTCTCCCACAACAAAGTAGCCAGCCCCATAGAAGGATAAGAGTGCAAAAAACCACACCCTCTCATAGCTACGCCAACGAGAAAAACAGGGGCAGGTAGAAACCCCGACCACCTCCAAAATCCATTCACCACAGACCAAGAGGGAAGGCACCTTGCACAGATTAGAAATAAGCAGCTCACCCTCCCGTCAGCACCACGCCCCAAATCAGAAACAGCGAGCCAAAATCACTAGCCGCAACCCCCAAAGACCTCTCAGACAGCAAAAAAATTTGCAGCCGCAGCTAGAAATCACCAGCCGCAGCCACTAAAGACTTCTCAGATGACAAAAAACCCTCATTAGGGTCTCCATCATCATCGGCATTTCCTGCAGCTTCTCCATCGCAGGTTTGAAACCCCCCTACCGTGCGCGCCTTCTCCATGAGTATTCGTAGAATTTCATCATCTAATATTTAATTGTTATTATATATTTGTTTATTTATTTTATTCTCATTGTTATCATTACCACTATTTAATAACTAAACAATTTAAACAAATACATTCCCTTGGCTAATTTTTATCGTCAATTAATTATTTTCCTAGCTTAATGAATAAAGTTTTAGTTGTCAAGGAGAGGGTTGTGACATGGGTAAGTCTTGTTTGGGAGAGATATATGATGGCATCGACTCAATGAGTGAGAAGATGATGACCCCCATAAACGAGAAAATAAGAGACCCTAAAAATACTTTCTTCAAACGGGCATGCAAAATTATTTTTGTGAGATGGAACACAATGAACACCTTGCTACATCTTCTTGCTTTTGGAGTGAGTCCAAAATAGTATAGCCATGCAATCCCTATGCTGACAAGGGTTGCATTATATAGAGATTTCAAAGTTAGCAAAGGGTACTAGGCAAAAATTCATAGACTATTTCCTAATCTTGATTTGTAGGATGTAATCATGAGTGAGTTTATTGATTTTGTATACTTCAATGGTCAAAATATTGAAGCTCTTTGTGACAAGTTTAAGAAGGATGCTCATAGTTAGTGGTACTTCCATTGCCAAGCATTCCCACACCTACAACCTCTTGTGATTAGAGTTTTATTGCAAGAGAGTTTTTTAATTTTTTATCGGAAAGAAAAGTAAAAACATTTTCAAGTTTGAAATTTTATTTACAATTTTAAATTTATTACTCTCTAACTCTGCCTCAATAAGTCACTAGTTTTTCTGCATCTAAGTGGAATTGGAGCACATACTTCTTTATCCACCTAGTAAAGCTCAATTGAATGCACTCAAGAAGGGTAGAGGACTTAGTTTATGTGAATTCCAACTTGAATCTCCTTTCGCACAAACAAAATGATGACAAGGAAGGGGGCATGATTATGTGGGATATAGAACCAAAGAAATTGACTTGGATGCTTCCGCCTCTCAACATGTTGCATTCGAGGAGGAGCCTAACAACAAGTATACTTTTAGTGGGAGTCCCAGTGACATTGCTTATGGTTCTTCTAATCTACCAACATCATCTAATGTCAATGATGATTATTCAATTTGAAAACCCATATGATGTTGATTGTTGACATTAGTACTTAAATATTGAACAGTGAATACTTATCACGACATTCATGTTTAATTAATTGGCATTGAACTAGTATTTTTAATTTTTATGGTTGTTTTGTTTATTATATGATGCTATTTGGTATTCTGAATTTAATTCCTGCTTTTAGGCCGGAAATATGCATATATATATTTATTTATTTATGTTTTTTGGGTATGGATGAACCCAAAACAAACCCAAGCCCAAATTTTTTTTGCTGAATTTGTGAACCAAACCTTTATACTTGAACCTGAACCTGTACCCAAACTGGGAACTTAGATTAGGAATGATATGATATTATCATCATTTTATTTTGAGATATTAGGAATGATATGATATTATCATCATTTTATTTTGAGATATTATGGCTGTTTCTTAGTTTTTCAATCTGATTAGTTTCTTTATAAACAAACTGAGATTAGAGAGACGACTTTGCAGTTGATTCATACATAATCTATTATCTTTTTGTTTCTTGGTGATTTTAAGTTGGTGCATTCTATTAAAATTCACTGTCTTCCTTCTTTTCGCATAGTTGAAAAACTTGGACTCTGCAATAACTCAGCAGACCCATTATTTTTTAACAACTTGGACTTGGTAAAAACTTGTGAAATATCCCTTTTGAGATTTCTGGTAATTTCCACTGAATATATTAATTTTGTTTTTCCAACAATTCTGTTTTGTTTTTCAATACAAAATTAAATAATGATCAATTAAATTTACTATTGTAGCCACTAATAGTGAATAAATTTTATTGAAAGCACCACTTAAATAGCAGTGAATAAATTTTAAACGCTAGAAAAGAACCTGATTTTTATTGGCTGTTGAATTTGTCCCTTGGCTATAGCTGCAAATTCTTTCTTTTCTTTGGTTACCAAATTCCTTCTTGATAAAGAGCTGCGGTTACCCTTTTGGAGGTTTAAACACTCATTTATTAGGACTTTTCTCAAGTCTTGGTTGTGGTGGGTCCCTTTCCATTTAGTGGAGCAGCTGCAGAAAACACAGCAAAAATTGTGGAGTCTCCAAAACCCTTTTAAGTGCTGCGATCACTTTTTTGTGAGGGCCTTTTTTTTATTATAGAAATCAGAATTAATTTTTAACATTCAAATCCTTGTGACTGATTTAAAAGTTGAACATCTTCTATTTGGAATTACTTGACCTTTTTGCCTCCAAATTATTCTTTAGGCTGAGCAATCGTAATTAACTTCCAATACAATCCTTCTAAGGTGCGATGCTTCTTTTCTTGGCCTTAAATATTACTGAAGTGGAAGTGTTGCTGGAACGACCCTTCAAATTGTTCTTTACTCGGCAACTCCATAATAAACAATTCCCACGCTTCCCTTCATCAAGACAAAATACCACTGTAATATTGTACGGCTAGCCTACCTGTGGGTATGGCTGGCCCTTTATTATTACAACAAGAATAAATTCCAAATACCAACTTGAATAATTTATTGCCACAAAAATCTTGCAACTTGCAACTGAAAATTAAAATAATCTATAATTCTTGTAAGCTTGAATTTGACCTCCGAATGAAGCCAACTCTAGAAACTAGAAGATTTTTGTTCTCCAATTCTTGAAGATTTGAGAGGGTATTCGTCCTCGAGGAGAGATGTTGAACTAAAGCTCTACAACAAGTGTTTCTGAAAATTGATAATGATGGAATGATTTGCCTTTTCCAATATTTTCTTTTTTTATGCTTTTCCCAGCTAACTGTATTACATTTAATTAAAAATTCACCTTTTCCCTCCAAACTTGATAAATTGCCTTTTTAAATAATTAAACATGAGTTGTCTTTTAATTTTTGCACTTTTCAACAATTTAAATATTAAAATATGACAATTATGATTTTTCAACCTTGCCACCAACACCGAAAGTGCATAAGAAATTTTTTTCATTTGAAACTTGGCGCTCTCCCAAGATGACGGGACTCTCCAAGAAGTGTTAACCATTTAATACTTTAATTATTTTTCGCACAACTACCAAAGTTACAGAAAATATTAAAATATGACCATTATGATTTTCAACCTCGTCACCAACACCGAAAGTGCATATGAAAATTGTTCATTTGAAATTTGGCGCTCTCCCAAGATGACGGGACTCTCCAAGAAGTGTGGAGTGCTCTTAGACTGACGGATCTGCACACAAAAAGTACCATTGTACTCATCTTGGCTCCAAGAACTATTTGCAATTGTCAAACTACCTTCCCAATAAAGTTGGCACTCTCCAAGAAAGTTAGAGATTCCAAAAGTGTTGGAATGGATCGGAAAAGGGACATTACAACTTGGGGAGAAACTTGGCAATAACTTGGAAAGTTTTCCAAACATTTAAAAATTAAAACACATTAATTTGTAAAAATATTCATCAAAAGCATGCATATTATTGAATATAGCGAACACTTACCAATTTCTGTCATATATAGATCAAAATCAGAGTTCAATACACATCATAGACCAAATAGATGAGTTCAATGTGTATCAACTTCAATTTTCAATATAAATTAAAGTTACAAATTATAATTTTCTTTTATGACTAAAGCTCATAAAAATCTGCTCCTGCTGTATGGGTGTCCTTGAACTAGATGGTGTTTGATTTGTTGTTTTCCAATAACCGCAAATTGAAACTCTCCTGCTCCAACACCTTTGCTCAAAAAAAGACTCTAAAATAATGCAAAGCGATTTTTTTTTCATTCAAAATCACATTATGAAACTGTGGGCAAGTATTTTGATAGAAGTTTTGAGATTTTGGTGAGTGATTTATGAGTTGTATGTGAGTTTTTGACAGAAACTTACCAATGACTCAGCTGCAAGTTAGTCACAAGCCAGTTTGATTCGTGAGTACTCATGAGTTTTGTGAATAATTGGTGGGTTTTTCAACTATGTTTTGTGGTACATTGTATGGAGTCTGCAGATCCTCCTTGCTTTATACGCATCATTTAGAAGACAAAGAACAAGTCTAGGGTGCTGGAATCTCTTTCTCATTTCCTTCTTTTTCCCCTTTTAAACGTGTTAGATAGAAACACTAGTAGTTGTATCAAACTTTTGCCTGAATGTTTAAAATATGATATTCATGTTAGATTTAGTGTTGATGATTCAGCGTCTGGATGAATCACTTCCAACCATGATGTATGAAAGACAAATTTAAATATAGCCTTTGGCTATTTCAATTTGTCTTAAGTTGATTCATTTAATATTGAGGAGGCGCCTCAATCAAGATGCTTTATTTATATGATTAATAATAATTAATTATTAATGGGGCCAACCTTGAGAAAATCGTCATTTAATGAAGAGACGCAATTTAATTAAAGGCCGACTATGTTATGAAGAAATGCATCTTTCTTATTGAGGCCAACTTCATTTGTGAAGAGGTGCGAAACCTATTGTAATCGTGTATATATACAAGTTCACATGTATATATACAAGTTCACATTCATTCATTTGATAATCAAGTTCATTCAGCATAATTCGCATTCCTAGAGGAGTTCGCACTTGAGCAGCAGACCTTCAATTGGTAGCAGCAGATCATCATTTCTGTAGCAGTAGATCATCATCTCTGTAGCAGCAGATCTTCATTCTGTAGCAGCAGGTCGAGCTCAAGGAGAAACATATTCATTTGTATCTTGCATCTAAGAGAGGTGCTATCATCTATTGTATCAAATTGGCATTGTGTTGTGCCTGAGTAGTTAGCAGATTTCTGCTCTTACTTTATCAATATATTAGAGATATATTGGCTGGGTTTTTCTCCCTCAGGTTGGAGGGTTTTCACAGGGTATCTTGGCTGTGTCTTTGTGTGATTTTTTGAATTAAACTTATGTGTTCTAAACTTATGCCTCTTTCTCTAGAAGTATGTGTAGCAAGAACTTGATTTTCTACATCATGATAGTTTCGCCCAATTCCTCTTGCTGCCAACCTGGACTCTTCTTGAATACAATCAGCTCGAAGACGATCAAACTTGGGCAACTTGGATCTCCCACTGATGCTCTGAATAAAGGGTTCCCAAGATTGAGGAAGACCATTTAGTGCCAACATAACAAGATCTCTATTTGCAATTATATTCTCAATAGCGCTCAACTAATCTCTCAAATCAGCAATCTTCATAAAGAATGAGATGACTTTACATCTTTAGCCATTTTTACATGGTGAAGTTGTTGTCTCAAAGCAAGGGCTCTGCTGGTGTTGTTGATCTCATACAATCCTTTTAGAGTATCAAACATTTCTTTAGTTGTCTTCAACTTGGAGATGATCGGTACTAGGTGATTAATCACAGAGTCTATCATGATCTTTCTAGCCTTCGTGCCATTTTTTCTTCCATTGGATTTTCTCAGTATCATTGGAAGGCTCGGGCATATCACTTTCTACGAAATCAAGAAGATCATTCTCCTCTAATGCAATGACTACCCTGGATTTCCAAGAGTTGAAGTTTGAAGCTCCATCAAGCCTATCTTCTACTTTGACATTGCTCACCATCTTTTTTTTCCGCACAAATTCACCTTCAAAGATCTGCCCTTAGGTCAGAAATAATTTGAACCTTAGATCTGCGATACTTCAAGATCTGCCCTAGATGAAAAGTTCACTTGATTGTTTAAACAAATTTGATCAAATCTTTTCTTAGACCCGCTCTAATACCATGTTAGATTTAGGATAAGAAATGAAAGCAATCAGAAAATGCAACACATAAGACAATGAACACAACAAGATGCCCTGGGAAAACCCTCCTACTCGAGGGAGAATAAACCCAACAAATATATCTCTTATATATTGAAGGAATAAGAGCAGAAATCTGCTTATAACTCAGGCCCAACACAATGCCGAATTTGATACAATGAATAATAGCACCTCTCCTAGATGCATAGATACAACTGAATATTTTTCTCCTTGAAATCGGTCTGCTGCTACAAAATGATGATCTGCTGCTTAAGTATGAACTTCTTCTAGGAATGCGAATTATGATGAATGAACTTGATGATCAAATGAATGATCATCACCTTGTATTTATACAAAATTAGGCAACTCTTCATTTGGGTTGGCCTTTTTTAAGAAACAAGCTGACTCTTCATAAAATTATTATATATAGCAATTCCGACTTGCCTTGGTATTATTTATCCATCATTTTTAAATTTGAGAGAAAGATATCTCCCACTGCTATAACATCAACAATTCATTGCACCTCTTATATACCTACATATGAAGTAATTTCAAAAAATATGTTAAAGAAACTTGAACAGAAATTGGATGGTTTTATGCTGTTTTCGTAGCAATTAATTAGATAAATAATTGATAATCATTCATCTATTATCTGAAAAGTGCTGTTTTGGATTGTTGCAGTCCAAGAGTGGAATTTTGTGGATACAGTGTCCCTCATCCTTCAGAGAATCGCATCAATGTGCGAATTCAAACTACAGGTTTGTAACATTGCTTATTTCTTTTCCCTTTTTTGGGTTATCTTCTCTTTAGTCGTTTCTTTTTCCTTCAGATGCTACCAAATGACTTTTGCTCCATGTAATCTCTACACATTTCTTCTTTCTGAATTTTGGATTTTAGGGGTGGTATAAGCTCCCTTTAAATATGGCAAATTTGTGACTAAGCATTATAATTTTGCAGGACTGGTTCACTTACTAATTATGAATGTGTAGTATTTTTAATAGCTTTAATCATGACTTGTTTGTATATTGTCTTGGTAGTAATTTTTCAGGACAGGACTATTGTGGTCTTAACTTTTTTATAGGGTTCTTGTTAAGTCATTGTGGATGCTGTGTAATTTTTTTCTAATTGGAAGAAAATTCTATTTCTGTGACTTACTGTGCACCATTGATTGAATGATTGCCTTGCTTTCCCTTCCTTTGTTAGACCTTGTTCAACATGTTAAACTTTTTTTGAGTATCATCATTCCTTTTAGTCCAAGTGAACTACCAGTTCTCAATTCTGTTTTGTCTAGTATTTTTATAGATCAATGTTTGTTACCTTAAACACTTGATGGCACCATGGGGGAAAATTTAAATGGACTTTATGACAGGCCACTCCTCTGTATGCAATTCTGCCAAATACCTGCTTCAAAAATGCTCTTACATGTAAGCTTTGGATGTATATATATAAAATAATTCAGAAGATAATGTAAGCCCATACAGGTACTCAATATTCAATTTGTGGGTGTAAAGAACACATTAGCAAAGAACTTCATCCCAATCATCTATGCCTAGAAGTATTTTAAATTGCAATCATAAAACAGATAAGGGAGACTACTCAATTAATGTTTTCCCTATGGATGCTTATCACCTTCTTTTCAAACATGCCAATTGGCATAATCTAGGACAGTAACTGGTCTTTAAAACAAACCATTGGAATTGCAAATTAAAAGACCATATTAAGGGATTTTGACCCTTCATATTTTATGTATGAGATTTATAACGAGACCCAGGTTTCATTGAAATATCAAATATACAATTTTAGTAATTTGGTATAACATGGTACATCCATTATAATTGTAAAATATCATCTTATAAAAAGCTTTGCTTCCATTGTTTTCTATCTGAGTTAGTGCATCACTTTTTCAAAATTATATTGGTGATAGATTAGCTTTGCTGAATCAAACCACCACCGTGTAACAGATAGTGAATTATTGGGTAAAGCCGTGCTCACCAATGAAGAGATTGATATGATTCTTTTTGATACTTGTCTCTGGATGTGGAAGCAGAAAGGGGGATTTGTTGTGAGAGGTTATTCTTTACTTGCAGGATAAAATGATCACTGGACCTAGGGGACATTGCAATTAGTATTGGAGTAATTATTTACAGCTCTAGCAGCAGCATATCAGAATATTCATTTTAAGCAATGGCAGAAATGCAACATAACATATTGAAGTCTAATGTGCCACTGTACATATTATTATTCAATCATTGACATTGTTTCAGGAGAAAATTGGGATTATTAGTATGCAAGTCCATCAGTTATGGCTATCAGCAAAGAAAACAATTGTTTACAAGCAGGTAATGGTTCAGAATTCCAAAAATGTGATAAATCGCAGTAAAGTTTTCGATATCTAAAAAATTACATTACATTTTTTTTAATAAAAGAGGTAAATATTATATTATGAAGAAATAGGAAGAAACCCACAATTACAACAGAATACGATATACTGTGGCAAAACATTAAATGGACAAACTACCATTAAACCTTATCATCTAATCATCTTGCCAGGTCTAAGTCTCTGGCACTTATTCTTTGGACACGATGATAATAGACAAAACCCAAAACTGTAGGCTTGCACTTTTTAGTTATCACTGTCATTTGGATACTCCTTCATATCTGTTTGGCGAATGATATTCAAATGTTCATAAACTTGTAATCAGATTTCAACACTTCAAAGGTACTGACCGTAAAATCATTTATTTAAATTGTTTTCTCTTGATATTCCCATTTATTGATGCCATTCTCATCTAACTTGCTGTTAAGAACTTGATGAGCAGATTCATACTTCTCTGATTTCTCCAAAGGAGCTCCCTGTAACCTGGTGCCTTGAGGTGGATGGGTTGGTTAAATGCTCCATTCTGGATTCATCTTCATTTTGTCTTTTTGCTTGTTGGTAAAAAGCTTCCTAATAGAGGAGGGATCAGGTCCATATCAAGGCCTCTTTTGGGTATCTTGACTTGGGAGAAGCCGCCAGTCCTTTTGTCATTCTTTGGAATTCTTTTTTCATTTAATATTGAATCCCTCAGTCTGCGATCTTCTGCAGTTCCAGCATTATGCTTGGTTTGCATTCACCTTTTTACTTGGCTTTCTCCAATGGATGAAGCTCCCTACACAAAGGAAATCCTCCTGTGTGTGTCTAAATTCATGGGAAGCAGTTGAAAGTCTGCATTGAACTTGGTCTCATTAATTGCAGCATGGACTGAATTCTCTGATGGATCATGCAACATGGAAGCACTAGGGAGAAAATCATCATGAAATACTTGACACCTCACTGAGGGGAAGTTTGCACATTGTTTGGATCTCCTAAAGTGCCACTGCTGAGAGGGGGATTCTCTTGTCTTCATTCTTTGATGAGATGGTTACTTGAAGTCATTTTCACTTTTGTTGAATTCACTATTTGCTTATAACCATACTAGCTGACAAGCCAATTTTCTCACTACCAACAATTCTGCAGCAGCAAAAGGATGAGACTGCAGCAATAAATAGACAATCAATGTCTTGACAGAGAAATGAATGCCAAGGTAAGGCTGCCTGGCAGGAAAATGCTAAATGCAAGCAATCAATTTGCAAACTCTAACAATAGACATCAAAATAATGGCTTTAAAACAGTAGTCACAGACTCACAAGTTTTAAAAGTCAATGACTTGTCAAGGAAGGAAATTTGTGTCCAAACAGAACCAAGAAATCACCAGACATGGAAAAAAAATGACAAAGGTAGGTGAGAGATAAAGGCTTGGGGCCAGAAGGGGAAAAGTCAAGTGGAACAAAAAATATCAACACAATAGAGAGAAGAGAAAGGGATGTGCATAAGGAAAAAAAATAATCTTCATTCAGATGCTGAAAAATCATAGAAAGGTGCAACGACACACAAAAAGATCGCTGACTAAGTCCTCATGCATTTTCTTGCTCAGCAGTTCTGTTGTTTCAACTAAGTGTTCCCTAAGTTAAAAGTTTGCTCTCTCTGAGGCCATGGTTGAGTTAAAAAGGTGTTAACTCTTAAAGTTTAACCTAACTAGATCTGGTGCCATTCTTTCTCAATTAGAGTGCTAATAAGGCGTTTGCAACGGCCAGTGGCAAACAGTAGAGTGAAATGCTCCCTGTCACCACAGTTGTAAGAGTTGGTAGCAGAAGTGCTCCCTCTCGTATGTGTTGGATGTAGAAGTTCTTCAAAGGGCAGAGAAATTGCCATTTAACATTTTAGACATTACAAAGCAAGGACATCTCTTGATCCAACGGGCTTCATGGAGGAAAGGCTAGGAAACAAATTTTCGTACGTGCCCCAAAAATCATCCAATAATAGTCATAGCATATTTCTAATAATTCATCTAATGAGAAATTGGCAGCGCTATTTGTGACAATCTTATGAGGTACTTCAAATTGGCATGGTATGTTTTCTTTTAAGAAATCACAAACTACCTCTAATATAGCTCTTTTATTTGGGATTGCTTCTACTCACTTCGTGAGGTTAACTATAGTAGTAAGGATATAAACATGACCTTTACTCAAGTTCAGGTTATGTGGGCCAACGAAATCTACTCCCAATTGTTGAAAAGGGGCATCAATAATTGTTGGCTTGAGAGAAATTGCTGCAAGCTCTAACTTTATTTCAAATTGCCGACAAGCTTGATACTTCTGTACCCATTTGTGAACATCCTTGAAAATTGTAGGCCAAGAGTATTGTGCTCTTAGAAACCTAAACAAATTGTAATTCTTGAGGGAAAGTGACCTCCAAATGGTTTGTCATGGAAACCCTTCAACAACTTAGGTTGTTTCTTATTAATGCATCTCAAAAATAAACCATCTATGTTGTGCTTGTACAGAACATCCTTCAATATGACATACTTGAGTGCTCTCAACTTCAAAGCTTTTCTTTGCTTCTTGTTCATAGGGGTTCAAAAATCTCCATAAGTGAGATAATAGGCAATATCTATGTACCATTCTTCTGTGGAACCAATCATCAAAACTTGTGGTAGGTGAGATTCCTCTTCTTCACCTTTAGGTTGATCTTTTTCCTTTTCATTATCTTTAATGATTAGCTGACATGATACACTTCCTCAGATGAGCTTGGATGGTCTAATATCAAGATCATATTATTAAAATTTTGCATTCCAATTCCCTCTTTCAGTTCCTAATTCTTTTTGAGTCAAAATTGTTTCCATGGCTGAATCTAGAACCATCACAATGTTGTGAGAATTTAGAATGTAGGAGTGAATTCTTTTGACATTTTAAACCATTGCATATGCATGTTTCTCTTATTTTGTATATTTGAAAGGTGATCAAAGCTTCAACATTCCACTTGTTCTTTTGAGTTAGAATAGCTGACATGGAGTGCTCTGTAGCATAGCTGTAGATAATGAAATCCTTGTGAAATCTGGGACAAACCAGAACCTACAAATATTTTTTTTTAATTTCTACAAAGGAATTCTTCCCTTCTTTAGTCCACTTGAAAGATGTGTTCTTCTTCATCATTGCTGAAATGTTCCTTATCAACTCAGCAAAATCACACACAAATCTTTTCAAATTACTTTGTGAAAGATTGAATGTACTCTGGTCTTGATTGTGGGCAATGGCAAATTTTGTATAGTCCTTACATGTACTAGATCTATCTTGGTACCTTCCTTGGATACAATGTGATCAAGAAACTTTCCCATAGTTACCAGAAAGATGGATTTGTTTGGATTGAGCAAGATCCCATCAGATCTACATCTTTTGAATGCCATGGCCAAATGATCAAGATGTATGTTTCTCTGCTTAGAAAGCACCATGAGATCGTCTAAGTACATGATAATCACATTGTCTTTTAGGTCTCCAAAGGTAATATCCATGGCTCTTTGAAAAGCTGCACCTGCCTTTATCAATCCAAACAACATTTGCTCATTTCCAATTGTACCCCATGGTATTGTAGAAGATGTCTTCAACTTTCCTTCTAGCGCAATTTCAATCTGATTGTACCCTAAAAGATCCATCAAGCAATGATAGCATTTCTAAATTTGACACTATTGTAAGACATGATCCATAATTGGCAAAGGGTAGTTACCTTTTAAGGAGGCTTGATTCAAGTTTCTACAATCAACACAGGTTTTGATCTTACAATTCTTTTTTCTAATAGGCACTATGTTGGCTACCCATGTTGAATGATGGATAGTAAAGATTATTCTTGAGTCTTAATGTTTTCTGTATCTCACTGTAAATGGTACCTAACAAATGTAGGTTGTAATGCCGTTGCTTCTATCTAAAAGGCTTCACATCTAAATTTAGTGGGATAGGATGACACAACTTCTTAGGAGTCAATGCCTTGAGATCCTTATAAGACCATGCAAAAATGTCCTTATACTCTTTGAATAGTGACTCAAACTTTCCCCTTCTACAGAACAACACTTACCCCAAATTTATAAACCTTGGTTCTTTTGCAATTTTGATATTAATCTGCTCATATTGTGAAGAAGTTCTTGACTTTGAACTTATCTTGTCTTTAACATGCTTGTGATATCTATTGGGACTTGCTAAATTTTTTGAGGAGGTGGTTTTTTTTTTCTATCCTTGGGGTTGTTCCTTTTCCTTTGGTGCCTATTGGGTCCTGGGCACCAATGCAAACCTGGAACCTCCTTGGACCTTGAACCTCGGGTGGAACTTGGAACCTGGAACCTATATGTTCTAGTTCCAAGTTCATGGTTCTAGTTTCTAGATTCCACCAAACTCCCACCGCCCGCTAGGGATAGTTTATAAGTGCAGTTTTTCAAAATGAGTTTGGGCGCCAAGAAATAAACGCTTAGGGTTTTCTCCCAGCTACTTACCATTAATGGAGAGGTTCGCAAAACTACTAAAAATCAATGCCTAACTCATCTTTCAATTTGAGGCACCCATTTTTGGTGGGATTTGGCCTTAGTCGTTGATCTGACACTGCTATAGTACCACAGGTTAGGGTTTTGACCAGCAAGGTATGTTTTGATGTTATTGACTCTTTTCCAAGGGCGGGTCAGTGATTATTCTCAGTGCAAAAGAAGTGTCAATATAGTTAGGGTTCCAATCATTGAATATCAGTTGCAGAAGGTTATGTAGGTTGTTAAAGCACTTGAAGATACCATGGAAGAGCATGTTGCAGATGTAATGTCTCCAGAATCATGAGTATATATCTAAGGATATTTTTGAATATTCAGAGTCTCCTTCCAGCACATTACCTGTTGTGAATGCAAGCCTTGATTGAAAATGTGGTAGCATTTTAAAATAGTTACAAGTATTGGAATGATCATTCAATATTTAGATATGGATTTGTGTAGTTTGGTTATGGATAACTAAGTATATTTGGTTTCCAATGCTCTAAACTTGATGCATATTTATGCTTTGATCAACTATCCATTATTTTACCTTTCATTACATTTCCTTCCAATTAGCTTGACTTTGTAACCCATCAATAGGCATTGGTTTGGGAATAGTTTGACTCAATCACTCATTAAACAAACAAATCATTAAACAACCCTTTTTCAGTTTGGTTTAAGTTTGTGCAGTTCATGATATAATTGTATATAGGGAATAGTATTTATCAATTTCTGTGAATCATGCAGCTTGCCTCCACCTTGCACTCTGTGCAATGGCATATAATTGGCTATATAGAGGTAGTAGGGTAGCTAGTTGCTCTCATGCTCAGTGACAATATTTTAAGCTGCATCAACAGTTTGGGTTTAGTTACCATTGTTTCCAACTGTCCGTTTTATTTATATAAACCTCTAGGAATACCATCCCGAGTCTAAGCCGAGCTTGAAGTGTAGGAGAGGAAATCCACTCTTGTAGAGTTGACCTTAAGCCCTCCATTGTTTTGTTGATGAACTGATTTCACTTGCTTGATGACAACCTTGGCCTTGTGAGTGAAATTCTGTTCTAGGAAGTGATGCAGTGGTTTTGGGACCCAACAATATCAATAAAAAATATTCTCCAAAGACATTAACACTTTCTGAATTTTATTCCCTTTTAGCTGAATTATGTCTGAACCATGATCTGTTCCAACACTATGTGTCTCATTTTTCAGCAACAAAGATTCTTTGTAGGATAATGACCTTCCCTCAAAGAATCAATATCTGAATTGGTTGGATTGCTCAAGGAAATCAATGAGCTGCTGGTTATCATTAAAAGCGTGCCAATTTGAGGTAGTTTTTGGTGCTGCCGGTCAGTATATCATTATGATAGTGAAGATGTTTTGATTGAATTTAGGATGTGGGACAAATAAAGATTCTGAATCTGCTTCTAAGTTTCCACTATGAAGTTAGAATTTTGTTCAGTTTCCAAGTGAATCTTTTCCCCTTCAATTGGAATTGTGGTCCAGTGCTTCACCTCTGTGAGCATCACCTAGATGCAATGAGTGCTAAGTGGACCATTTATTATCATGAGAGGTGGGTTCTTGTGAACCACTACTCATGAAACATGGGTCAATGAGTTTGACTCGTAAAACTACATGGTTGAATCCCGATAGCAATATCACAATTTGACATGCTATGGAAAATACCTTCTACTTATCAATTGATGAGCTGAAGGGGCTCTATAATGAATGGTTCATAAGGCACAATACTTGCTGAAGGTTTTGTAAATGGGGTTGCAAGCTAAGTGGGCTTAACCTTGGGGAAAACTCCATGGTTAAGCGCGCTTGAGCTGGAGTAGTATTGGGATGGGTGACCTCTCGGGAAGGCCCAGTGCTTCCACCTCTGTGAGCATCACCTAGATGCAATGAGTGCTAAGTGGACCATTTATTATCATGAGAGGTGGGTTCTTGTGAACCACTACTCGTGAAACATAGGTCAATGAGCTTGACTCGTAAAACTACACGGTTGAATCTTGATAGCAATATCACTATCTTTATATAGTCCAATTGACGAAACTAATTTGGATTCCAATGAGTAACATTTGCCATGGCTTTTCGTACAAGATATTCCTAAAACACTCATAACTTTCAAAGGCATCACATTATTTGATGCTTCCAAGTCTATAATATTGTTATTGAATTTAAAATCTCTTATGTAAGGAGACGTATAAAATGGCTTTGATTTTTCTTTGGGTGTTATAGATGTTTTAGTCAAAGATTATGTTAGGGTTGAAGATGGAACTATGTTTGATACCTATTTTGACACGTTTTGTCAATGAGTTGGCTTCATTTATTGAATACATATTACCAATAATTATAAGCTTTGTATTGTGATTGTTGTTAATTTAGACACTTGTAGCTTTGTATGCAACACTAGATGGTTTAATATATGAAATTTCGTCTTGTGTGTGTAATCAAAATCTTCAATTCAGCTCTTGTGCACACATTCTTCTTGGTGTTTTCTTTTTAGCTAGAAAATGTTTGTTGTGTTATAATAGGTCATGTCATTTGTAGAGTCATAAAATATATGCAACTTTTTGTTTGTGTAGAAGAATTATTCAGTCTTGTGCTCATACCCAAGAAGTAAAACAAATGTGGCATATAAGTTTATTTTCTATTATATGTTAAAAACCTTTCAAAAACAAACTTTGTACTCGTGAAAATTGTAATTTTGTCTAAACTAGTCTTGTAGGGTTTAAGTTGAGTTTTGTTTTATAGGGGAGCTTCCCCTCTAATTCGAAAAAATGTTCTACCTTATATATTGTTCTTTATTGCATTATCCTGAAAATAAACTAAAACTAGTGTTACAAGACTCAGACTTGCCTCGCACTCAGCAAGCCAATTTTTGACTTGGACTCGGACTCGGAGCCCAGACTCGGCAAATAGAAAAACCCAAGAAATTCAGAGATTTCTAAGGATTTAAAACTTGTTTCATGCACCCTTTAATAAATAAACCTTAAAGACACAATAACATCATCAAATAGAAATTACTATGATCCCATACACAAACATACATTGATCACATAAGTATAAACACAAATTTAGCTGAAGGAAATAACACATTTAGATATATAAATATTGTCAAATGTATACAAAACTCATGAAATATGAAATCCATGGCATCAAAACAAATATCAAAACTAAAAAAATAAGTTTATGGCTCAAAAGAGCTTGCATTACTCATCCCAATATCACGACAAGTCATGCGCTAGTGTTTAAGATAGGTCCTAGATGATGATGTAGCCATGATATTTGCTTGTGTCTCAATGATTGGTGTGTATATTCAAGTGAGGAATTTATTATGAAAATTTTATTGAAGCCTTCAAGACTGCATGTTTTGTTGTCTACTGTATGAAACAAGATAATCCTTGATTATGGCTTTGACTATGAAAGATGCAAATATTTGCAACAGGGGATATGTATTTTGTAGGTTTTATGATCATGATTTATCATTGGCCTATAACATGCTTAGACCTATAGTTTGATGAGGGTTTGGGGGAAATGCCCCAACGGGGTCAAGGGGCAGTGCCCCTCGAGGGGGTTTGGGGGCAATGCCCCCAATAGGGTCAAGGGGTAGCACCCCTTGCTGGGGGCAGCGCCCCTTGCAGGGGTTTGGGGGTAGCGGGGGTAGCGGGGTCAAGGGGCAGCGCCCCTTGTGGGGGTCTGGGGGTGGAGCCCCCACCACCAAGCCCAAATGAAGACCTTCAAAACCACACAAACCTTAATGGCGCACACCATTTAATTAAAAAAATTGTAAATGAAAGATTGCAATTTTTTTTTTAAATTTAATTCAAATGGCTGAGTTTGGGGGCAGCGCCCCCAATAGGGTCAAGGGGCAGCACCCCTTGCGGGGGTCTAGGGGCAGCGCCTCCAGCGAGGTCGAGGGGCAGTGCCCCTCGTGGGGTCTTGGGGCAGCGCCCTGGGCGTGCTCCTTGTCGCGATACAGGGCGGGGTCGAGGGGTGGAGCCCCCACCACCAAGCCCAAATGAAGACCTTCAAAACCACACAAACCTTCATGGTGCACACCATTTAATTAAAAAATTTGTAAATGAAAGATTGCAAATTTTTTAAAATTATTTATTTCAAATGGCTGAGTTTGGGGCACGGGACTTGGCAAGTCTGCCGAGTTCGGCAAGTCCGGTGAGTACTCGGCAGCCGAGTCTCTGGGACTCGTTTAGGGTCACTCGCCTCGAGACTTGCCCAAACTTGGCGAGTTTTGGCGAGTCTTGTAACATTGACAAAAACACTAAAAATTGGTGTACCCTTCACTAACTCTAACTGGCCTTTGATCTCTCTTGTTGTCGTCCTAGATTAGCTGGGCCTACCCATTTGTAAGAAGCTTAGTTGGTCGAATATTTGGCAAAAAAAAAGAATACATAAGAAAAGGAAATTAATCCATTTAGAGAACACTTAAGTCTATTCTAATTATCAATTTGCCATTTTTCAATGATAAAATTTCATATGAACCTCAAATGCTCAAAATTTGAAATGTAAATTTTTTAAAGTCAAATAGTACATCATGTTACTGTAAAAATAATAAATAATAATTGTATTAACTGTTAACATGTGTCAAAAACAGCCAAATACAGTCTACACCCTCTTCTTTACTCCTAGTACTAGTACTTTTGAGCCTCGAACTAGAAGGTAAATTGGAATCATCATAGGAGTGAATGATTTCTCAAACATGTCTTCCTCCAATGCCTCTAGGACTGTTGCTTCCCTCTCCAATTTAGTGAGGTCTTCATTGATGAACATGATGTCTACTTCTCCAGAAGTTTAATCAGCAAATGGATCAATGCCATCCAAGTCAATGACGAATATGAAGGACCCTCCACCTTTTTGGTCCAAAGGTGAAAGTTGTACTAGATGAAGACAAGGTCATTGAATTTCTCATGGGTCAACTTGTTTCTCTTGGTGTGAATGCTCTCAAACAGGTTCTGATTGAATTCATACCTAGAAATGCTATAGGATTGAGACAAAACATGCATAGCTAGCCTTTGAAGATTTGGTGTGCCAACAACATAAATCTCCCACCAAAAATCTACAAATAAAACATTCCAAAAAAACATAATTATGAAGTAAAAGTTCAAAACTTAAAACTTGCAAGTTTATAGTAGCAAGTTATAAATTAAAGGACTGATTTGTTAAACCTGTTTGCTGGTTTTCCCTTCTTTGAATGGCTTGAGGTGAAGAAAAGAGTCGCTAAACACCTTTGTAGATCTCCAACTTATCTAGAATTTTTTCTTTGATGTCTTCCTTTGTTGCCACCCTCCTCTATGCATGGAGTATGGCTTGCCATGGCCTTCTTATTAGCCTTAAACATATCAGAGAAGTAGAATTTTGGGTTCAGGTAGTATGCAGGCATATAGGTTGGAGGAGTTGGTGTGTCTATCTATGATCAATGATGTGCTAAATAATTTCATATTTTCTTTCGTTACCACCATAGTAATGCAAAATATCCTCTTTGGCCCTAGCCTCGGCCTCATAGAGATAACCCATTGGCATGCCATTCCCATCCACCAAAGGCAAAATCTTGACCAATGGCTTTGCCACTGAAAAGTTTGAAATTGTTTGAAATTATTAGAAAATTTTAAAAACATTAACTACAAACAAAAAAAACTAGCAAATACACTATTCCCTACAAAACTTATCTTTGTAATTGCTACTTACCCTATGTATCTCCTTTGCATTTTTGATGAACACCTCATCAAAAATTGTCTTTGTGGCCTTATTTTCATTTTTTTTTTTTTTGTGAATATGGAGAATCCATCAAAGCATTGCTCACAAACATCTCCTTGAGAGAAGGAATTGAGTCTACAATGTTGATGTTATAGCAGCTATGGGCTGCACTTCCTTTGCACAAATTCCAAGGAGAAGATCATGAATTAAATAAGTAGCCTTCGGCTATTTAATTCATGACTACAACTTTTATTAAATGGAGAGGGCCGACCCTATATGATTCGCATTTACTATTTGTTGCATGGGCCGACCCTAATTGTATTTATCCTTATTTATGTTTTTCCTAAGAGGGCCGACCTAACTTGAAGAGGCGCCTCTCTTGTATTTATACAAGGTCTTATTTGTCATTTGTTCATCCATTCAATTCAAGCAAGTTCACAATTAAGAGCAGAGCAGAATTCACACTTTCATAGCAGCAGATTTGATTCAAGGAAGATATCATATTCATTACATAGTTTGCATCTAGAAGAAGGGCGATTTCTTTGTATCAAGTATTGGACATTGTTGGGTCTAAGTTGTAAGCAGATTTCTGCTCTTGTTCTACTTTATATAAGAGATTCATTTGCTGGGTTTTTCTCCCTCAAGAGGAGGGTTTTCCCAGGGTATCTTGTTATGTTCATTGTCTTATATGTTGCAATATTATTAAGTGCTTTCATTGTTTAATCTGATCTAAGAAACACTAACATACAATGCTCTGCAAGGTGAGGAAGTTGGTGGCAAATCATGTCATCCTCGATTGGACAAGCTCCTTGCTTTTCACACACTCTCTCATCAAACTAAAGACCCAAGTATGGTTTTAAATAAGTTCAGTAACTTTTGTATTATCTTCAACCACACTTTTGACCTATTCAATCTTCCCAATTTCTTTAAGCATCAAATCCAAGCAATGTGCAACACGATGACTTTGACAAATGGTGGGATGCCTCTCTTGAATAAGTTTCCTCATGGCGATACATGTTGCCAAATTGTCTGTGATAATTTGGACAACATTCTTTGCCCCAACATTCTAGTTACCTCCAATATTTTGTACAAAGTCTCAGATTGTTGACTTTGTGTGAGGCATTTGCGGACTTCAAGAACACCAAAGTGCCACTCGAAGCCACTCAAAATTTAATGAGCTTCCTGTTCATACCATCTATCCATCTATCTGATAAATGTAGTAGTCTTTTCTCTGCCATACTTCCCTTTGATCATCAATTACAAGCCGTGTATTTTTCATGGCTTCCTCTAGCAATGGACCACTGGAATCCTTAGACGTTGGAGTCTTAAACCTTGCATTGGCAAGTCTTAATGCATTTACCAATCCTTCTCAATATGGGCTGTTCACCACATTGAAAGGTATACTACCAAAAGTTTTCTTCTGCCATCCTAGCCTCATGGTATCTCCTTTTGTTCCAAGCAGTACCATCAAGTAGGTTGTGCCCTTGGAACATTCTAAGGAACAAAGAAATTTGGTGAAGAATGTTTTTCTGCTGCCTTCTGTTACTGTTGTTGGTTCTGTACATAGAAAGAAACAGAAAATTTCAGCAGGGTTTTGATTTTTGGCAATGAAATTTAAAAAAAAATGAAATGGAAATCATTAAAAAATAAAACAAAACACAGCAGCACTAGCAGGGAAGGTTGGGAAATTAGATAAACAGAAAAATTTGGAAAATTTGGGCATCATAACAGCAGGGTTTCCAGCATTCGACCTTTGTAATTTGGAGAGAAAAGGAAAAAGAGCAGAAAAAAAGAATAAATACCTAGTCAAATGCACTTGAACGTTGATTCAATCTTCAAGCCTGACCTACAAATGCTTTCCAGTTTCCAGTCACTCCTCTCTGTTCGATTTGTGCTTGTTGAAGATCAAATGAGTGAAAAAATGATCTTTTAAGGCCCAGTTTTTTTTTTTTAAAATTTAGTGCAGGTGAGTCTTGTCTTGGGACTTGTGAGCCTGAGCAGGAAACTTGCTGGGTTTCAGGGAGAAACTCACATAAATATTGTAAGTATTTGGCCTAGATTCAGTGTGTGTGTCTTGCATGAGTTGTGCGGTTAGCCTTCTACTCGTGTACCTACATGATTCTGCTTTCAGTTTTCCTGTTTCCACATAAGGGTCTCCATCCGATAACCCCAAAAAGGTCCATGCAGTTACAAGAAAGCAAGTTCCTTTGCCCTAAAGCAACTGAATGTTGGGTACTGCTGTGTTCTTTGCATTTATTTGGTGGTCTTATTTAAGTTTACTATGAGACAAGCTATTTATTTTGTACCTACCAAGCCTACCAAACAAACTTATTTACATTGAATTTGACCATTGACAAAAAAGGTTTGGTGGACTGATACACTGCCTAAAATGGTGGGTTGACTCAATTTAAAAAGTGGGCCGGATCCATTACCCAGGAGTGGCATTATTGTCTATGTTACCAGTTTGGGTTTGGGAATTGGGTTCAGTGGTTTGCAGATCCTACCCTCCCTGCCCCCTCGCATCCCCTCCCTGGGTTTGTGGACCAAATCTTCAAGTCAAGTGTGTAGACTTGCTGAGATTGACTTGGACTTGGAACTGTGAGTCCTTACCAAGAATTCCCAAGTCTCATCACACTGATTTGGAGACACTATGACAAATAATGGAGGACCCTTGACCTCAAGATTACCTCTATGGTTGAAGAGCTCATGATTGATAAATAGTGCTGGAAAATTCCCTCAACAGTACCAAAAATTTACTAGCCTTTACGTACTGGAGAATTCCCTCAACAGTACCAAAAGTTGACTAGCCTTTACGTACTAGAGACATAATGGTTGTCTTCTTTGCTTTAGTTTGATTTCTCTCCCAAACATCTCATGCTCTTTTCTGACAACCTCTTTCTTTATAACCACATTCTTTGCTTTAGAAATAACATACTTTCTTCTGACATTTACATCTGACCTCTATGATTTACTGAGCTGCTTCTTTCCTGGTTAGCAGTCTCCATGGAATGAACCTTATATTGTCTTCATGCATTTGTCTTCCTCAAGAAGTGAACTGATTAAAGTGTACTGTCTAATTTGGTATCTTGATCAGAGTGAATACAAAATTAAAGCATGCTTTTCAGGGAATCCACCTTTGTATTCTCATAATCAAACTTTACCTTGACTTCTGTGAGCTGTGTCATAATAGGGACTTGAAAGTGTTAATGTACTTAAAAAAAACTTTTACATTCTTTATGGAGACAAAAAAACTGTGTTCAATATCATCTTGGTATTCAATGTTCCAGTGGGGGCATGAACTTGTACTGTTTTCAAGTGCACAACATTTTCAATTTTAGAAAAACTTCCACAACAGATTAGATTTTTAAATTCAAGTCTAAACAGTTGCAATGAACCTGAAGAACCAAAAATATCTGGCAAAAGTTAACAGCAGCAAGAATTTCGTTTCAAGTATCAAAAATAAATTTTTAATGTACTCTAACAAGTTTGAAGCCGAAAACTATGATAGTGTTTTTGTGAACGTACTCATACTTTGCATATCTGAAACATATAAATGTATTGCCCAGAAGAGGGATCTTAAACATCATGATTCCACATTTCTTTTGTGTATGACAATAAAGTCTACTTTATGCAAAATATGGATTTAGCATATGAGAAGTACTACGAGTGACAGTAATCATATTACAAATAAGACTAAGACTTAAGGTAAAGTAACATTCAAACTATTATGTGCCTTTATATTTATCCTCAATTTTATTCTTTTGGCACAATTTCCAATTTCCTTCCACAATCCCATTCCTTCATTGAACATTTTTGGTTCTCTTTCTTCCCCGAGGAGTTTCATCAGCCTTGGGCATTAGAAGAGGTTCTAGTGTGAGTACCTTTGCTTTATTCTAGTATTGTCTGCCTTTCTTGGTCCTTGACACTCTCCTATGGATATTATCAATTTGGATTGCCCCTATTGTGGTGGTGGATGCTGATGCTGTCAGTTCTTCGTCTGCTCCAAACTTTGCTATAGACATTGATAGCTCCGTCTAAGCCTTGGTCTCCAGCTTTTGACATCATTACTCCTTGTTTCCTTATTCGTATTGCTATTTGTTAGTGGTACCATGCTTTATTGTGTGTTAGGTATTTTTATTTTATTATTTCGCTTCTAGGGTTCTCTCTTCCTAGAACTTTCTAATTTCTATTGTCAACTGTTGCTTCTTCTAGTCCGATTATCCCACTTCACTATCATTTGGGTTTACCCTCCAGTCATATTTACATGTCTGAGTCACTTTTTCAGATCGCAAGGTTCTTTTTACTTTGAGTATAGAACTTAGTTATTGTAAGTTAATATATTTTAAGTTCCATAAACATACTTTTGTCATTTGTGGATACTAATTCAATTTATTTTTTCCCAATATATATTCCCTTTCCATTTTCATCTTCTTTGTCAAATGTCAGGCTGCTGACGGCTCTGTCCTATCTTCAGGTGCATATTGGTCCTTCCATCCTATTTGATGCCGTCTCCCAGGACAGCTCTCTATCATCTTTCATATCATTTGCCTTGCTTTATTCTAGTATTGTCTGCCCCCCTTGGCCCTTGGCACTCTCCTATGGATATTATGAATCTCTATTGCCCCTATTGTGGTGGTGTGATGAAGCTGGCAGTTCTTCTGCCCTGAACTTTACTACAGACTTATTGGTCTCCAGCTTTTGACATAATTGTTCCTTTTTTTCTTAAAGGCTTGTCTCCCCTTACATGGATATTTCTACTTTTCTATGGTTTGGGTTTATCCTCCAGTTATGTTTACATTTGACTGAGTTGCCATTTCAGATCATAGGGTTCTTTTTAGCCTAGTACTTAGTTATTGTAAATTTGTTAGTGAACTTACTTGAAGTCCCATTGACCTTGTTTGGTCGGTTCTGGATACTAATTAATTTTTTTTTTCTTCCCAATATATATTCTCTTCCCTTTTCTTCTTTCTTTGTCAGGCTGCTGATGATTTTGTCGTATGTTCAGGTGCATATTGACCCTTCCATTCTATTTGATGCTGTCTTCTAGGACAGCTCCCCAGCATCTTTCATATCATTTGTCTAAAAGTGTTGTCTTTGTGAAGCCAATTTATGAGTTTGAAGAATTTGTGAATGTGATACTGGGAGTTCATGTAATTATATTTTTTCTATTGTTTTACTTTTCAAGTTTTTAACTTTTGGCCATTTCACGATAATTTTGACCGCAGCTCACTATTTCATTTTAAAACCATAATATATCTTTGCCTATGGAAAGAAACAACTAAAACGACTCTTGTATCACCATTTATCCTGAGGTGGCTACGGCTGTTTATTCTAGCTCAATGCTTGGGAGTTAGATTCTTTACATTTTTTTGGTTGAAAAACATTCAAATGTAGTAGTTAATAAAATTTCTTATAAAATATGTTAGTTATTTTCAATTTTGGTGCCTATTTTCAAGTTTCCTGCATTTACGAACTTTATGATCTTTCCGCATTTTAATTGTTTCCATTCTTTCACTCATCAGAAAGGAAAGCCTTCTGACGGGTATGCATCCAGGTTATTCAGATTTTTGGTTATGGTAAGTTGGCTATCAGCCCCATACCTAATTTCTATCGGCTGTGTTGATTGATTGGTCCAGGTGATCCTGCTAAAGATGTGCTTAAAGATGCTCTGCAAGATTTGATGCTAATGTGCCAACATGTGAGAAGTACATTTGACAGAGAAGTTGAAGGTTTCAAGGCAACAGAGGCTGTAAAGGAAATGAGTACAGAATGAAATTCAAGGCAACAGAGGGTTTAAAGGAAATGAGTACAAAATGAAAATAATAAACATGAAGATTCTTTGGAGCAGTAAGATTGTTTAATGCCATTGTACCAGTTAGCCTTAGCTATAATACATTATGGTGGTAATTGTAGCTCATATACTGGATGCTTATCAGCAAAGTCGTAAATTGCATTTTGTATCTGCTATGGAGATTTTGTCGTGCAAACGCTCTTGAAATGCCATTTTACTGTAAACTTTATTACTTAGGTCTCGACAATTTTGGAAGGTAACTTATCATGCTAATGTGCTGTGTTAATGAGAATTCTTTTTCATGTCAATTGTATCTTTTCTTTGTAAGCCAGTATTCGGAAATTGAACGTAACACTTCCTATATGCTACTTCTCACACTGCGGCAGGCCATCTTAAATATTGGTTGGACACGTTCTACCTTATGGTCATCAATGAAAACTGTCATTTCAAATCATGATAATTTTGAGTTACAGTAGTAACTTATAAAACACATGTAGGATTTTGATATAAAATTATTGGGTACACGTAATAAGTCACCGATGATTCTGGATAAAAGATGATTTTTTGGTTCTCAGGTAATAATATATGTATGGATAGAGATTCACCTAATAATGTTATTAACTAGAGTAATATTTGGAGTCAAAAGAACATTTCATGGTCCACTGCTAAACAGAAGATTGAATTTCACCTCTTGTAGGATGTCTAATTGCCTTTTGAGGGATGTTCTAGCTCATGTTTGTGTTCCTCCTAATACATGCAGCTAGCATGTTTTATGTGATTTCTGTCTTCCATCTAAATAGGAAGCAAATTCACATCAGAGCACCATTTAGAATGCTTGTTCCCTCGCTCATGTTTGCATTTGGTATGCTCGTGCAATAGCTTATCCTCAACTTCACTGGTTCAAGTATTTTATTAGGTGTTCAGTATTTCAAACTTTATTGATTGCTTTGAAGGATCAAAGTTATATTGTGGCTGCAATTTTCGGCATGTCATATTTTGATTGCCTCTCAAGGTTCATCTGTAAAATCTTCAAACCTGACAAGTGCTCGTCGACATTGTCGAGTGACTTTGGTAAGTTAATCTTGCTATTTAACTTGTTGAGGGGTTGAAACATGGACATTTTGTAACAATGATGTTGAAGAGTTTGTGGAAAACAAAAGCTGTCTTGACATTCAAGTTTTCTGGTGAATAGGTCTAACTGGACCCATGAACTTTAAACTTACGATTTACTTCATTGCCCAAAATTTATTTCTATTTTCATGCAAATAAAATGTTACTATGCACAATTTAATAAATATCTCAACTTGGTTAGATTAGAGTTACAGTTCTAGATATCACCATGGGCATTTTTTCGTTCTTTCACGGATGTCTTCTTGTTGCTTTCTTCTTCCAAGTTTTCTCGGTGACATTGAGGCTTGTTCCAATGTAAGGTCTATTAGAATCCATACACTCTAGACAGGATTATTTTAGATTTTATGCAAATAAAATGTAATTATGGGTAAGTCAATGAATATTTATAAGCTGCGTGCTATTAGAGCCAGTCATAGTTGTCAACCGTCATCTATAACTAAATCAATGTTGAGTGACCATTACTAGAGTTAAGTTAATACTTTATTGTTGTGGAAGTCAAATATATTTCAAATACCATCTACCGAACATATAAATAATAGTTTGCCTCTATCTAATACCCTGATATTCGTCAAAATTATAGTGTAGTTTTAATTGCATATTCTCGTGTTTCACCCTGCATCTAAATCTGAGACCCGAAAAAATAAAGTTTGCCATGTAAACAGAAATTCGATGAATAATTTCATTATGCTAAATAATGTTTAGTTAGAGGGATTTGAAAACCGAAATTTTTGAATCAATGAGTGAAATTCGAAGGTTTTGAAGATAATAGATGGGAAAATAAATTAAGTTGATTTTTAGGGGATGTTAGATGTGCAATATTTTCGAGGTGTTATTTGATACTTTTTAAAAGTTAATTACAAAGTAATGTTCAATTAAGATTAAAAATTATTTTATTGTAAAGATTTGTAATTATGAAATTTGTATATTTATGTTAATCATATTTATTTTTAATCTATATGAGAGAATGTTTTGATGCAATTACATATTGACAAATGACATTATCTTATGTGAAGTAATTGTTCAACAATTCTTATTTATATACATTTTCATACATTTGACTTTATTTTGTTTGTTTCTTACATGTTCCCATAAACTTGACATTTTTGCATCTCCATGATTGGACATTCATTATCTACATATTATTGTTAGTTTATCTTGAGTCAATTTTAGAAGCACAAGATATATGCTACATCCATGGATTTGACCTCTAATTTGAGAAAGTTCAAATTCAAAATTTACCCTTGCCTATTATATCTTTGCCATGATTTGACTTGATGCATATTTTGTTATTGCTATATATTGGTTGGTAGATTTGTCCTTTAAACAATAAACTTATATTGACTCCATTCTACCCAAAAGAAGAACTAATTAATTGATCACCAATAGTTGGGAAGATCACCATTGCATTGGTGATCTTCGTTTGAATGACAGGTGAGGTACAACTCCCTCTTTTGATATAATTTTGATTTTTAAAATTTTATGAAATTCAAAGTATGCTTTTGACCATAAAGCAAGAAAGGCAGACTAACATCTATCCATAACCATGAAATAGATGCGATTGAAATTGATTTAAAAAAACTATTCTAAAAAGTAAATGGGAAAATCATTAATATCATGACACATATCAAACTATCAACAATAAGATGACTCGAGTCACAATTTCAAAATTCACTGTAGATATATGAACAAAACACCAAAGAATAACACATTCTCACAGGGAGGGAATATCCATAACACCTATCTAAGCTCACAGACTTATTCATAAGCATTAAGTATTTCATCCAAAATTTATTGCTCACAAACTTGATAAACATCTACAACAAATAATTAAAATTGCAAAATTGATCCTTCAATTAAGATCGATTCTCTCTCGTGCATCATAGTGCAAGGGGGATCAAAATTTTAGACCCTTGCAATGTTCAAATAATACATAATTATAATTTTGAAAGAATAATTGTTAGGATTCTCTTGGAAACAAATTCTTGAAAGAACGATAATCGTTATCTAGCCGAATAAGCAACTTGTGGGAAACCAACCAATTTTTTGTTCGATGATAACACATTCATTAATGGCTATTTTAAGAGGGGTTATGATTGCATCATAGTTTTTGATTGACATGACGAGGGACTGAAATGACACTCTCTATTTGTAGGCCTCGTGGCAACATATACGTGCAAACAGTCCACAATTTCCCACTCCAAGTAGTTGATAATATGCCACCTAAGATTGTTTCCATACAAGTCTTTTAAATGTAGAAGATTTCTTTGATGCCAAAACTCACTCTTACTAAATTACCATCACATCACTTCGCTAAGCTCATTAAATTTAAGGCAATTTGAGTGTCCTTTCTTGCATTAATTGCCTCCAAATGGACTCCGCTAGCTTACTCTTCCCATTCTATAAATAAGCCACAACGCTTCTCATTTTGTATAATGATCATTACAGTCTCAGATATGTCGAGTTCTTCAAGTGAGGTTGTTTATGAGATTAAGAGTGATTTCCTCACCATTGAGGGTGTGGAATGCAGCGCTGTGCAGAGATTGGTTGCAAACCAACTTAGGGAAGTCTTCCTCATCCACAACAATGTGGGGGAGGGAGTTATTCATAAGATAATTGGCGAACACTTCCTATCCCAAGTGTATGTGCACAACTCTGGTTTGTTGGAGTGATTTATTTACAATATCATCCGCACCTTTGGAAGATTTGAATGGGGAATCCGTGTCGCCAAGCATCTGGTGAGGCTAGTGTACTTTCCATGTGTTGAGGACGCCCTGAGAGGTTTGTCTATGCATCCATGTGTGGGTTTGGTAGGCGACACAATTTGCATTGCTACTGTGTTGGGGAATGAACAAGCTAGGTAAGTAGTTGCCCTACTTCGTGCTAGACTGAAACACACTATGATGGAGACCTTCGCCCACTACATCAAGTTTAACAAAAATCTTTTTTCGCCTGCGTAGATTGAACGTCTGCAGGAAGTGATAGAGGGCATTAGGATCCTTATTTTCACCCTCTGTGCCTAAGACCCTTTGTGTTGAAAACCTCCTTTTTTGCGATGTAATACATAATACGTAATAATATATATCTTTTTGGCTTTCAAACCTGTATTTTATGATGTGAATGTGCTCAAAAGTTTTCAGATTTGTCTTTGCATTTCCATTTTTCCCGCAATGTACTCTTTCATTTCCATATCTGCAATGTATCTTATTGTACATTTTGAATGTTATTCTTTTCTGCAAATGAATTCCTAGAATAACATGTATTAACTCAAATGCACAAATGTTGGATTCAAAATAAAGTTTTCAAAATGTCTTCGGAGTTTGCGATAGTTTTGAAACTGAGCTCATCGTTCACTACTCTAAATCAACCCCCAAAATGCTTTTAAGTTTTTCCTTTAGTAAACTCCATCCAAAAATAAGCTTTCTAGGAAAGATACTCTACTTTCTAAAACGTTTGCTGTGAGAATAATCAAGTTTTGAAAACCCTATTGGGAAGCAATAAAGGTTTCAAAACTACCTGGTGTAGGGTCACTAGGACCTCATAAGCATGTCTTTGTGTCATTTTTGGTTTTTGGGCTATTTGTGTGTTTTGGTGTTTGATAAATTCATTTAGGTCTATGTAGGATCATATTAATCCATTTTTGAAGTATTGAGGGTCATTGGTTTTAAAATGTAAAAGTTGCCATTTTTGCTCAAAAGTTGTCATGCAACTTTGGCAAAGTGGCAAAAAGGCAAGAAATCAGTTATATGGAAAGAAAGAAACGTTACAAAATGTTATAAGTGATTAGGAATGTATGCATGTACCCTCAAGGGTTGTATGAAGGAGAAGAGCATTGATTTTTAGAGTTTTTGTGAATGGAAACAAGCTTTTTCCTATGATTTCAACGTTGCAGTCATTTTATATCTCTTTGTATGGATTGTATGGTCCATGTATTGATTTGAAACCAATTGTATCATGTTGTTATGTGAATCTACTTTATTTTTCTTTTTGTGGCATTGAATTTCATCAAGTATTTTTAAAGTTATTGCATTTTTTTCTAAAACTGGTTTTTTTTTGTGATTTTCCAACGTTGCAGTCATTTTATGTCACTTGGTATAGATTTTAAGACTCATGCATTGATCTGAAATCAATTGTATAGTGTATATATGTGAATCTAATTTCTTTTGGTTTTGTAGCACTAGATTTCATCAGGTATTTTGAAAGTTATTGCATTTTTTCTAAAAGTAGTCTAAACCCTACCTAGGGTTCCAACCAACAAGGAAAATGCAAAATCATGAGTTTCCACCATGAGAAAATTCTGAAAACTTGTAGTAAATTCTGTTTTGATGTGTTTATCATGCATGCAAGGTTTGGGGTCTCCATTTGCATGTGGGAAGGAGAACTAGAGGGCAGTTTGTTGCATTTTACATCATTTTATAGTCTAAAACCTAGGTTATGTGTGTTTGAGTTAAAGTTCTTGCATTGTCTCTCAAGTTTGGGTCTAATGAAGGTTGTGACAAGATGTTGAGAGGTTGTGAATTCCAAGGATCCAATTGGCATGCTAGTTTCCTTCATTGGTTGGAAGTTCATGTTGAAAACATGCTTGGGGCAACAATTTACAATTTGTTGGAATGTCTTTCATATAAGGTTGAGTCCTAAAGGTTTGAGCACTTTCATTTTGTGGCAGAACAAGTCTGAAATAATCCCTATAGCTCCATGTTCCCACTATTTCTTTCATGTTGTAATGCTGGTCATTGCTATTGATAAGTACAAGCCATTGTAGGGGTGATAACATTGTGACATGTTGCATGGAGTCAATAAATGTGGTAAAGGGTATTGAAACAGTGCGGTCCCATGATTTTGTGTTCTCCTACCTTGTATTGATGTGTTTCTTTTCTTTGAACATTCTGAAAACCAAGTCATCAACTGTGACAAGGTGTACTAAGATGCCCCTTAGGTTGTTGCCTATGAAGTCATTAAGGGAATGCATTTGAATACAACCAAGTTTGTTGAGCTGTCTTTCCTCTGCATCCCTACCCAAAGTTTCACTAAACACTTTATTGTTTCTTCTTTTTCACTTTTGATAAACTTTAGTAGATATGAAAACATTTTGGCGACCTGACACATACTCACAACTTCCAAAAAGACTGACATAGAGTAGATTTTAAGTCGGATTTTTAAGACCGTTGAGTGAGGGAGAGGTTTGAAAACTTGAGCGGTGCTTGATGTAGGTTTACAAATTAGAAAGTAAAGGCGACAAAAGGCATAGTTTGTTTCAGTTTGAAAATAGGGTGCAATTTTTAGATTTTGTAAGGGTGAATAAAAATTGTGGCAACACCATACAATAGTATTTATAGATATTCATATGTACATTAGTTCACATCTTAGAATCATTGAACTTGCTAGAGCATTTATCAGAGGAAAACTTCACTTGGTGTTGTAATGTCAAAAATTGTACATCCTTGCATATTCATGCCGTGTCATGTCCAGTTTCCTCAGTATTTTCCTAGGTTCATTTTAGCTCTTGCATTATCCTTTATCCTTCCCATGGTGCTTAGTTTTTGTTTCTTGTGGTCTATTTTTTTTGTCAATTTTTGTCATCTTTATGTTATTCTTGTGTTTTATTAGTGTTATCATTTTTGAGCCAAAATTGTTCGGACACTAGCATGATGCTCAATGTGCTAGTGTCTTGCAATACTTTCTTGTTTGGTGGTGGTTTTTGAGAATTTGTCCACTTGTCACCTGCCTAAGTAGAATCTACTCAAGATGATTCCAAATGGCTTGTCATCCCCTACCTCTTGCCTTCTTTTCTCATTTTTCAATCGATCTTTTCACTTGGGACAATCTCTTCACTCTTCTTGCGACTTGGATATTCTCAAGTTCTCACACAATTCTCCATAGTTCTTGACAACATTCTGCTTCAAGACTTATTTCTCTCTTTGGCTTCCTCAAGCTCTTGCAAGTGATATTGTTTTGATTTTATTTCTTTTCATTATTATTGTAAGCATTTGTTGTTCCCCTAACATCCTTGGGATACTCACATCTTGAAATCTTTTATTTTAGTCATTGTTCTTATTTCTAAATGCACTTAGATTAAGAACACACTATTTTTCAATCTCTCTATCTTGATTGTTGTGGAGGTAGAAATACCCAAGTAGGGGATTGCCTTGAAGCAAATCCCTAATCAACCCCAATTTTTTTCTTGTTCCTCACAACAAGTTGGATTGAGGAAGAAGTTATCCAATCTATAAAGGATTTGGTGATATCTTCTTTATTTCCTTTTCATTAAAATCAATTTCTTTCAATAAATTAATAATTAGATTTATCGCTATATTCTTCTAGTTATTATCCTTTCATCATACTTTTAGATGTTTTTCTAGGGCAAATAGTATTTTTAGTTTTTGGATCATACAAGACTATAGTGCTTTGCATTGACATTTTTGCAATTCATTGATGTCTAGGGCACTGGTTTCCTCCATTTGGCATAAAGTTCCTTTCTTCCCCTTTTTTTTTGATTTTGTAATAAAAGCACGTGCCAATTATATCTTATTTTCTAGTTAATAACACTTTTTGGGATTGCAAATTTAATTTGTTAATCATTAGCAAACTACTCTCAATTCTAATGTGAAAGAAACAAAATATCATCTAGCTAATACACTTTAGCTAGATTGCCATTTTTTCTCTTCTATATTTTGGTGATCTTGCCACTCTTATGCTTAAATGTCTTTTTTAAAAGTAATTTTTTTTCTTAAAATTAAACTAAAAAATGTTATTTTTTCAATTTTTTTTAGGGGCATTGCTGAGAACTTCATTCCATAGTCCTAAAAGAGAAGTGCAACAATTTTTGGTTGAACTTCTTATTTTCTTTTCTTCTTTTTTTAGCTTGGCTTAGAAAGTCCAAGATGTTCCATTCTATGTATATGATGGTGACTCAACTCTTCCTATGTCATTCTATTCTTTTAATACCTCTATTGAAATTCCTCCTAGTTTTGAGGATATTTTGGTATAAGAAGATGGAACCATTAATACTTTTCTTGATATTTTTTCACCTTTTCTTCATGTTGATGCTCTCCCTCCCAGAGATGAACCATTAATGGATGAAGACTCTAATCTCATATCAAGTCCTTTATAGGTAGATATTGAGCACATTCTCCTTATTTCTTCTCCTACATCATATATTCCTCAAGAAGCTAATCATGTAGTTAATTTTATCTTTATTAATTGATTTATCCCACCCCCTAAGGGGATGTTGGATAAGTCTATTAATGTTCAAACTATTTCTTCTATTCCTAAAATCATTATGCATGCAACTCTTGATTCACCTCCACCTTCTCATCCTATGATCACTGTTCAGGGTATTCCTGATAGTCTTATAACCTATACTTTTCTCTCTTGTTTTCTTCAACATATGAAGTGTAAAATTATTATACATATTGTATAGGTGTGAATTTGCACCCCTAGTGCAAATTCCCCTTTACCCACCTTACACTTTAGACAAACTAAGGCAGAGGCTTAATTCCACTTAAGCTTGCTACTCACATCACACTTGGCGCCTGCTTTGTGTGTCGGTGGGGGCGTTTCTGTCGGGGACGCCCATGCGAAACGATTACGTCCCCGACATATTCCTATGGTTGGAGACTACAGAAACGTTACACTTCCTATTAGGAGTCGAAGTGTAACACCTTTCTTCGACTAGACGACCTGAATATGGCTGTTTTCTTCCATTTTTCCTTCATATTCTCATTCCATTCTTCCATTCCCATCTTTTTTGTCATCTTTACACAATCTCTCCACACTTTTGAGTATTTGCTTCAAGCTTTGTAGCAACACTTCACACTTCATAGCAACAATCTACCATTCCATCACTTCGATAGTGCAAGCGCAGGACAAATACCATTGCAACAAAGGCTTGAGTTCCTCTCATCTTCTCCTCCACTAGCCTTGAGCGCTTTGGATGAAGGTGGTAAGCTCCTTTTAAATTCTCTATCATTTTGGTTGATTAAGCACATACTGTTTTGTAGTGTCTTTTGTTTACGTAGCTTGTATTCTCTTCTTTATCATATTTTCCCCAATCGTTGTAAACTTGGATATTTGTGGAGGTGGGAACACCAAAACAGGGGTCTGGCTGAGGCAGGCCCCTATACAACCCCCAACATTTTCCCACTTTTCTATGTGCAGGTGGAGAGATTTTGGAGCAAGCTGGCGAGAAGATTATTGTGCGAAATTATCTTTGTCACCCTTGTGGTAATCTATTTCCTTTATCACTTTTGTCTTTATGTCTCATTCTTCTTAGTCCCGTTCTTTACTTCCCAAAAATCCTAAGCTAGGATGATAGTCCCCTTTTTAGAGTCTTACCTCATCTATCTGGTTTTCTTGCCATACGGATGCCAGCGTGCCGCGCTGTCATCCCAAAACCGCACTTCTATCCTTTGACAGAGAGCTACCTGAGAGACAAAGTTGACTCTAAAGGTCGACTCGCTTGGCCTCCCCTTGACCTTCGGGTTTGCAGAAGCGATCGAAGGACCCCACAGTCCTCATCATTCTCATCTCGCCTATCCTAACATTCCTTTAAGCTAAGGTAAGTTAGGGCAGCCATACCGCTCTTGGCCTTTTGTGACCTGGGGCCTCGCAGTGGTTGGTCCCCCTCTCTTACATTTTTGGTGAACCTAACGTGAACCATTTTGGTTCCGTTTTGTGATACTAGAAGTCCCTTTCCTCATGACCTAGGAGTGTTGTAGGTGTGAGCGTTGTGAGGCCTTCGCCTTGCAACCCAACCTGCGACCCCTAGTAAGTGTAGTTGGAAGGTTATGAAAGTGTTGCATAGCGAAACCTGAATTGGGTCACTGCTTTGTCTTGTAACCTTTAGGAGGCTTTGTGGAAGTGTTGTCTAGTGTGCGTGATGGCCTCTTTCCTAAATCAAACTATTCCCTCTGCACAGCTTGCGAGTAGTGGTAAGGATATCACCTTCACCTTTTTTAGTTTTAGGATCAAATTTTTAATAAGTAGAAACAACAAATGAACAATAAAAACAACACTTTTACCTTGGGAAAACCCTCCTACTCGAGGGAGAAAAACCCAGCAAAATATATATCTCTTATATATAAGTATCAGATGAACAAGGGAAAAAATGTGCTTTACAAGTCTGGCCTTACTCAAGGCTAAATGAATAATAGCATCACTCCTTGATGCTAAGTACAAATAGAATATGATCCTCCTTAATTAGTTCGATCTGCTGCTAAGGTGTGTACTTGAAGTTCTTGAATTATATTTTATTTATGAATGAGCATCACCTTCTTTATATACAAGGTAAGGTGCCTCTTTGCAAGAAAGGCGACTCTTCACAAGGGTCAGCCTCATTCAAGAAATATAAATATAAAATATAATTTACAATATGAAGGCCGCCTGCCTTTAATTAAGGATAAAATATCTCCTAAAGCTACCAAACACTAACACTCCCTCTTAGCTAGGGAGATCTTTTCTAGATATCTATGTCATGGAGTCTCTCAACATGATGCCCACAATGGCTACACGCATTTGTGGAAAGCACAAAGGTTCATCACGGAGTCTCTTAACATGATGTCGTCATGGAGTCTCTCAACATGACGTCCACCATGGCTACTCCCATGTGTGGAAAGAAACACACGTACAAGCGCCCATCATGAAGTCTCTCAACATGATGTCGTCATGGAGTCTCTCAACATGACATCCACCATGCCTACTCCCATGTGTGGAAAAAACACAAGTACAAAGGATTCATCATGGAGTCTCTCAACGTGATGTCTCATCTCAGTCTCAGAGATGAACAAGGGCTCACACCTCATATTTCTCTATCTTAGAGAAACATACACTATAAGTGCTTTCACCTCATACTTCTCTGTCACAGAGAAATATAGACTAACAAGGGCTTTCACCTCATACTTCTCTGTCACAGATAAATATACACTAACAAGGGATTTCACCTCATACTTCTCTGTCACAGAGAAATATACACTAAAAAGGGCTTTCACCTCATACTTCTCCGTCACATAGACATATACACTAACAAGGGCTTTCACCTAATACTTCTCTGTCACAGAGAAATATACATTAATAGATCTTCATGATGATGTGACTCCCTCTGAAGCTCCAAGTTCTTGCATCAACCTCTTGACCTCCTCGTCCAAGGTTACCTTTGTTGGTTTGTCAGACTCCCTCTGAAAGTTAATTCCTCCTCTTCAAAGAAACTGATCGCAATGATAACCTGAATAGGTTCTTCCTCTCCGAGAGATGTCTCTAGTTATGTGCCAACAATTCAGTCCCATGGCAGCAAGCTGTGTCTCCATTCTTCAGCCTGCGTGACTTACTCACATGAAGCATCAAGCTCTTCCTTCTTGAATTCAATCTCTCATCATCCATTTTCTCCTCAATCCATCCTGGAAGCATTTTAGAGAGATTACTAACAGTTCATAGAAGAGAAATACCAATGCATACATGATTCATTATTCCCAATGCATGAACTACATAAAATTTATTCAAAGGTATAGACATAAAATACTTATCTCTTTAATAGCACTCTCTAGATCTATTTCAAGTGATTCCAATTCCTTGTTGCAAGACCTGATTAACATGTGAAGTCAATATGTTGACTCCTCTAGGTATTAATGGTGTTAGCAACAAGGATCCTCATAGAGTGAAGAATCATCAACCCTAATGACCATACACAGGTCAATCTTCATGTCCAAATCAGGTCCACACATACAACAACAATAAAAAATCTGAGCTTTTGCCTACCACACAATGGCACCAAAAACACGACTCTTTGGCTGTATTCGCACTGGCCATGACGATTATGTAGAAAGGGACAATAAGAATAACCCCGTGGTTCCATTAAAATGAATGGATGCCATGAGTAGTGACCAATCCACTGTAAATGTTAACAGTTGCTCTTGTACGTGTACAAAATGTATTTACAAAGCAATCCTTCATTTGATTTATCACCCAGATCGGTAATTACACAGCCTGCACATACCAGTCTGCCGCACATAGAGAGGTCTAGTTGGAGCAATGTAATGGGTGGTCCTTAATCCAATCTCAATTTGTCTTAGAACTCCGTCGGTGGTTGGCGTCGTTCTAAGCCACAAATGTTGCAGGGTGTGTGTTCGACCTTGGCCAGAATTGGAAGTTGTTTCTGCTAGTGTTGGGCACCTCATGCATCAAACCCCAATTCCAATGAGGTGCAATCAACTCGATGCCAAAGTCCTGTGCGTATCCGCTAGTTACCAAGAGGTCGTCAGCTATTTGTGGGCTCTTGACTAGAGCCGTGGGGCTCGACCTAGCTGCAAGGTTTGATCGTCCCTCCTCAATGCGCCAACTTCTATACACACAACCTCTGTAGATGATGCACACCCTTTTTGGATGAGTATAAGTTACGGCTAGACCAAGTTTGGATCTTCAAATTTTTCTGTTCTTCTATGGCTTGATTTCTCCTGCCAATGCAATGAATGATGTCAACAATTCAAACTAAGTAAGATATGTGATGGCACTGTATCATCCGCACCCAAGACATATATGAATATAGCCCCAATAATAATATTTTTGCCACTGATGATGAACCGAGAATTTTTTAGCGCTGATCACAATAGAATTTGGAACTAACAGGATGCATGATACTTCCGTCAATGAAAAAATCACATTTCATCTCAAATCACCTTAATGAATCGATCTCATATGAACATATACAACAAAGTTAAACCAGATTGTGTAGGGTAAATCATTACATCTTCTCAATTTGACCATGTTTAGGTTTCCGTCCAAACATGGCACACATCCTCCTCAATTTGCTCTGCCTAATTTGATCAGGTCTTTTCTAAACCTGCTCTGATACCATGTTAGTTTTAGGATCAGATTTGCAATGAGAAGAAACAACACATGAACAATAAACACAACACTTTTACCCTGGGAAAACCCTCCTACTCGAGGGAGAAAAACCCAACAAAATATATATCTCTTATATATAGATATCAGATGAACAAGGGAAAAAATTTGCCTTACAAGTTTGGCCTTACTCAAGGATGAATGAATAATAGCATCACTCCTTGAGGCTGAGTACAAATAGAATATGATCCTCCTTAATTAGTTCGATCTGCTGCTAAGGTGTGTACTTGAAGTTCTTGAATTATATTCCATTTAAGAATGAGCATCACCTTCTTTATATACAAGGTAAGTTTCCTTTTCACAAGCAAGGTGACTCTTCACAAGGGTCGACCTCATTCAAGAAATATAAATATTAAATATAATCTACAATATGAAGGCCACCTGTCTTTAATTAAGGAGAAAATATCTCCTGAAGCTACCATACACTAACACACCTCGTAGGACCTGCCAATGGGCTTTAATAGGGAACCATCTCCTCTCTAGATTCCTGCAAGGATAAATGGGAATACCGTGGCTGGTGTTCTCGTTGATCTGACATCTCAAGTGAATATCATAACTGAGGAGATCATGTTAATTAACTTCCTGCATAAGGATGGATATGATGCACCTGAAAGTACTGTCCGCACCCACGATGGATTTTTCGTACCTCCTATAGGGAGTATTGTCCTATCGGTCCTCATTGGACCTAAATCTATGAACCTTAAGTTCGACATCATCCCAGGGTTCAAACTCTTTAGAGTGAAGCTAGGCATCCCATGGCTGGTAGCTATGAATGCAGTTCCCTCGGTTGTGCACAAGTGTCTGAAATTTGTTCATGGAGGTTCGGTACACGTTGTCCATGACACCGGTTATAGACCACCAGTTGCACATGACAACTATACCTTAGATTACTTTTGGCCTACACCCCTTGGTCCTCTCCCATCTGGGAAGGACGTTGTTAGAAACCAAGATCAGACATGCAAACCAAAAAATACCTTCCACAAGAGAAAAACGGAAAAAGAAAAGTAATTTGCATGAAGATGTGCAAATGAATTGTATTCAGGAATTTAGAAATTACAAAAGATGAATTGCTTTATAAAAGCAATGTATCCATAACCCTAAAGGTAAAACCTAATTTTGAACTAAAATTAGCTCAACTAAATAAAACATACTTATGACTTAAGTCAACTAACTATAGCCTAAGTAAACTTAATAAAGTGTAATTAAATAATTAATTACACCAACACCCCCCCTTAAGTGCAACTTAGGGAGACTAAAAAAGCATGCACCTAATGTTAGGATGAATGCATGAAAGTATGAATGGGTCCCGGCTACAAGGTCGTGTTAGGTAACCATGTACAAATGTAATGAATGGAAAGAGGAGAAAACCTAGTGGGACAAAACCCCCCCGTTAATGAGATGACCTGCTGCAAAGAAGCACTGGAAGAACACTGGTGGAGTAAGACTGGAATCTTGAATCTGGCAAGCAAGGAAATATACCTCTATTTACAAGAAACCATATGAGAGTCACTGAAGGACTCAAGCGGAATCATGATAATGCAACAGTAGACCTGATGCCAAGGAACACTGGAAAACTCACACACTAGAATAACCCTGAAATCTATTAAGCAACAATAGATGAATAAATGATGCCCCCCATAAGAGGGAATAATGTGATGAAAGAATCCAGAAGCTATATGTATCTTGATGCCAATGCAAAACTATGACTAAAACTGATCCATAGGAGCAAGTACCATGAAGATTCTGAAACATTTACCATAAAATGAATGGCCCTCAAACTGAGATGTGACCCGATGTGAATCTAATGCAATTCAAGATCATTAACTATAGGTTCTCAATCTAAGACGTGAAATGATGCGAACCAAAATGTGTCAAGCTATGAGAAAGATGTGGCCAAAAGAAACTACCAAATCCAGATACAACTCATGCGAGTTTTCATCAATACAAAGATGAGATCAAATTGCATGTCATGCAACTACACTCTAATCAAATTATTATGCAAGAAGCTCCCCTGATGTAACTTTATAGAAGTTAATTTATTACAATACCCCATGATTGTAAAAGGAGAACATGCAAAACATGCATAAATCAAAGAGAAAATGCAAACCTAATGCATGAATACAAGAAATAATGCATGCAAAAAATAATGTTCACATATGCCTCCATGATTAAAAATGACCTCAGATCTGTGTAGAGGACTGAATCAGCTTTTTGGTGCCACAAGAATTACGCAAAAACAGATAATCGAGGCAAAAGTTATGCCCTCCGAAGTGAAAAATGCTTCATCTAAATTCAAAGGCCTACAAAATAAAACTGGAGAAAAATATGGAAACAAAACTTGCACCAATGGATCGGGCTTGGAACCAGCTTTCCAACGGTATCTCATTTTCAAAAAAAGGACTCTGTATGCTCAAGTTATGACTATTTTACTAAAAATGCTCATTTTGGCTTTAAACCAAATATTTTATTAATTTAAAGATTAAAAAATTAATAAAATATTCAACTGTACCTTCATGGCATGAAAATTGAGGCAACACAAATTCTTTTTTTAAAAGAAGGTACAAAATCGAGGAAAAATGGCACAAAAACTGAGGCAACTCAAAAATGCTCTCAACACCAAAAAATATGACACAAAAATCGAGGCGTCTGTACGAATCCATACAGTCGTACGGATTTTTCTGCTAGCATTTTTGAAAATCCCCAAAAAACACAAAAAATTCAATTTTCAGCAAACCCTGGTTTTTTGGGCCTTTTGATCGCATTCATGAGGTCAGTTTTGCACCAGCATGCACTATTTGAGAGTTCAAGGTCGAAATTTCTCAAAAAATGATGGAAAAACCCTCTGATCTAGCAAAAACCTGCCGTAGCTTCAAACCCTCACAGATCTGATAAACGAAGATGAAAATCAACGAAACAAAAGCCAATCCTGACTTTTTCCAGTGCTTTGAATCCAATGGAGATGCTCGATTTGATCCAGAACACTCCACAAATAAGCTCAAGGCATGAAACCCTCGAGGAACCCTGAACGTGCTCTGCAATGAATTTCTCAAAAAACTGAGAAGGGGCTGCAAATCAAGGCTCTGATACCATGTTAGAAACCAAGATTAGACATGCAAACCAAAAAATACCTTCCACAAGAGAAAAATAGAAAAAACAAAGCAATTTGCATGACAATGTGCAAATGAATTGTATTCAGGAATTTAGAAATTACAAAAGATGAATTGCTTTATAAAAACAATGTATGCATAACCCTAAAGGTAAAACCTAATTTTGAACTAAAATTAGGTCAACTAAATAAAGCTTACTTATGACTTAAGTCAACTAACTATAGCCTAAGTAAACTTAATAAAGTGTAATTAAATAACTAATTACACCAACATGGTATTAGAGCTTCAGATATCTCGCCTAGGAAGGACCTCCTATATCACACATATCAAAACTATAAGAAAGGGCGTGCTAGGCCAAAAGTAAGATATCCTCCTTCACCTTATTCTGTTTCACATAGAGCTTGCCTAAAAGTTGACAATGATATCGCTAAGGCGTGCAGGAGAGAAGAAGAGAAGCGGTCCTGAGATCCTCCTTCTTCCTCTTCTGCTGTTCAGCCCAATGCTTCCTCTCGCCCTGCTGTTGTACCATCTACTTCTGTCTCACGTTTGTGAGAGAATCCCATGGTGCCCGCTTGGCGAAAGGCCAAGCGTCTCGCATTTGAACTTCTTGTCTTACCCACGGAGCCTAGGCCCGTTCAGTAAGGAAGATAGAAAGCCCCCCATGGAGAGTCTTCTCTATCTCGGCATCCATGGCCTCCTACTGTCCCTATTCCTAAGACAGTGAATCGGAAGAGGCCCATTGTCGAAGCACTAGAAACAATTCCTCCTGCCGCTTCAAAACCTGCTCCTCCCGTTCCCACTCAAGAGTCTGTCCTCCCATCGGAATCAACTATGGAGGACACTCCCATGGTTGAGTAGGAACCCTCTATCCCTTCACAAGCTCCGACTTCTGGTTTGAAGAGCCGTAGAAACCACCTTGCACACGAGCGTAAGTGCCGATGAAAGGCTCTTCTAGCTGAGCAAGCCTCCTTACAGAAGAAGGAGGAGGAGACGACCATGCCTCCCACTATGTCCTCCTCTCTCCCCCTTCTGCCTCTGTCCAAACTAGCTCTGAATCTCTTTCGGCTTCCGCTGCGAGCGCACATGCGCCTGGAAAGGTGCTGGTGTTTATCGCTCCTTCTGTGGAGCCACCTCTCTTGAATTCTGTTCCAGATGTCTCACTTTTCCCAAAGTCCATGGATATGGTTAATACTTTGGTTGTATCCGTTGCAGTTCTTTCCTCTTCTCCCTCAATCCTCCTGGCTTCGTCTGTGGGGAGTTCGCCTCCTCCGATGAAGAAGAAGGTAGAGTGTGGTCCCTCCAACAATGGAGGATGTAAGAGGAGTCCACCTTCTCCGAAAGGTGGCCCCACGCTGACTTGTTCTGTCCTAGTGACAAAACCAGTCTCAACCTCCCTTGAGTTCGTCACCACTCCCGAGTCTCTCAATGAGCCTAGTGGTGAACCTCGGGTGCAAACTCCTCCGTTCGTTGAGGTGAAACATGGCACTCCCGTTAAGTGCATGTTTAACTTGGTGGATGAAGTTCTGACCTTGTCAGCGATCTTAGCAAAGTTGTTGAAATTGGACCCACAAGAGCTGAGTGAGGAAGACCTCACAGGTCCCTCTGCCTTAGCCCTTGTTGCGATAGGATTGAAAGCTCCTCCCCTTAACATTACCCCATTATAGGCCCATCATCCTCCCCACTATGATGATCTAGAATGGGAAGCTGAAGACCTCTTGGTTGACCAGTGTTAAGGGGATCCCCCCTTCTTGATCTTTAGATTAGATGTGTGCGCAGTGCTTCCCCCGTAATCGTGCTATATGTGCTTGGATGACACTCTTCATCCCTGTTGGTGCTTGGATACAGGCGAGGTGTTTTTGTTGTAAACCTTCCTCTATTTGTATCATCATTCTTCCATGTTTGTGATTGACTTTCAGTAAATTGGGGACGATGCAAAGCATTGGAAGTATTTAGGCCTCCTTCCATGTTGACCCAATTTTTTATTTTTACTTTGTCTTGCGTGCATTCTTTTTGATCTGGTTTTGGATTGATGATATTTTTCCTCACACCGTGGCTACCTATTTTATATATATATATAAATAAAGGAAGATATGACCCTACAAAACTAGATCCCCTTGTGCCCTTTGTTCGTGTTCTCTTTCCTTTTCCTTTTTCTTTCTCTTTATCTTTCTCTTTTTTTTGCTTGAGTTGTGCCTTTCATGTGTGACAATGCCACTCCTACATCACTCAATCTTTAGGAAATGCATTCATTGCGAAGCAAATCCTTCTTCAAGATCCTTGACACATTCTTCCTTTAGAATTGTATTCTTGACTTGAGACCCTAATAGAACATGTCTCCTTCATCATGGGTTCATAAAGAAAGGACTTGGAAACCTTCCTTCAAAGCAAGAACGGTCTTAGTCTTCCCCTCACATGGGGGCATGTCCTTCCTTTCAAATTCCTTGATGAAGTGAAAATCTTTCAAAAGGATTCCTTGGTGATGAATTGATTTGAGAAGGAAGATGTTAGCTTTTGGATAGCACGTCCCTTGAGTGGACACCTCCCTTTCATGTTCGGTTCCCAAGGGACCCCTTTGAAAGTCTTCAATGAATTCTCTGGTGTCTAGCCTAGGGGCAGCCCGTCTAGACCGGTTTCACATCCTCGCGTCTAGCTTGGGGGTAGCCTAGCTAGACTTCACTTTTCAAACAACGCATCCCTTAAGTGGACCCCCCTTCCTTTTGAAGGGTTCTCGAGGGACCCCTTTGAAAGTCTTGGAACTTAGCGATGGTCTGTGTGACTGTCCATTCACTGGCCTGCACGGCCGCTTCCTGACACATTCTATCTGTGGGTAAACATGTCGCCATATCTGACTCTACGGAGTCCCCTTAGCTTGATCTCCTTCATGTGAGAGTTCTTGAAGGATACCTCCCTTATAGGATTGTGAGCCTGTGAGGCACCTTCGTACTTCAACTTTATAGTTCTGCAGAACTATGGAGTCCACTCCTACACTTTTGAGTTCGCTAGACCGTGCTCTACTTCCTCGTCAGTTCAGGTATACATCTCTTAATTTTTTACTTATTTACTACTCTACTTTATCAAAGCACTCATTAGTATTTGTGCTCGCTAAAATGGGGACAAAATGTATAGGTGTGAATTTGCACCCCTAGTGCAAATTCCCCTTTACCCAGCTTACACTCTAGAAAACCTAAGGCAAAGGCTTAATTCCACTTAAACCCTCTGCTCACAACACACTTGGCACCTGCTTTGTGTGTCGATGGGGGCATTTCTGTCGGGGATGCCTGTGCGGCGCGCTTATGTCCTTGGCAGATTCTTATGGTTGGAGACTACAGAAATGTTACACTTCCTATTGGGAGTCGAAGTGTAACGCCTTTCTTCGGCTGGCCGACCCGAATATGGTTGTTTTCTTCCATTCTTCCTTCATATTCTCATTCCATTCTTCCATTCCCATATTTTTGGTCATCTTTACACAATCTCTCCACAGTTTTGAGTATTCACTTCAAGCTTTGTAGCAACACTTCACAGTTCATAGAAAGAATCTACCATTCCATCATTTCGATAGTGCAAGCACATGATAAACACCATTGCAACAGAGGCTTGAGTTCCTCTCATCTTCTCCCCCAATAGCCTTGAGCACTTTAGACGGAGGTGGTAAGCTCCTTTTAACTTCTCTATCATTTTGGTTGAGTAAGCACGTACTGTTTTGTAGTGTCTTTTGTTTACGTAGCTTGTATTCTCTTCTTTATCATATTTTCCCCTATCATTGCAAACTTGGCTATTTGTGGAGGTGGGAACACCAAAACGGGGGTTTGACTGAGGCAGGCCCCTATATAGCCCCCAACATTTTCTTGCTTTTCTGTGTGTAGGTGGAGAGATTTTGGAGCAAGCTTGCGAGAATATTGTTGTGCGAAATTATCTTCGTCACCCTTGCGGTAATCTATTTCCTTTATCACTTTTGTCTTTATGTCTCAGTCTTCTTAGTGATGTTCTTTACTTCTTGAAACTCCTAATCTAGGCTGATAGTCCCTTTTTTAGAGTCTAAGCTTGTCTATTTGGTTTTATGGCCGTACGAACGTCAGTGCATCTGTGAGATGCTAGCGCGCCGCATTGTCATCCCAGAATTGCGCTTCTGTCCTTTGACAAAGAGCTACTTGAGATGTAGAGTTGACTCTAAAGATCAACTCGCCTAGCCTCCCCTTGACCTTCGAGTTTGCAGAAGAGATCGAAGGACCCCACAATCCTCATCATTCTCATCCAGCCTATCCTAACATTCCTTTAAGCTGAGGTAAGTTAGGGCAGCCATACTATTCTTGGCCTTTCGTGACCTAGGGCCTTGCAGTGGTTTGTCCCCCTCTCTTACAAATATCAATTACAATACAATAGCCCAAATATAATACTCAAAGAAACAAAAAGGTTACTCCTACCCGTATTTCACTTCCTCAACCAAATCCTATTCTTCCATCGCCTCCTCATATTTATGTGGAGAGTACCAAAGAGCATGATCTTGTCGAAGAACTCTAGGAGACACAAGCTAAGATCTCTCTTTGGACCTAATTCAAACATCACCTTCTCATCATAGTTCCCTTTAGCAAGCCTTGCAAAAGATACCCATAGAATATTTTATGAAGTCCATGGATGTGGCCACTATTGTAGAAGGCATTCATTCCAATTCAATTGATATTCTTTTCTTATGTCTAAACTCCCTTCTCCTGAATTTTAAAAGCAAGATGATGCTCTTATGATTATTGATGCTATAAAATTGAGTAGGATTAAGAGATCCCTTATTGATACTAGTTTTGATTTTAATGTCTATAGTTTAGACCTTAAATTTTATCAACATTGATGCTTGTTCTATTTCTCCTTCAAATTTTACCATTAGAGGTTTTGATAATGTTGCTTGTCTAACTCTAGGCACTATTGTATTGCCTATATTGGTAGGCCTCGTTACACTAACTATTGAGGTTCATGTCATGCTGGGGAGTCTTATAATATTCTTCTTGGTAGATCATGGATTCATACCATATTTGTAGTCTTTTCTACCCTTCATCAATCTCTTAAATTATTTATAATGGTAAAGTATTGTTGAGTAGGAAAAGTGACCTTAGATTCGATTGGATAACTAAGAGTATCTCCTTTTCATTTGACTCAACTTAAAATATAAATTGACTAGGGTTTGATTATTAGATTACTGCCACAAGGGAGAGACAACCTCCTAGGATTTATGTTTGTTTTTGAGTTGTGTGGATGATAAGTTTGATTTATGTTTTAATAAGCCTGTTTGACATACAACCTTAGATTTGAAAATGCAATTTAGTAGATAGAAGAAAATGGGAAGTTACAAAACAAATTTAGATCTAAGACCGAGACATAGCAAGGAACCTATGATAAAAATTTGAGCTTGAATTGGCTGGTCTACGGTGTGGTGCACACTAGATTGAACTCCTTCTTTTTCGGATCTAAAAAGTCTGATTAGTGGATTAAGGTTTGCACTCTATTTTTGAGACTGTCATCTACTGAAACCTTCAAACCTGACCTGTACACATGAAAATAGGGGAAAGGTTGAGCTGTATAGGGGCTTGCCTAAGTCAAACCCTATTTTGGTATTTCTACCTCCACATACAATGATTGATTATGATCAAGAGGGCATGCCCTAGGTCGGGCAAAGGCCAAAACAACAATAATTGATTGAAATGATAAATGGTAAATGACAATGTTACCTTGATGTGAAACCCTTGATGAAGTGATGTCACACAAGTTACCATAAGCGTTGATTGATGGATGCCTTGATTGCTTGATATACCTGCAAAAGGTTAGATCACATACACAATAGATCAATGTTGAAGCTAGCATGTAGATTATAACTTAATACACCTTCATGATTTTGGCATGATTGATCATAATAGATCCTTGCACATAATTTGCTTCATTCATCTTGATGTCTTGCAAAATTAAACATGATTGATGAAAGTGCTGTAATAATTATGCTAATTCTACTCTTGATTGCTCTTGAATGATTTTAGGATCGTAGGAATAAATTTTCCACAATCCATGAAAATTAATAATGAGAGCTTCTGGATTCAACTGTGTATGATTATTTGATGACGTTTTGGATCACACTCAGTGATCCATCATCAAGAAGAGGAAATTCAAATAAGCATACACAGTTGAATCCAAAAGCTCTCATTATTGGTTTTAGGATCTTCAATTTTCTCAATAAAATTTCTAGCTCTCCTTAAGATTTCAAATGATGAAAAAGACTAGTATCTATATGAACAATTATTCTAATTTCCCAAAAATCAAATATCGATAGCCGAAAAATAAAATTGGAAATGCAAATAATAAAATTCCAACATTGACATATTTAAATTTGGATCCAAAAGAGGTGGTCTAGGGCATGGTGCGCTCTAGACTAGATCCACTTTTTTGGGGGCCAAAAAGTGTCGGGGGTAAAATATTAAATGTATAATTTAATTTCCCATGTTTGATCTTTTGAAGATGTTTATAAAATGTGCAATTAAAGCACAATTAGGTCCAAGCACATAGGATGGAGCAAAACCTAGTGTAAAATTTTCAAGGGTGATAATTTTTGACGCTACAAGTATATACAATAAAATCTGATCCTCTCCTTTTTTAATATTGTCAACATGTTGAATCGGGTCACATGAAGCCCACTCTTATTATTTTTGTAATTTTATACCTTGTACATCAAATTCTAAAACATCATCTCCACCCTCCATTGATGATGATGCTCCTTTTGAAAATGCATGTCTTGGTGATGATTGAGGCTCCTTAGATTTCACCTCCATTGGCTTGGTGAATATAGGATTGAACCTTCTAACTTTGACATTCCTATGTTCAAAAAGGATCCACAATATCAGGCTATAATTTATCCTTCTTATTTCGTGAATCCTACTATTGCTTCTCCAACATGTGGGTATGCTTCTTATTTTACCAAGGCTAGTGACGTTGATCCTCCTCTTTCTGATTTGGAGACATTTTATAAGCCTAGATTCAAAGTCATTTTTAATCATGCATACAAAGGAAATGGTCTTGGGCACATGGAACAAGGAGTTAAGGTCCCCATGGAATCAACAATACTCTTTTCTACAGTGGGTTTAGGTTATCGACCTTCTCTATTGACATCTCATCCTTTATTATTTTAAGTCTCTATGATTTTTTCTTGTCAAAAATTGAATATTTCTTCATGAGAGGAAGGGATGCTTCCTAATCCCTCTTATCTTCTATATAAATGATAAAATATCTTGTCAAGGCTTCTGAAGGCTTGCTTGATCACTCATCCTCCTACACAATAGATTTTCTGAACATATATTGTAACCAATACTTTCTTCTTGTGCATATCATTGAGTACCTAACCATTCCACTAACAATTGCAAGCCTTAAAAAATGAAACAAAACACCTTCTCAACATACGTGTCATCATTCTTCTCTTTGTTGATGCACTTGTCTCTTCTTTATATGACATCTAACTATTGTCTATTTATCAATAAGATATTGGTAATTATTAAAGGTTTGGATTTGATTTAATTTTTTTCATCTTCTGTCATTTATCCCTAAAGAAGGCGTTGATCTTTTTATCCTTAGTTAAGTCTCAGTGAAAGGAAATTTTTAATGAAACTTATCTCAAGTCTCATTTTTCTATGTACAAAGGAAAAAAAGGAAGACTCCACATTGCATGCAAGGAAGAGGGAAAACATCTTGAAAGAAGTTTATTTTTGCTAAGATTGAGTTTCCTCTTTTAGTTCTTTAGGGTTTCATCACAAAGAGGCTCTTCTTCATTTTGTAAAGTCCAAACGGTGATCAAAATTTTAGTTTCTTGAGGTTCATTGCATGCCAGCTGGGCGTTGGACTATATATTATTGAAGACAAAGAGTTAAAGGGAGTTGCAGATCCTTTGATGTCGTGGGTTTTCAGTCACACCTAGCCATGCATAGTTGAAGTTATGGATATTTTAATGCACATGTCTGTATGTTTGGCCCTTTGAAACCACTGCACTATCATCCTTTTTTCAAATTTTTGAAATGATGAATGTAAGAGACCATAGAAATTTGGAAGTTGAAAATATATACTCAAACCAATACTATGTAAATCATAATTAGGAAAGAAATAGATGATAAATATTCATGATAGATGAGAGGGTAGTCCCAATATGAGTTTAGTTTCAAACTTAGAGAAAATTCTAATCTATGCTCATAGCCATTTGCAAATCATAATGGAGAATTAATGCCAAAACCTCACCAATACCTCTAGGCAACAATGAGATTTAATGAGACATAGGTTTCAAAAGATAGTCATATAGATACATTATAAGCTTCAAAGAAATGGAAACATGACATGATATTTCATAAGTCATATGTATCATTGGTCCAATCTTAGATAACAATGTATTGAAGCTAAAGAAGATGATTTATACTCAAAATCAAGACAAAGTCACCAAGTTAAGAGCCAAAGGACAATGAGATCATATCATGAAGGATAATACTTATGGAGGAGTGAGGAGATAGGATATTTTGATGAGTAACCAATACAAGGAATCAACTAATGATGAATATGGACAGTGCCTATGAAGTTTTTGAGAGGAGGGAAGGAACATGTATTAAGGATCATGAAGAAAAAAATTTTAAGGATGAGAAATGAAGAAATAGTCATGACTATCCAAGACAGTCCTTTAGCAAGAAAAGGACTGTCAAGAGGAGTTATGCCTCTCTTGAAAATCCTTATAATCATATATGTGATCGAAACCTTAGATATGGTTTTAATTCTATAAGAGAATAGAGGATAGTATCCATTAACAAAGGGTTAGTAATTACAACAATAGGAAAAAGAATGAATCAAGATAGTCATAAGGATGCATTCAAAGGGTAGTCATACCAAACATTCACAAAGGAGTCAAGGAACATGATACCAAATGGTAGTCCAAGAGAAAAAAAGCATCAAAAGGTAGAGCACTAAACTATGATGGTGAAGTTTCAACTAAACCATAGCCACAAGGTAGTCCATGGTGGGTACACATTGTGTGACAATGAGAGTCTTGATTGCATGTCCCTACACTTTAGGTTTGACAACATGGAAAATGATAGTGACCTCCAAACTAAGGCATGTATACCACACATGCCTATCTCATAGTTTGCTAAGGACAGTCATTTGAAAAAGGGACAACGGTAGTAAGTAGAGGGAGCATTGATCAAAGGATAATTTTAGACTTGAGAGGCAATACAAGGAACCAAAATGAAGATCTTATGGACAATCACCCTAAAATATGAAGGGACAATCCTTTCAAGAAAATATGGCACCTATGGGATTACAAAGAAGGGTAGTGAAAGATGTAAGGAAAACCAAAAGCACACAATTGATGATCCATCATGATAGTAAGGTTTCTTTAATAAAGGACAGTCAATAGTGGTAATGGGAGTTGTGACAATGCTAAATACATGATAGTCACCATACCCAAGAACAAAGGTATTTAAGAACCCATAGGGCCTATAGAAATAGACAATAATGTTTGAATATTTCCCTTATTCGAAAATGATAGTTCAAAAGAAAGGACATCTCATAATCATGTTCATAAGTTCATATGATAGTCACATAAAAATTCACTATACATTCACAAGACATATAAGTTTGATGAGAATTTAAGGTAAGATAATATTTTGGGAGGTGTGTTATAGTCATGCTAAGATTCTACCATCAAAAGGCCGTTAGACTTGTGACAACCATGCAAGGGTAAGTCACCATGAAATCAAGGGGAAACTATATGACACAATTGAAGAGAGCTAGCAAAAGATGTCAGTCAAAAGGAAAGTGACAATAGTCAAGAACTATGCCAAACTCTAGTGAAGACCCTTATTGCATCATGAGAGGTAGTAATGAATAAAGGACATTGTTTTTAAAATGGATGTGATTAGAACCCATGAAGATGCCATGATAGATGATAAGGAAATGACAATGCTCATGAAACAAGGTGACGATACTATGTTAGGAAATTGTCCACACAATAATATGAAACCATAATAAATCATATATAAATTTATGTCAAGGGAGTATGACACCATGAAAAGGATAGCAGCAATCTAAGATGAAAATCCTTACCAAAGGATGAGTCTTGTGAAAATATACATGAAAAATTCTAAAGATTCAATAAAGGGGAGATTTTAAAATGACAAGAGTTTGGGATAGTCATGAAGGGGCAGACTAATGGCAAAGCTTGAAGCTTAAAAGGATATGAAAGTTTGACCTAATATTAAGTTTTAACCCTCTTTCATAGAAGATTATTGTTGTTTGGTGTTTCTGCACAACAACAACTCAGAGGTTGATCTCTATAAACAAAGAGATGACCCCAAGGTCTCGCGGGTGTCAGGTCATGACAATGCAGTAGAACAAACTCAGTGATGAAATGTGAAAATGCTAGTAATCACAAGGGGTCTTACGTACAAATGCTGGAAGCTCTAAACTCATCAGATTTTAAGATATGGTGATGCTTTGATTTCTAGTTCTAACCGAATAATAAAAGAAACAAAAAAAGATGAGGGTTTCAGAAGTCCTAATGTTAACACTACTTCTAAGATTAACCATGCAAATGATGAAATACTTGGAATGGACCGATCCCTTAAACTAATTTCTATTCAACCTAGGCTATACCTGCAATCTTGCAAAAAACAATGCAATCTTCTAAGGTGTTAAAGATTTTTAGGCTATAGGCATTCATTCAATAAGACTGAATGAATATCTACAGTTGAACTAATCACATGAATATGAGGTATAGGTTGACCTTGCACAACATTCCCACAATCAAGAAGCTGCCCAAAATATGAACTACGGATTGCTACAACACTCCAGGCATTGAATCACAAACATTACTAATTAAACTTAAGATATATCCAAACATTTCCAAGCGATTTAAAAGATAGAACAAGAACCATGCAATATTATTCAATGCAAGATAAGGCACCGGTCATAACACAATGTCTGCATGTTGTATTAAATCATCAAATTTGCAACAATTCCAATCTGTTATAACACTTGCTTGAAATGTAAAAACTAAGTTCTAATCTTCTAACATGCTACTCTATTGCTAAATCTACTGATTACAAGTTTTCTGACTTATTCTTCCAATCTAAACCGAACCTAGCCCATTCCAACCAAACCTTTACAAGTGAGGTAGAGTGCCATACTTATAGAAATAGGCCCACGTGAACCAGAGCTAGGGTTAGAAAGAAGCTAGACCACCAATCAAATCGGCCTTGACAGCCATCAATAACTCGCCATCAAGCAATGAATGCAACAAGGACCCCCATCAGATCGATCTGGGATCACACAAAGTCAGGGAACAGATCCTCAAGCCACACCCACCAAAAGACTTCACTCGTGTGAACATCAACATGCGTGGAAACCAGGATGAACACAAGCCACCGATCAAACCCCAGCTAGGAAAACGAACGACCCATATCGAACAATACCAGGTTGAATCCACCACCCAAATCTGCCCACCATTAATGAACAACAAACGTGTCAACCTTGCGTGTAGGGATGGGTTTCGGCCGACAATAGCCACAAAGTGCACTTGACTACACCCGCAAATCATGCCAAATATTCAAAGTACACCTAGCAATCCCCAACTCGATCTAACCTGCATTGAAATGGGTCACCATTAATGATCAATACATCATCAAAATCCAAGCAGGTCCATTAGAGTTCCTAAGGCAAGAAAATCAAGCACAAAACCAGGTGGAAGCGGAACCAAAGATAGGCAGAGGAAGAACCATGAGCAAAATAGGAACAAAGACACAAAACAGGCAGAGGTGGAGGCAGAGACGGAATGGGAAATGAAGGGAAACAGGCGGAGGTGGAAACAAAACCAACCCCGACGGAAGCAAAGGTGAAATGGGAACCAAAACGGAAACCAAAGGAAGACAAGCAGAGGCGGAAACAAAACCAACCCCGGCGGAAGCGGAGGCGGAACGGGAACGGGAACCAAACCGTGAACTTTATGAAGTTCACAATTCAGTCCCATCACGGTCTCGGCTCCGACAAAATGACAGAAAAGCAAAACGAGGAAAACCCAAGGGCGGAAAACCAACCCGAAGGTTGAAGGCCAACAAAGCAATAGGAAAAACGAGAACGCGGGAGGCAGAGCTGGAATGAGAATGGAAACAAAACTGAGAACTTAGCCAAAGTTCAAAGTTCAGTCTCATCCTGGTTCCACCTCTGGCAGAACAAAAGGGAAACCAAAGCAAAGAAAAAACTAAGGGAGGAAGCCAACCCTTAGGACGAAAACGAACAAAACAAAGAAGAAAGCAAAAGAGCGGGAAGCGGAGCTGGAACAGGAACGGGAATAGAACCGAGAACTTAGCAAAATTTCAGGGTTAAGTCCCATCCTGGTTCTGCCTCTGACAGAACAACAAAAACAAGGAAAACCTAAGGGGGAAAACCAACCCTTAGGACCCAAACAAAAAAATCACGAAGGGGAAAAACAAAAGGCAAAAGAAGAACACCCAAGAGAGGACATCCACAAGACTCCAAAACCATTAGGAACTTAACACAAAGGCACCCACGACCAAGGAAAGCACCAAAGACCAAAACCCCAAGATTTTCAAAGGTAAGCACAAAAGAGGAGGCAATCCACAACAACAGGCCAAAAGGGCAGGCCAAGAGAGGGTCCCTACTTTCAGTGGGGCGTGTGTGCAAAAATACATAACAATTATTAAAGGTGATAGTCTATATAACCACTAAGCGATGCATGACAAGTCAAGGGATAGTCTTAGGTCTATATAGCCATGAAGAAAGAAAATGAACAAATTGAATGAAAATCATGGAGTTGCTATGAAAGGGAAATGTATAAGAATCATGGCCATGGAAGAAGACATAGATCTTTGAGAGCATGAAGACTTGGGGGTTATACTATCATCCAATTGGCATGATCTTGTGACTATAGGTGAACTCAAATTGACATGATTTGATTATAGAGTTACGGACCTTGGTAATGTATAGAAGTCATCAAGCATATTCTTGAATATTTACTGAAGTTTAGAAGATAGGAATGCATTTTTAATAGCCAAGATAGTTCTCCTAGACCACCTTGAAGAACGAGTAATCTTCAAGTAACTCCAAATGATATATCATCATGTAGGAGCATTCACAAGTTAAGACTAAAAAGGGGTCAAATTTTTAGGCACTTACAGTTAGTTGTAGGCCTACTAAGGAGCCTACATGGATATAACTCAAATTGGGTGAAGTTTGAAGCTATAAGCAAGTAGTTATGGGCAGTTTTGGGCCCTAAAATAAAGGATTTTTTACTTTGTATGCCCAAGAACTCTGAAACATCATGCAAAATGAGAAAAGGCAGCTATTCCAATAAACATCAAGCATGTTATGAAGATTTGTTAGAGTTCAATTTTTTGGCAGATGGCCAGTGCTCCCCTCAGGATTTGTGACATGGACTAATTTCCTCTCATGGATTCGTTAACTTTGGCGATTTTATTGTGCATTAAAAGGTCGATCTTTTGGTGCAACAACAACCATGGGGTCAACAATTGTATTAGAGCCAAAGGTGTCGGGTTCAAATCCCCTTGAGTAATGTTGAGTAGCAGATTTTTGGCAGATGGTTAGCGCTCCCCTCATGATTCATGACATGGACTAACCGCCTCCCATGGATCCGTTAACTCTGGTGGTTAAATCGAGCATTAACAGGTCGATCTTTTCATGCAACGACAACCATGTGGCCAACACAATTATCAAGATGAATTGGAGCACATTTTAAGGTGCATGGAAGAGGGGTCAAGTCAAGAAGTCAAGGTCAACTCATCTCCACCAATTTTACATGTTTTGCAACCAATTCAAGAGGGACTTCCATACTCAAATGTATAGTTAAAGCATGTAGAATCAACCTCTTCCTTGAAGACAAGTTGAGTTATGAAGGAGGTGTCCTTTCTTCAAAACCAGACACCCAAGTCTAATTAGAGTTAGTTCTTTCTATTATTTTCCTTCTTTGAACAAGAAAAGGTAGTTTGTAACTCAGTTTTAGAGAGAGATATTCAATGTTGAAACCAAAATTTTATGTATTTTGAAGTGCTTTTCAGTTTTCTACTATGGAAATTCTTATTTTTCAATTAAAAACATGTTTTGCCTTCTCAAACTCATGTGTAAATGTATTTTAAGTGTTTTGATCTAATTTTTGTGATTTTGCAATCTCGAATCCTCGAATTATGTCTCATTTTGAAAACATTTTATACTAGAATAAGAAAAACTCATACATGTCATGGATTGTGCAAACACTTTCAACAGTTGTACTTGTGAAAATACTTAGTTTTCCTTCAAAAAATGTAGAATTTAATCTTCTTATGAAATATTATTGTGTGAGCTTGGAAAAAATGCATTGTGCATAGAGTAGAGCAGATTTTTGAGAGAAATTATGAGTTGAAACAATAGTATAGTCTTATAAATTTTGATGCATCACCTCCTAGGATTAAATTTTCTCAGTTATAGTGATCTTTTATTCCATTTCCTTGTCAAAGAACTATTTTATAGGAGGTACAACATGGGAACCAACCCTCTCTAGAGGTTCATCTTCACCACAAGTAACCCACATATTGAAGATGATTCCATGTTTCATAGGATAGCTAAGTTTTACACTTAGCTAGGGTGCAATCCTCATGAAAATAGTTTTTGGCACACCCGGTGGGACCCTGCAACTTGTTTCAATCAAATAATTACTCAATTTTCATTGTTTTCTTGTTATATACAACAATATGCCTAGTCTTTTGAGGCAAAAAAAACATAATTGATGACTCTACACTAATTTTGAAGCATCCAATGTGAACAACACATGAGAAGAGTGCAAACAAGAGGAAGCTCAACTCCTTTTGAGTATTTGTAGCTATCACCACCTAGAAGAAAAGGGAGATAAATAAGAAGAAGTCTTATCCCACTAACAAGGACATGCTCTACACCCCCAAATCATAGGCCTATAAATTTTGTTTTAGGAAATCCAATACCAAATACACAAACACCAAAAATCCTATGGCAAGGTAGTTTGCTTTTGCACCATTTAATGGGGCAACCCCTTAGATCTTTCCCATCATGATGAAATACCTACGGAAACCCTTATAATATTTCCTTTATTCACTAGAGATGATCAAACTACACCCGTTGAGCATATTCAGTATGTTGCCACACTGTCTATTCTACAATATCACTGCTAAGAATGTGCCAATCAGACTCTTAGCTGCTTTATTGAATGGAAAACCATTATAGTGGTTCAGGAGTTTACCTGTCAATTCAATCAGAACATGGGACCAACTAGGGGATTCCTTGCATAAACATTTTGAAGATAAATCAAATCACTTATCTTTAGTGGATCAATTGACTACCATCAAAAGAGATCTGCATGGACACATGATGAATTTGAACTCCTGTTTCCAAAAGACTTGGTATAGAATCCCACCAAGATAGAGCAAGATAGTTCCTGAGTCATGTACTCTCTTTCATATTAATTTATTCCCTATCTACTTGTATGCATCCTCTCTTTGAAGCAATCAATTTTCTCATTACATTCTTCTCTATGAGTAAGAATTCCTCTATTTTTGTTTTATTTATTTTCTTTATACTTTGGGGATGATGCCTAGTATTGAGATAGTCTTTCACATTGAGGTCTTTTTCACTTTATAAACTCAAAATTTTTATTTGCTTGTTTGTTATGTTCTTTTCTCCTTGTTGTAGCCATTGCTTATGTTTTTATTGATACATTTGTGATGTTCTAATTGTTGGACTCAAGAGAACATTGAGAGGGGAATTAGTGGTCTAGAAATATGAACTTTATTAAATTGATATTTAAACCATTTCAACATTAAACTAAAGGAAAGATGAAAACACACAAAGTAATCATCCACAACACCATAACACAAGGATTTTTACGTGGAAACCCTGTTAGGGAAAAAACCATGGTGGAGGTCAATCCACAATTTGAGTACTCAAATATAAGTTTTACAAAAAGGGAATGCACTTGCATTCAGGCTCACTACCAGTTTTACAAAAAGGGAATGCACTTGCATTCAGGCTCACTACCTAGAGCTCACTGCTCAAAGTAGGAAGGCTCACTTCCTTACAAAATATTTAGATTAAGACCATCTGAAATATTGAACTGAATTAATTATGCCAGGTTACAGTTCTGGTTAGGCTCATAGATCAGATTCTGGACCTTCTATCTAATTCTTCTCTCCGCTTTGCTCTTCGCATCACAAATCCATGCACAAATGAATTCACACCACTATCCTTCTGAATTTCACACCACACACTAATATACTTCGCATCACACACATTCACTTCTACAAAATGATACAACTGATCTCATATATATATCCGCTACCAAAGATTTGATCATTCATATGTCGACTTTCATAAAACATAAAATACTTTCCAACCGTTGGCTAAATCCACAACTAATTATTTATGTGCACCACCTATAGTCGGTCATAACATAGTGAGGACCCAAATAAACATGTTCGAACATAGAAAAATTTAACAAATTACTCCTTAGATATCCGCAACGACTATATTCACCGAGTCGGCCTTCTAGCACAGATAACCAAAAAATCAATGCATCAGATCTCCTAGATCGTACACCAGTAAATGCGCACCTCGATACTTCTTGAATAAGGTAGTACATACATCAACATACATTTCTCTGAGATCCACAACTCAAAATAATAGTCCAGTGAAGTATACAGATCGACATCTTTACCTTTAACTGGATACCTTATTCTTTATTTTGTTCTGCCGGTATGAACCAATACTAAATTGTGGAATAGATCAACGACTTAGGTTGCCATAAATGACAACAATAGAAGCCATATGCCAACACTAATGTTGTGGTTTTGTAGGTTTATATTTTCTAACTTTATTATTTTGTTCAAGTTTTTCTTATCTAAAATATTGTTTTGTAGGTTTTTAGCTTGGGGACATGTTTCCCCATTTGAAGAGATTTCTTCATCCTCTAGAGTATCCTTTTAGGTTTCATGATGTTATTTCCTTTCTTTTTTATTTTAGCATGCATATTCATGTAGGTTTTTAAGCCTGCTAAAGTGAGGGGAAAATATAATGTGAAAAATTGCATGCCCTTGTAATTTCACGATATGCTTTGTGTTCACTTTGGTGTCCATTCCCTTAGTATCTTCCTAGGCTCATTTTAGCCCCTACATTAGCATTTCTTCTTCCCATGGTGCTTAGTTATTGTTTCATATGGTCTCTTTTTTGGTCAATTTTAATGTCACATTTGTGTTATCCTTTTGATGTTTTACTATCTTGTTGTTTTTGAGCCAAAATTATTCAAAAAATAGCACAATGCATGGATGTTTGTACAACATGCTAGAACCCTATGATAATTTCTTATTTGGTAGCCATTTTTGAGTATTTTTCACTTATCACCTACCTAGATCAATGGAATATGTGTAGTATGCTATTTATTTTTATTGGTTTAATGCAAATGTTTGACGAAATACACATTGAAAGGTTCTTTCTTGTGGTGAAGCATATGTGTTTGTGAAAATACACGAATTGGGCAACTAGAGTAAATATGCATATATAATTTCTTCAAATTTAACAATTACAACATTGCACATACAACATGATAAATTTTTATTACATTTTCCCTATGTTCCATGACATTTTGGGGACATGGATAGGTGGATGCGTTTTCGAGATGTTTCCTAGGGGGGCATTTTTAGGGGATAGTAGGGGATGATGACATACAAAATACACACACACACACACACACACACACACACACACACACATATATATATGTTTTTTTTCAAAATTTATTAATATATTATAGAGAGAGGGAAAGAGAGAAATATGACAATAAATTAATAATTGATAAAAACAATATCAATATGTAAATAAACTGTGAGAGTAGTAGTATAACAACATAATAAATGCCATTAAACTTATAATTGTAGCCTATGATCTAGGTATGTTTGTATTTCATTGGGAATCAATATAAATAAGATTTTTAAGGAAATGTCTACTATCGTAATCAAATCAAACTTATATCAGACCTATAATGCAATGTATTCAGACTTGATATAGTACAAATAAAATCAGATTTGAGGTTGAATGTTTCATATTTGTTGATGTTATGATAGTAGTTATCATTTCTATGTTTTATACAAATGATTTGGCAATAAAATTCAATCAAACACAAGCATAAACATTTAGAAATCAGAACTCAGTCACTTTGCATGCCAAGTGTTTGACAAAATGTCAAACAACCCAAACTCAAAAATCATCTTAGAAAGGAGGACAAATTTAAAAAAAAACCAAAATTTTAAATGTTTTTTAACCCAAGAATCTCCCTGCCTGCGGGGAATAGCTAGCCATCCACAGTACGACGAGGGACATTTATAACATCCCCCATCTATACCGGGGACAAGGAACTGTCCCCAAAGGGCAAGGGACGTTTCCTCTTGTTTCCTGCTAATTGGGTTGTTTTGGGGATGACTGGGGGACGTCCCCTTTGCGTCCCCTCATCTCGAGGATGACTAGGGATGGGGATAGTGGGTTTTGGGGTAGGGGATGTGTCCCCATGTAACACAACATTTTCTAAATAAGAAATAGTGTTTTGACCTTAGTTGGTCAATTCGTACAATGAATTTTGGTTGGTTGTTGTTGCCAAATCTTTTCCAAGGATATTGTGAAGATTGTAGACCATCCTCTCATTAGATATGATATCCTATGACTTTTTTTCATCCTCACCTCCTTACTTTTATTCCAAAAATAGTGTATATCTATATAGTTCTAAAGCATCAATTGTGTATGGCCCAATAGTGCCCTTAATACACCTCCATACACTACCACAATCATGAATGGATGCTAAAACATTACTATGACCTATTGTTGGGTAAATAACCCTAAATATAGGGTGGCAAAAGAGTTTGAAGGGGTTTAAAACCTTAAAAAATGAATAGTATGACTCATATTATATTCTCCTCATTCGCTATTATTTTCCCCTTTAACAAACCCACATGACCTCGCTCATAAGTTGGCAACTGGTGTTTGGTGATTTCTCCATTTTCTTTGACTTGACCACAAATATCCCCCATTCAACATACCATAATCTCTATTCCTCTTAACATATGGGAAGTGCCAGTTCAAACTTGTCCCCTTTTCATTCCTACACCCTTCTTTAACCTGTGTGACTCTTTTTTTGGTTGATTACTTGTAAGTCCTCTAGACACAACTTGGGTATTCTTGTAAGATGGTGGCTAATATATTCTAATGCAAATAATTCTCTAGCTACTAATTGTAAGTGATATTTGAAAATAACTCATTCATTTTAATCAACTGTGAATCTTTTGCAAATCCACTTATATTAGTTAGGTGGGTTTTCATCCACAAAATTGATTGCTGATAAGTTTTTTGTCTTTTAGTTGAAAAATGAACCGAGTTCAATCTTTTCAAATTGGAGTTTATAGAGTAAAAATGTCAAGAAGACTTTTCCTTTTCCATTTCCACTTTTTATACACTTTTCCCTAAAAATAATAAAATAATTTTTAATTTCTTGCCAATTGAATTTATTAATTTAATTTAATATTTTAAACTCCATAAGTTCACTTTATAAAATAATTAATTAAAGAAATTTGGGTCCCAACTTAGATAACTTAATTTAATTAATTAGTTATTCCCTTATTACTTCCGATTACCTTATAGGAATAAAAATAGGCTAAGGGTGCCTAACTGGTGCTTACACATGTCAAGGGGACATTACAATATTCTCATGATGAATTTGAAAACTTGTTAACCTCTTCTTATTACCTCTTCTTCTCACTTTTCAATCAATATTTGCATTGGGGACAATCTCCTTGTTCTTCTTCTTGCAACTTGGATATTCTCAGGTTCTTAAGAAAATCTCTACAACTCTCTACAATTCTCTACAAAATTATTCATGCTTTCTTTCTCTATCCGACTTCCTCAATCCCTTATAGGTGATACTGTTCTAGTTATTATTTCTTTTCATTGTTATTGCAAGCAATTTTTTTATTGTGCCCCTAAGCAGCTTGGGATATACACATCTTGCAATATTTCATTTTATTCACCGTTCTTATTTCTAGATGCACTTAGATTAAGAACACACATTATTTTTTAGTCTCTCTAGCCTGGCTACTATGGAGGTAGAAATATCAAAGCAAGAGATTGAATTGAAGGCAAACCACTAAATAGCCTCAAACAACTTTTCTTTTTCCTCACAACTGCAAGTTACATTGAGGAAGAAGTTATCTAGTCTACATAAGATATGGATACATATTCTTCATCTTTATTTTTTCATTATAATCAATTTATTTCAGTAAATTAATATCTAGATATTCTATTATATTCTTCTAGTGATTATCATTTCATCATACTTTCAAAATTTCTTTTCTATACATGGAAGTTATATTTTTGGACAAAATAGTGTTTTTATTTTTTGGATCGTATATGACTATAATGCTTCACACTAATGTCAACATGACACGCTAGTGTCCTAGGTAGCGGATTCTTCCATTTGGCATAAGGTTCCTTTCTTCCCCATTTTTCTAATTTTGTTAAACAGTAGCAAACTAGTCTCAATCCTAATGTGAAAGTAGAAAAATATCATTTAGCTAAATCACCATTTTATTTTAATATTTTATAGGTGCATTGAAGGGAACATCATTTACTTTAGAATAACCATTTAGGGAATTTGAGTGCTTGCCTATTGTTTGTCAATTTTTATTGTTATTGTAGTGTTGGTCTCTTGCGGGGGTTACATTTAAAGATCTTATCCCTAGTGATTCAACAAACTCCTTAAGGTATTTTTGAATACCATTAATCCTTGATGACCAACAATCGATCCATGATCCATACAAAAAAAATTACACATGTAGAAGTGACCTAGAATTATGGATTTAACCCAAAAAAATTGAGTCTTGTGTAGAATCCAAGGTACAAGGCATATTTAGATTATTTTTTATTTATTCAAGTACTAGCACAATAAATTTTAGTGCAACATCTTATTCACTTACATTGGTTTTAGAATTAAGTACATCCCTCCTTTACAAATAATTTTCAAAAACTAAATTCCATTGTTCAATTATCAATTCATATCAACCATTTATTTAATTTAGGTTAATTATGCTTGCTTTGTATTTATTTATTTAGCAAGTCTAGATTAATATAAGGGAAATATTATTTTTCTTTACATTTTTAATTATCTCATTTGATCTTACACCACCCTAGGGTTTAACAATAGGGATTATACCATCATTTATTTAGGGTTTCATATCCATTCCTTTTGACTATATTATCATTTTCTTTAGATCTTATTAGGCTTTTCGTTTCTATTAATTGCTACATATTTATTTCTTGGGTTTGTGCTTTATCATGTTACATTGATTTTTCCTACCATCCCCACCCTTGGATGTCTCATTAAGGCTTCATTTTAAATTGGATGTATTATTAATTTCTTCTTTATTTGTTAAATTTAAAAGTGATTTACATAGTCTCATCATGGATGCCTGTCCCCATTCCTTACCAAACGTGCTTCTTATCTCTCTACACTTTATGATAATAAACATTTTATGTCTTATGATTGTGACATAGCTAGTACTTAATCCCTATATGCACTTGATACAACTAGGAATCTAGGCTCATGTGGTGTTTTACCTAGTGAGTATGATAAATTTTATTTTTCTTCTATGGATTCACTTGGACATGTGCTTCTCTTGATTCATATTTCCTTGAGGAATATATTAATGGAAATACACTTGCTTTACTTTTACAAGTACATGTGATGATGATGCACCTTCTCCCATACTTAATGATATACTTGTTGATTTGGGACTACATATCTATAATGAATATCTTAGTGATGAGGTTTATCATAATTGTACTTCGATCAATACCCCCATGTAGTTCATGATAACCCCTCTATATTTTTGTTCATGGCTTATTGATGATATATTTAGTGATTGGCATAGCGATTGTTCTTTATTTTTTCATGATGAGGTTGATGACTCTTTGTTCCAAGATGATTTGGCTATGATGCACATTCTTATAATGCATTAAATATAGTCACTTGGTGATAATGATAGGAACATTCACATATTAAAACTTTCTTATCCTCATATTATTCTCACTTACATGATAGAAATAATTTTATGCATGAATTTAGAGATACCTTCTAGTAGATAAAGCTAAATAATGGTCAAATTCATGCCATACTTATTATGCATCCTTCCATGATTTTTTCACGTGCTTTCATTTATTGTTTTAGTATTATCCCTAGACCATATTTTATTCATGATTTTCATTCTTCTTATAGTGGTCCTTTAGTGGATCACATGGATTTTTCTATGCATTGTGATGATATACCATGTTTTCATGAAGATCCTCCTTTAGATCCTCTCATACTTTTATATGATTCTTTGAGTTATTGTGGAGATGAACCCTTTCTTGACAAACATGTAACCTAGACATGCATAAGGGCATATAATAACATGAGGATAATTTACCAATAGTTGATAACACCCTCGATTATTGCATGTGATACAAACAGACATATGAGTATGGGAGGTGTTGAGAATCATATTTAACCTGATGAAAACTACCTCATTAGTAAAATGACTCATCTAAAAAAGTGTGTTAATGATAATAAGTAACACCTTAAACATAAATATTTATTAAAACGAAGTTATAAATTACTTTGACACATGACATTTTGACTTATCCTACACTTGGTGGATTTGTAAAATCATGATGGAAAAGGTGATTTTTTATTAGTACAATTATGGTTAGGGAACCTTATTAGATAACCCAATCACACAACTTCAACAATCAACAATTACAATAAATGTTTAAACATAGGAACAACTCAAATTATTTTATTAACTGTAGCATACATGAGTACAAAAATACATTCTTGGTTACACACCTCTCGACCTTCTTCTCCCTTTGTTATGTTATAAATATTTTTTATCCAAATGATCTACCAACAATTTTATTTTTCCCCATATATACCTTGTGTGAAGATAGTTCAACTGTCCTTTACCAGTTAAACCACCATCTTAAATCCATCGCTTCATATCCTAGTGGTTCACTGGATGTCGCTATTCTTCATCAAAACTTTCCATCTTAGAAGGAAGTAAGAACTTGCCATCCTCCATTGGTGGTGCCTACTTCACTAGGAACCAATCTTTTATCATGTTCTTCTATTGCCTTTTGATCGGGGGTTTTCACCTCATTAAGAACCAACACCTTTAGTCTAGTGTGTTAGAGGTTCCAAACTTAGGGATAATTGAGCACTATATGTTAGAGTAAAGGTCTTAACTTAATTATGTTGATTAAGTTACCTTTATTCCCTTCTTAAGATTTCACGTTAGTTTGAATAAAGTGACATTTAATAATTGTTATCCTATTAGGGCTTCTATTAGGGTTTTATTAGGGTTTGCATGATCTCCTTTTTATAAGGATTGATCCCATTGTATTTCATATCAATTCATTCTCTCATTCTCTCTGATATATACATTTTTAGTTTTCAGAGAACCCTTGCTCGTTTGTCTCCATCTCTTCTTTTGTGACAGGTTATTTGCATACAGTTGATCTTCGGGATTTGTGGTGTTGTATTTTCTCAACTCCTACATGGTATCAGAGCTCCACACCTGCCGCTTCCTGTTCTTGTTTTGAAGATTTGGAGCTTCAAGGGTTTGGGGCTTGTTTTCTTGATCCAGGGCATACCTGCAATTTTGAAGCATTTTTAGCTCAAATGGACATTGCCATTGCGTCCACAACGGTCCAAAACCCCTAAATCGACTGTCCATTCGTCCATTTTGGACAAAGTCAAAATTTGAGGCAAATTTTTTTACAATTCGACCGTACGACCGTCCGTTTACTGGTAAAATATTTTTTTTCCATTTTTTCGTCATTTATTTTTGGAAAAATATTGTATATTTTAAAGATTTAAAAAAATCAAGAAAAATTGTTTTGGCGAAATTTTTTAAGCCTTTTAAAGGCTTGCTCAGGCCTTCAGGGTCATGAAGGGTACCGCCGCCTCCTCACGGCGGTGGCCCCTTAGCAATGGACGGTACCGCGGTACCGCCACATGGCGTGGTCCATGCGGGGCGCCTTGTTTTTTTAAATTTTTTATATAAAAATCGTATTTAAAAAAAAAACAATGAACATCTTTTTTTATTGTTTTTTTTTATATAAAAAACAATTTTTTTCTGTACTAGTTCAATCACACTTTTACGGTGACGGCGGTTTGGCCGTCAAATTTAACCCAGTGTTTTTGCTGCGATGGCCGTATGACCGTCAAATTTAACCCAACACTGGTTTTTTCCCTCTTTGGAGCTGATTTATTCCAGAGGCCGTAACTTGGGCATACGATATCATTTTTTGGAAAATGAGATATCATCGGAAAGCTGGTTTTTTCATCTTTCCAGTGGTGTGGGTCTCATCACTTCTTTTTTTCATTGGTGTATTCTACAGCCAGTTGAAGACAAAGGGGCTATTTTCAGTCTCAAGCTCATAACTTTTGATCAGTTTCTTCATTTTTCGTAATCTCAGTGGCATTGGAACCGTATTTTAGATCTCTTTAGTTTCATCCATGCCATTTTTCCAGATTTCACTCCAAGTATATTTTATTCAATTATTTGTGTTTTCACACTCTGGTGGATTACCTAGACATATTTGCTCTTGGAAACTTTTTGTTTGCATGAGATGCTTTATTTTTGGCTGTTCTTCATGTATTTCCAGCATTTTGTCCTTTGAGAACATTTTGAGCATCATTTGTAAGCTATCTTTTATGTAAACGCATTGAGATAAAGTGCCACACTATTGTACATGCATCTTTTGGGGATTTTGCACATAAGGTTGTGCCATATTTTTTGTACTTGCACTGATATTATAAAGTTCCACAAGGGGTTGTGTAGTTTGCCTTTGTTTTTCCATCACATCTTTGTCCAGTGAGTATCCCTCCACGACGACATTGAATCCATACCATGGGGGGTTGTGTAGTTTGCCTTTGTTTTCCATCACACCTTTGTCCAGTGAGTGTCCCTCCACGACGACCATGGATCCATATGATTCCAACCTCATGCATGTGTGCTTTGTTTTGCACACCACTTTTTCAGTTGCAGGTGCTATCTTGTGCACTTTCAGATGTTTCTTCTCCTTCATGCACTATAGGGTGTTTCACATCATTTCAGTGGATCTGTTAGGCTCTCCCAGTTCAGCATTATGGGGGGGTATTATATTGTTCGTGCTAATTCTTCCTTGGTTTCACCTTGGAAGGAATCTTCCATTCTCAGTTGATCAGTGTTTCAGACTATTGGTTCTTGTGCCATCTGTATCTTCATTCCAGGTGTTTTCCTTTGTTTTCCATCTGATTCAAGTAGTGTTGTATGTGCACTTATGTATATTGTTGTCTTTTTGTTCCTGATCATCCTATCTTCAGCGGAGGTTCTTCAACACCATAGCAGTCATCTTTCGACAGTTGTTTGTAGCTTCTTCTGCTTAAGTGATGTTCTTCTTTTTGGCCTTCTGCATCTCTTTTTGGAGTAGAGCTTTTTCCCATGAGGTTTTCTCTATTTCTCCTCTTTACAAAGATTTGGTTGTATTTGGGTACTTGATTTGGCCCAGTTGTCGGGACCCATGTTTGCCTTCTTGCATTGTAGTTACCTTTGCATTTCTGCATTTTTTTGTAGCTGCACTGTTGCTCATCTTAAGGGGGGTGTTAGAGTAAAGGTCTTAACTTAATTATGTTGATTAAGTTACCTTTATTCCCTTCTTAAGATTTCACGTTAGTTTGCATAAAGTGACATTTAATAATTATATTAATTATTAAATGTTATCCTATTAGGGCTTCTATTAGGGTTTTTCCTATTAGGGTTTTATTAGGGTTTGCATGATCTCTTTTTTATAAGGATCGATCCCATTGTATTTCATATCAATTCATTCTCTCATTCTCTCTGATATATACATTTTTAGTTTTCAGAGAACCCTTGCTTGTTTGTCTCCATCTCTTCTTTTGTGACAGGTTATTTGCATGCAGGTGATCTTCGGGGTTTGTGGTGTTGTATTTTCTCAACTCCTACACTATACACCTTCGTTTGTTCCTTTTTGGAGGTTTCGACCTAATCAAACCAACACCAAGAACTAATTCGTAGGTTGCTTGTTAAAAGGTTTTGACCTGATTGGGAACCAATAACCTCACAACTTATTGAAGGTTCTTAAGGTATTAGGAAATCCAAGAAGAACTTGAAGATTTTATTAGAGATTTTGAGGGAATTGGGAACAAATCATTTCATCAAGGTTCCTATTTCATTAGGAACCATTTTCTTCAAAAATATTCATCAAGGCTTTTAATGAACACAAGAACCATTAGGGGTTCCTACCCTATTGGAACCCAGATACCAAGTAACTTATTGGTGTTTAAATATGCTTAGAAACTTATGAAACATTGACTTATTTCGTTTAAAAGTTTTTAGAATGAAACAAAACCTGTCGAAGAAAAACAAAGAACCGAGAACCATGGACTTCGATTAGTTCCTAGTGGAGGAAAAATATTTGATTGGCCATAACTCCATTTCACATCCAATTTCCTCTAAATTTGATGTGGAGGCACATTTTAGTCTCCTCTATGAGATGAATTCTTGATTTATCCAAATATGGAACTTGAAATTTGACTCCTGCAACAACTCTCCAAAACCAACAACACAACAAAATTAAGGAAAATTGAAAATGAAAACAAGAATTTTTTTTTGTTGACATAGGATTTCTTGTGAACAAAATTATCCTTCATTAGAAACATTGAATATGGGGGATACATTTATACTTGCTGGAAGTTCTATTTCATATGAATTTGATGAAAAATTTCGTAACACCTTGCATGGGCCAATATTTTTCCACTTCAATTTATTATATGTTCCTTGAGGGAACCTTTCTTTCCTCAGATGTGCCAAAATCAAATAAAATAATTGAAATTATTGTTCTCTTCTGTGTGTATCAACATGTTCCTTGTATTTGGTGGTACTTTTATCCAAATTTTATTTTACTTCTTTATGCAATTCATGATTATACTTAGCAAAATCCTCTACTACAACAATCTTGTCAAATATACACTATCTCTTAATTCATCCACACCACTAGGCCTATATCCATACGCAATATAAAAATGACTCTTTCTTATACTCCTATTGGTTGAATTATTGTAAGAAAAATCTGCCTGGGACAATATAAAATCCCACTGATTAGGTTTGTCACCTACCAAGTATCACAAAAGGTGGATTGAATTGAAACCTAATTGTGTTCCCAATTTCTTCCATAAGTTACGCCAAAAATACCCTCTAAAATTTGTATCCTTATTTGAGACAATAATTTTTGTCAAGTCATGTAGCCTAATTACCTATTTGATAAACATCATAGCTATGTGAGATGCATCATTAATTTTTTGACACGAAATAAAATGAATCATTTTAGAAAATATATTGAAACAATAAAAAAACTACCCTCTTTATGTTCAAGACAATCCCAAAACAAATCTATATTGATATGTTGCCATGATCTTTCTGGTATAGGTAATGGTTGATATAATCCTATATTCTACTTTGTTCCTTTGGCATGTTGGCAAATTTTGTACTTTTACAACATCTTCATATCTGCATTTATTCTAAGTCAACAATATCCTTCATTCAATAGTGCCACTATGTTTTCTTTACCAAAATTTCCACTTAGACCTCCAATGTGTTTCTCCCTTATTAAAATTTCCCTCATTGATCCTTGAGGTATGCATAAACTTTAAACAAAAAATCTTCTTAAATAAAATACTCCAGCCATGGAGTTCAATAATTTTCTGTAAGATTATTGTACATTGTCCATGCTTATTTAAAATCTGCATCCTCATTATACAATTATTTCATAAAGTCAAGGCCAACCATATTGACATATAATTCATTCAAAAATAAAAATTTGAACTACTCAAAGCATCAATTACTTAGTTAGATTTTTTACTTCTATGCTTAAAAAAAAGAAGAATAACTCTATAAAAAATTTACCCACTCCATATGCTTCTGGTTGAACTTAACTCAACTGTTTATAAATTTTAGAGCATAATGATCAGTATACAATACAAACCTTATAGGTAGAAAATAATGTCTCCACTTTTTCAATGCCTATATAATTGCATAAAATTATTGGTTATATACTGTAGTGTAGAAAAATGTATTCCTTACATTTTCACACTATTTTTGCATCCCCTTAATTAAGTGGAATTAATTAAGCTTCTAATTGCCTAAATTATGCATTCCTAAGCCTTATTATTCCCATTTCCTGAAAGGGAAACCGACATTTAACACATGCTAACATTAATTAAAACACCTTGGAAATTATGTGTCCTAGATTTAGGTCCTAGGGCCCATTTGCCCAAGGGTGAATAGGTCCTCCTTAAGTGCCAAGACCCAATTTTTAATATGTTTTTGGTGGCATTTTAATGATTCAAATTCAAGTTTCAAATGTCGGCTTGTGGAATCTAATTTTTGGGAAATTAGATAAACACCTATGAATACAAGGTCTTTTTATCAATTAAAATCTAACACACTTTATGAGAGCATTCCTATAGAAAATATTATTGTTAAGATCATTGAAGAGTATATTTATCAGTCATCTACAACAACAATCAAGATCATATCGTGATGTCAAGATTCATGTGTGTTCATATTATGTTTTGGAGATAAAATTGTGATGTAGGTTTCAAGCATTCAAGCAAGCATTCAATCATCAAATCAAGCAATCATTCAAGCCAATTCAAGCAATATCCAATCCTTAGAGAGATGTGTTAGACTTCAGTCCTCTAAAGGAAACCATTAAGGGTTTGGTGAGTTGAGACATAGCCTTATTCATTCATCAAATTCCTTTCATTTATCATTATTTTATCATCAAGGTTTAATTACCAAATTGGGGTTTGACCAAGGAAAACCCCTATTCACCCAAAAACAATAATTTTTCTTATCTCTTTTTATGTGCAGATTTGCAGGTGAAGAAGGATTGAAAATGACTTAAAAGAGCAATTTTAAAAAGTTGTCAAGCCTCATAAAATCAACTACTAATTTTAATTCCTTCCAATAGTGGAATTTGGAGAAAGCAGAAGCCTAGATCTAGGATCAATGGACTGTGAAATCAGATTTTGGACCCTTGCACAAAGACCCATTCGTCCTAGGGAAAATATGTCCTTCAATAGTGTTTAAAACCCACTTTTGGAGGGTACATACCATTCTTCCCTTCTCAGATCTGCTTGAAAGTATCTGTTTCTTTTTGTGCTATTATAATACTTTGCAACTCAAGTTTTAGGTCACATAATTGAGTTTATTAAGGCATTCAATTTTATCTCCCAAAAGTGCATTTCAGTCATTTCTGTCATAAGAAAACAATAGATCTTCCTAATAGGGTTGACTCACCTCAAGGTTGAAAGTCAGTTCTATCCTTTGGAGTTCTCTTTTTATAAATTTTGATATCTCATGCCACCCTTTGATGACCCACCATTGATAACTAATCTGAGAGATCTCACATGGTCCATCTTGCATGAATTTTCCTTGAAGGGTCCTAAAATTGGTTGTCTTGGTGTTTTGAGCTTTCAGGTTTTTGCTTTCCTCTCTACTCGCATGCCTTCTTCATCGCTCCTACACCTTCTCCCTTTCACCCTTCTTACTTCCTTTTCCTTGCCTAAGTTTTTCAAGTTTCGGCCTTCAACTTTACCCTTTAACCCTTACCGCTCCCCTTTGGTAAGCTTGGTGCAGGGGCATCAAGAGCCTCATTTAGCTTACTTTTTGTTATTTTTAAGTTTTAGGTTATTTTTGTGTTTTGGAGTCTCATAAGGTCACTTATGACCATTTAGAATCATATGGGTTCATTTCTAGAGTGATTAATTAGGTTTTTGATTACAAGTGAAAAAATTGCCAAATGTTGCTAAAAAGTTGCAATGCAACTTTGACAAAGTGTCAAAAAGGAAAGAAGCTGTTAAAAACAAGAAAGAAATATTAATAATCAGTTAGGATTGGTTTTAAATGCAAAAATACACCCTCCAAAGTCGAATGGAGAGTTGACAAATTGATTTTATAATTTTGAGTGAATGAAAATAAGCTTTTTCTGTGTTTTTTCTAAGTTACATAACTATTTCTTCATTGTGTATGGATCTATAATTAATTCTAAATATGGGATATTTCCTATATAAGATGGAAAAATGAGATATATTTCATTTTCAATTGGTTTGGTCAAATTTTGTTATGATTTGCAAAAGTTATGGCCATTTTGGTGAAGGCTGGCCTGTTCTAACAATGTTTTCTAGAATTTGCAGTATGAAAACAAGCTAGTACAGACATGAATATTATAGTACGGGTCTAAAACCAATTCCAAAAGTTGAAGGCATGTTTCTAGTTTCATATGTTTTTGGTTTGAGCAATTTTTATTTAGATTTGTAAAAGTTATGGCTTTTTTGGTGATAACAGTGCTAAACCTTGTTTAGGGTTTCCAACGGTAGAAATAAATTCATAAATTGACTTCCCACCATTGGAAATCCATGAAAATTGGTGTGGAAGACCGTTTTATCATTTTATACAAACCCTTTAAAGGATTTACCCTGGTTTGATTATATGAACAAGTTATTCAATAACAGTCCCAAAAGGACCGTGTTTGTCAGTTTGACAGGGCAACAAGAATAAGGTTTGATCAAATAAACTTAAATGCTGTATGCACATTGAAGTGTGTGATTCTGTAGGGTGTTGGAATTTTCTCATACACTGGTCTATAATGGTTTTGTACTTGAAGTCATACTGAATGTGTCTTTAACCCTCAAAAGGGCAAGTTCTTGCAAATTGTCAAGTGTGGAAAGTTGCTTTTCAAACCCTATTGTGTTCTTGCACTTGGTTTGGGTCAAGTATGTTTGGAAAACCATAGAATATGTTGAGACAGGTCTGAATAAGTTTTTTTCTCAAGGATCGTTAGGGTGTTGTTCCATGTTTTAGACTTAGGAATACATTGACAAGAAGAACAAGGATGCATGTTTATATAAGTTGTCTTGAAACCCTGTATGGAAAGGGCCTAGGTTGTTGTTTGTGAGACTTACCTCTTCATCATTTTGGTATCAGAGCTAGAATATCTCGAGAGTTGTGAGATAAAGTTTTTTGCAGGTATGAAAGAGAGCCAGTGACTTATATCTTCTAATAGTGATGAAACTGGGTAGAAGGTGTGCAAATTTCTTCCATTGAGAGGAAGTGGGTAGAAGAGGTCATGGACAGTGCATCATCTAGAATCCTATTGGGTAGATGATAGTTGTGTGTGTGAAGGTATCGGGATACCAAAAGAATGGAAGTGTTGAGGAGAATAATCCATGAAGACCTGAAGAGTAATAAGTTGTCAAGCAAGCAACAAGAGATGAGAAGAGAAAGGAGTGATATGAAGAAGAAAGATGAGAAGGTAAAACAAATAAATATTCATCAAGACATAAAAATGAGAGATAAAATTTGGAACAAATGAAAAAAACATTTGAAGAAAGAATATAGAGTATAGTAACAAGTGTGTGGAGTTGGAACATTGCCATTCACAAAGTTGTCAAGTGGCCGATAAAATAAATTGTGGAAAGAAGAAAGAGGCAACAACTGAGAAGAAAGATAAAAAATTAATCAAGATGATGGCAGAGCCAAAGCCATCCAAGGAAGAGGAAAAAGATGAGGAAAATGAGTCTATTGAGACTAAATTTTTTGTTTCTAACACTATTTGTGAGTATGTGTTTGTAGGTGCAACACATGAAGATGGAAAAGAGTATAAAGAAGAAGGATAAGTAAATGCAGTGTATGAAGATTATTATGCAAATGTAGCACAATATGGTGAAGAAGATGTTGCGAAAATAACATAGGTACTAGTTGTATTTTATGATTTTATGGATGATGAATATGCTGAAAAATTTTATTCAAATGATGAAGACGAAGAAATAGATAGTGGTAATGGGGCATATGAACAAGAACTAGAGTTTTGGAACCTTGAAGCTGAGAAGATGCTAAGTAAGAGACAGTGCAAGAAGAAGAAGAAAGATCCAGGGAAATTCAAGAATGCAAAACATACAATAGGGTGTAAGGACCATCAACTTTTGGAAATGAATTCCCAGTTGAATGACAAGTGGTAGAGAAGTGGAAGACCTAAGTGAAAAAATTGCCATGCAACTTTGACAAGTTGTCAAAAAGGAAAGAAGCTATTAAAAACAAGAAAGAAACGTTACTACTCAGTTAATATTGGTTGTAAATGAAAAAAGACACCCTCCAAAGTTGAATGGAGAGTTGGTAAACTAATTTTGTAATTTTGGGTGAATGAAAACAAGCTTTTTATGTGTTTTTTCTAAGTTACAAATCTGTTTCTTCATTGTGTACAGATCTGTACTTGCTTGTATGAATGGGATACTTCTTGGAGAAGATAGAGCAATGAGATCCTTTCATTTTCAATTGGTTTGGTCAACTTTTGTTATGGTTTACAAAAGTTATGGCCATTTTGGTGAAGGCTACCCTATTCTAACAATGTTTTCCAGAATTTGTAGTATGAAAACGTGATAGTATAGACATGAATGGTATAGTACAGGCCTAAAAAAAATTCTAAAAGTTGAAGGCATGTTTATAGTTTCATATATTTTTGGTTTTAGCAATTTTCATTAAGATTTGTAAAAGTTATGGCATTTTTGGTGATAACAGTCCTAAACCCTGTCTAGGGTTTCTAGCGGTAGAAATAAATTCATACATTGATTTCCCACCATTGGAAATACATGAAAATTGGTGTGGAGGACTTTTTTAGAATTTTATACAAACTATTTAAAGTATTTACCTTGGTTTTATCATATGAACAAGTTATCCAATAACAGTCCCAAAGGGACCGTGTTTGTCAGTTTTACAGGGTAGCAAGAATAAGGTTTGATCAAATAAACTTAAGTGTTGTATGCACATTGAAGTGTGTGATGCTGTAGGGTGTTGGAATGGTCTCATGCACTAGTCTATAATGGTTTTGTACTTGAACTCATATTGAATGTGTCTTTAACCCTCAAAGGGCAAGTTCTTGCAAATTGTCAAGTGTGGAAAGTTGCTTTTCAAACCCTATTGTGTTTTTGCACTTGGTTTGGGTCAAGTATGTTTGGAAACCCATAGAATATGTTGAGATAGGTCTAAATAAGTGTTTTTCTTAAGGAGTGAGCGTCATTAGGGTGCTGTTCCATGTTTTAGGCTTAGGAATACATTGACAAGAAGAACAAGGATGCATATTTACACCAGTTGTCTTGAAACCCTGTATCGAAAGGTCCTAGGTTGTTGTTTGTGAGACTTACCTCTGCATCATTTTGGTATCAAAGCTAGAAGACCCTAAGAGTGCAAGATATGCACTAGGACAAGAGAGTTGTGAGATAAAGTTTGTTGCAGGTATGAAGGAGAGCTAATGACTTCTATCCTTCGATAGTGATGAAACTGGGTAGAAGGTGTACATATTTCTTCCATTGAGAGGAAGTGGGTAGAAGAGGTCTTGGAGAGTGCATCTTCCAGAATATTTTTGGGTAGATGATAGTTGTGTGTGAGAAGGTATTGAGATACCAAAAGAATGGAAGTGTTGAGGAGAATAATCCATGAAGACCCAAAGAGTAAGAAGTTGTCAATCAAGCAACAAGAGATGAGAAGCGAAAGGAGTGAGACGGCGAAGAAAGATGAGAAGGTAAAACAAATAAATATTCAACAAGAGATAACAACAATGAGACAAGATTTGGAAAAAATGCAAAAAACATTTGAAGAAAGAATACAGAGTATAGTAACAAGTGTGTGGATTTGGAACATCACCATTCACAAAGTTGTCAAGTGGCCGATAAAGGAAATTGCAGAAAGAAGAAAGAGGCAACAATTGAGAAGAAAGATAAAAAAATTAATCAAGATGATGGAAGAGCCAAAGCCATCCAAGGAAGAGGAAAAATATGAAGAAAATGAGTCCATTGAGACTCAAAATTTTGTTTCTAACAATATTTGTGAGTATGTGTTTATAGGTGCAACAAATGAAGATGGAAAAGAGTATAAAGAAGAAGGAGAAGTAAATGCAGTGTAAGCAGATTGTTATGCAAATGTAGAATGATATGGTGAAGAAGATGTTGCAAAAACAATAGAGGTACTGGATGTATTTTCCAATTTTATGGATGATGAATATACTGACAAATTATATTCAAATGATGAAGATGAAGACATGGACAATGGTAATGTGACATATGAACAAGAAATAGAGTTTTGAAATCTTGAATATGAGAAAATTCTAAGTAAAAGACAGTGGAAGAAGAAGAAGAAAGATCCAGGGAAAGTCAGGAATGCAAAACATACAACAGGGTGTAAGGAGCATCAACTTTTAGAAATGAATTCCTAGTTGAATGACAAGTGATAGAGAAGTGGAAGACCAAAGGTAAAAATGAAACATGCATTTGAATGTTTGAAAGTAGAGAAATATTCTACATATCAGATTTGCAAGTTGAAGAAGTCCATGATGGAAGACATTGACAAATTTGCAGATCACATCTCAGATGGCACTGAGATTTTTCTTTCCTTGGGAGTATGGTACAGGGGCATCTAGAGCCTCATTTAGCTTACTTTTTTTTTTGATTTTTAGGTTTTTTGTCTATTTTTGAGTCTCATAAGGTCATTTATGACCATTTATAACCATATGGGTTCATTTTTGGATTGATTAATTAGGTTTTTGATTACAAGTGAAAAAATTGCCAAATGTTGCTAAAAAGTTGCCATGCAACTTTGACAAGTTGTCAAAAAAGAAAGAAGCTATTAAGAAAAATAAAGAAACATAACTAATCAGTTAGGATTGGTTGTAAATTAAAAAATACACCTTCCAAAGTCGAATAGAGAGTTGGAAAATTGATTTTGTAATTTTGGGTGAATGAAAACAAGATTTTTCTATATTTTTTCTAAGTTATAGACTTGTTTCTTCATTGTGTATGGATTTTTACTTACTTGTAAAAATGAGACAATTCTTGGAGAAGATGGAAGAATGAGATACCTTTCATTTACAATTTGTTTGGTCAATTTTTGTTATGATTTGCAAAAGTTATGGCCATTTTGGTGAAGGTTGCCTTGTTCTAACAATGTTTTCCAGAATTTGCAGTCTGAAAACATGATAGTATGGCAATGCATGGTATAGTACATGCATGAAACCAATTCTAAAAGTTGAAGGAATTTTTCTAGTTTCATCAGTTTTTAGTTTGAGAAATTTTCATTAAGATTTGTAAAAGTTATGGCATTTTGGGTGATAACAGTCCTAAACCCTGTCTAGGGTTTCCAGTGGTAGAAATAAATTCATATATTGACTTCCCACTATTGGAAATCCATGAAAATTGGTGTGGACTGTTTTATCATTTTATACAAACCCTTTAAAGGATTCACCATGGTTTGATCGTATGAACAAGTTATTAAATAACAATCCCAAAGGGACTGTGTTTGTCAGTTTGACAGGGTAGCAAGAATAAGGTTCAATCAAATAAACTTAAGTGTTGTATGCACATTGAAGTGTGTGATGCTGTAGGGTGTTGAAATGGTCTCATACACTTTTCTATATTGGTTTTGTACTTGAAATCATACTGAATGTGTCTTTTTTTGGAATAATGAAGAAGATCAGGCTTTATGTTGTCATTGTTGTCACCATGTTGATTAAGGTGTTAGATTAGTCCGGTCCTCTGAACCGATATGAAGAACATGTTTACATCCTCTGGTGTTTATGGTCCAGTATTTTGGTCCACATTTCCCCTTCGGTGATCACTATTGTTTGTGGCTTTGGGAAAATGTTTATGTATGTCAGAAGCATGTAAGTATACAATCCCATGTGCTCATATGATCGTGGGCATGTGCAATCAGAGTTAGGAAACTTGACGTAAAAAATTGAGTTATCTATATTATTTCAAAAATATGTAAAAATAGAATTTGTGGAAAATTGAATGTAGTTTCTAAACTACTAGGTTAATTTTTGTAAAAAAAAAATCTATTTGGTGAAAAATTGAAATTTCAATGCAGTAGTACTTAAATTTTAGGGAAAAAATAACAAGTAGGTGTTTGTCTGAGCACCCTAACCATAATAAAATGATAATATTTTTTACAAGATTTTAGATATAAGTAGAAGACTCATGTCCGGATGTGATGCATATTTTTTTGTAATTTTTTTTCAAATCAATAATTAATTATGAATTTTTTATTACAAATTTTAAAAAATATAAAAACTCGTATGTCTGACCACCTTAACTTGGTCAAAACTTCATGAATTTTTATTTTATTTTTATAATCCTGTAGTATGCCAAGCATAGAATGTGACACATGTTTTGGATTCAAAAAATGTGATACCGTTTGAAAGCTATAGATGTTTTTCTATCAGGTTATCAATCAAGATTTTAGTCGTAATTCCAATAGAAAATGAATAATAATTATTTATTAGATTCAAAATAAATTATAGTTTATATTGGTAGAAAGCTGAGAAGCTCCTTTACAAACCCTTTTTGTTTCATCAATTTTAGTTAAAATAAAAGTCGTCAGCCACATGGGCGAAGTCTGGAAAAGCAAGGTAAGTTGTTAAACATATTTTTTGTGTTGACTTCTCAGGATTGGTAGGTCCAAACCAAATTCCAAAGCAAGCCTGAGCCTAATCCCTAGGCATTAAATTTTGTGTCATCAAATCGGATATCCAATTCAAATCAGATATCCGATTTGAATCCGATATCTTATATGTTTTAAGTATGAGTTTTAAAAAATTTATACAATTTTTAATATATGATTTCAAAAATGCAATAAAGTTTATAATTTAATATATATAATATACAATATAGTTTATAATGTAATATATGATATACAATTTATGATAATCTCTTACCAAATTATGTATAATATTTAAATATTTTAGTTAATCTATAAATATTTAAATATATATATACATATATATATTACTAATATATATATATATAATATTTAAATATTATCTTTCCCTCTCTCTCTCCACCTCTATCTCTCTCAAGTCTCTCACTCAATCACTCCTCTCTCTCTATCCCTCTATCCCTCAACCCTATCTCTCCCTCTCTCCCTCCCACTTTCCCTCTCTCTCTCTCAACTCCTAAACCATCTCTCCTCTCCCCTCCCTCTCCCACCTCTCCTTCAAACTCCCTCTCTCCTCTCTCTCTCCTCCAACTCTCCTCCTCTCTCCTCTCCACTCTCCTCTCTATCCTCTCCTCTCCCTCTCTCCCTCTCTCAATCTCCCACTCTCCCTCTCTCCATCTCTCCTTCAACCCTAAACCCACTCTCTCTCTCCCTCTGTCCCAATTCTATCTCTATCTCTTTCCCTCTCTCTCCACCTCTCCCAAGTCTTTCACTTAATCACTCCTCTCTCTTTGTCTCTCTCTCTATCCCTCTATCCCTCTCTCCCTCAACCCTATCTCTCACTCTCTCCCTTCCCACTCTCCTCTCTCCCTTCTCTCTACCTCCCACTTCTCTATCACTCTCCCACTCTCTCTCTCTCCTCAACCCTAAACCATCTCTCTCCTCTCCCTCTCTCCTTCCTCTCCTTCTCCCTCCTCTCCCTCCCTTTCTCCCTCTATCCCTCTCCTCTCCCTCTCCTCTCCTCCCACTCCCACCTCCCACTCTCCCTCTCCCTCTCCTCTCTCCTCTCTCTCTCTCTCTCTCCTCCTCCTCTCCCTCTCCCTCCTCTCTCTCTCTCTCCCTCCCTCTCCCTCCCTCTCTCCTCTCTCCCCTCCCTCTCCCCTCCCTCCCCTCTCCCTTCCCTCTCTCTCCCTCCATCCATCTCTCTCCCTCTCTCTCCCTCCCTCTCCATCTCTCTCTCTCTTTCTCCTCTGCCTCTCACTCTCCCACTCTCCCTCTAACTCTCTCCCACTCTCCCACTCTCTACCATTAACCCTTAGGTCTATGTGGGCACGGATTGGATATCCGATTTGTGAAACTCCGATGTGTAGAGCTAGAATCTTACCATTGCAAAACATTTTAAAATTTTTTCTATATTAGATATCCGATTGGATCGGATATCGAATTTGTGGGCCATAAAAAAATCCCATGTGGGCCATTTTTGTGCATTCCAACGAACCCTGCATTCTATTTGCAGCACTGTGCAAGCGACAAATGCGCGGTTTCAGACATGAAGAGACAAAGATCAACTTTTTGGAGCATCTTGTACTCAAATTTGTCATAAGGAATGTTTTTTTAGCATCTTTTATGAGGTATAATGGGGAGCAACAATTGTTGGAAGCAAAAGCGTAAGAGAAAGCTTACAAAAGAACAAATATCAGAATATAAACAAAGAGATAGAGAAGGTCATAGGAAGAAACGACAAGGTATGTTAAATATTGGTGAACTTGAGCCCTATGGTCTTTCAAGTGAAGAGGAAATTGAATATGTTCAAGGTGAAAATGCAGAACAAGATATTGAAATTGGGAATGAAAATGTTCAAATTGATATTGAAAATGTTCAAGGTGAAAATGTTGGAATTTAAGATGTTGAACATGATATTCAAATTGGGAATGAAAATATTGAAATTGATAATGAAAATGTTCAAGGTGAAAATGTTGAGCATGATATTGAAATTGGGAATGAAATTATTCAGATTGATATTGAAAATGTTCAAGGTGAAAATGTTGGAAATGGAGATGTTGAACATAATATTGAAGCAAGTGTAAATTATGTTTCACCAAATTACATGAGAAATGAAGAACCTTGTGTGGAAGAAAGACACATTCCAAATTCAAGACCTTTAAGAACCCCTAAATGGTTAGTTGAAATTGATGATAACATTATAAACAATTTTGAAGGCAAGAGGTCAACACGAACTATTCGGTTGTGGGATAGAATAATTTTCAACCAATATTTTAGCAATAAGACATTGACCGAGCAATGCCAACTTTTTGTACAATTGCTAAAGATGCAAAAAATGAGACCTTTGCTAGCCAAATTGAAGATTCGCCTGAACAAGAGGACCAAAAAAAATTCTATTATTGTCAAAAATATTTTTAATGCTCTCAAGTCTATTGGAAAAAATAACAAGGAAAAAGATAAGAGAGCTGCTCGGAGAGTCATTACCACTGCCCTAGTAAGCCATCAATTGAAAAAGGCTCGCTTTATGAGACAAACTTGTATTGATTTTGACTTAAATCATAAAACTTTGGGTAGAGCACTTGCAAGAAGAGAAAGAATAGATGATCCTATTCAAAATGATACATGGGCTTTTGCTGGGAGGCTTCCATGTGTTGATAAGAAGCTAACCGATAATGCAAAGCAGGAAATTCAACAATTTTGGCATGATAACTCTAGAGTATCACCCAATCCAAAGGATGTTTTAAAGTTAAGAATTGGCAATCGAGACTGTACACCGCATCCTAAACATTTCTTGGAATCAAGCCAAACAATGTTGTTCAACAAATTTATTGAAACACATCCAAATATGGAAATCTCGCAAAGGACTTTTGAAGTTTTGAAGCCATTTTATTGTGTGCCTCTTAAGATTCATAATACTTGTTGTTGCAAATACCATGTGGAGTTTTCAATGTACCATGAACTATTATGCTATATCCGTTTTACTTTGCATACTAATGAAATTTTGTAGGAGTGTGGTTCAATGCTTCTTCCGAAATCATCAAGGGAGTTGCTAGATATATTTTGATGTTCTAGAGATGATGGTTCCTTTTTCTATAGAAATGATTGTTTAAATGCGAAGTGCTCACAATGTGGTGGCTTGTCAAATTTTGTTCAATATTTTCAAGAGGGTTCTGAACATGAATTTGGAAAGAATCTTGTTGAGAAAAAGAGATATGAGACAGTCAAATATACTTTGCAGAGTGGAGGTGAAGGTTCTAGATGTGAGTTGGTTACAAAAGAATGCAGTGTTGCTGATTTTATTTCATATTTTAAGGACAATCTTTTCTATAAGTATGCAAGGCATATTCATAGGTCTCAGTGGTTGGATCAAAAATTCAGGATATGTAAGGATTATTTTCCGATTGGAATTATTATATCAGTGGTTGATTTTGTAGAAAACTACACATTGCAACCACAAAACGAGATTCAATATCAGTATTACAATTTCATTCAGATTGCTATTTTTGTCCACATAACATTTAGAAATGCACCTGATAGTACAAAGGAGGATCGAAAGATAATTAGAGAGTATAATTTTTAGATGGGTTATGATAGATCTCACTCGTCCGAGTATGTCCTCAGATGGAGAGTCTGTAAGAATCACGGTTTCTGAGTAACAGTCCGTCAAAGATTGCTGCCTTTTAACACTTTGGACTCTTAAGGGAAATCACTAGTCCAATGTAGCTCAGAGTGATTCGGCATATTTGGGTGCAAAAGAGGACCATACCTAGCGTAAACGTACCCATCCAGACATGTTGGAACAGTCTGTTTGGTCGTACGAGTTGGAGAATGAAAGTTGCACCACTTTGCAACTTTACACTGCTTGCATTTGACAACTTTTCCCTCAACTGGAAACTCATCACCACGGGAAAATGCCTCTGAGATAGAAAAAATCGAGAGAGGTTATTATAGATGGTCCCAACATGATCCCATATCCTTAGACAGAGAGTTTGTAAGCATCACGGTTCCCACGTAATAGTCCGTCAAAGATTGCTGCCTTTTAGGACTTTGGACTCTTAAGGGAAATCACCGGTCCAATGTAGCTTAGAGTGATTCAGCATATTTGGGTGCAAAAGAGGACCATACCTAGTGTAAATGTACCCATCCAAACGTGTTGGAACAGTCCGTTTGGTCGTACGAGTTGGAGAATGAAAGTTGCACCACTTTGCAACTTTACACTACTTGCATTTGACAACTTTTTCCTCAATTGAAAACTCATCACCACGGGAAAATGCCTCCGAGATAGAAAAAATCGAGAGAGGTTATTGTAGATGGTCCCAACATGATCCCATATCCTCAAATGGAGAGTATGTAAGAATCATGGTTTCTGAGTAACAGTTTTTCAAAGATTGCTGTCTTTTAGCAATCCTGATTAGGCCTGGTAGGGCAATCCTTCGCATAGTGACCAAACTTGTCACATCTAAGGAATTGAACACGAGAGAGGTCCCACTTCTTCTTGAATGCAGGAGCACCATCTGAACTTTTATCTCTATTCCTCTTGAAGCATCTTTTCTTTCCTCCTTTTCCTTCCTTCTTCGAGGATTGAGCGGAAAGAACATGAATGTCTTCATTTGTAGGGCTTCATCCAATACCTCTCGCAACCAACCTTGACTCCTCTTGAATACAGTCAACCCTCAACCGATCAAACTTGGGAATTTTCGATCTCACGCTGATTCCTTGAATGTAAGACTCCCAAGATGAAGGAAGACCATTAAGAGCCAACATGGCCAAATCCTTGTCATCAATAATATGACCAATGGTAGAGAGTTGATCTCTCAATTCAGAAATCTTCATGAAGTAGGTGATGAAAAATTCTCCTTCTGCCATCTTAACATGATGAAGTTATTGCTTCAAGGCTAGGGCACGACTTGTGTTGTTGATCTCATACATCTCTTCCAAAGTATTAAGCATTTCTCTCACTGTCTTCAACTTAGAGATGATAGGAACAATATGGAATAAGAGCAGAAATCTGCTTACAACTCAAGCCTAGATCATGGCTGAATTTGATACAATGAATAATAGCACATCTCCTAGATGCAAAGATACAATTGAATATGCTTCTCCTTGAAATCGGCCTACTGTTGCAAGATGAAGAGCTGCTACTCAAGTGTGAACTTCTGCTTGGAATGCAAATTATGCTAAATGAACTTGATTGAGGAAATGAACAAACATCACCTTGTATTTATACAAAATAAGGTGACTCTTCAAGGAGGTCGGCCTCTCTTGAAAATAATAAATTACAAAATAATATCAAGGAAGGTTGGCCTCATCCATTTAAATCAAATGAGTATAAATTAAATAGCCATAGGCTATCATTTAATTTATTACAACTTAATGTGATTGCTATGAAAAATGTATGAAAAATGGACTGTTTGATAAAAAGCTTTGGTAGACATGTATGAAAAGTGTGGCAGCATAGACAAGGCAATAAACTATTTGAAAAAAAGCTTCAAAGAAATGTGGTCTCATAGAATTCCATTACAAGCAAATGCAATTGACAACTGCTTATAGTTTTTAATTATGCAATGTGAAGTAATTGCATAACTGCTTAGGTTGACTTTGTAAAAACTATATTGTAATTGATTTTTTTTAATCTATGAATATCTAGTTATTAGTTATGCAATGTGAAGTAATGATTTGAGTTTGAAAGATTGTGTAATGCAATGTAATCAACGATATAAATATAAACTACATAATATAACCATTCTTTTTTATGCTATTGTACATTAATATTTAACCATTGCTCAAGATAAAATTTTAAAAGAGTTTAATCATGCACATGAGGAACAAATTAAATTTTGATTGTCAACTTCTTTATATCAAATTATCCAATAATCAAGTGTATGTCCATATACAAAAATGGCATCGATGCCAACTCAAACAAATTTTTACAAAATGTGGCATATGCCATCTCAATATGTATTCAAAATTTACATGCCAAAATGTCTATCTCATCCTAAACTACTAATGGATCATCAAAATGGAGCCTCTTTGAAGCACTCGTTGGCTTTGAAGGTAGTAGCACAAGAAAAATTCAAACCACAATTGAGATTAGTTATACTATATAATTTAAAATTGAATAATTAACATCAAAATCAATATACATTGAATTTTAATTGAACTCTAAAATTGAAATCTTGATTACCTGAAATATACGTCTCTTCAAAGGGTCGAGAGTCCTAGAATATACCAAACCAACTTTTGAAATGCCAATCTATATATGTGAACAAAAACATAAAATTGATCCAAGTTAGCATATGATTATTGGTAATAGGAACGTATTTACCAAATACAAGATAAAATAAACACATACCTCTTTAGGTTGATCTTTTTCTTTATCTCCTTCAGGTGTTTTGACACCTCCTCCTTGAGGTGTTTCAACACCTACTCCTTGAGGTGTTCCAATAACTACTCCTTTAGGCAGTCAGTCACTTATCAACATTTCTGTATAGCTCATAATTGCCTGTACATAAAAATGACAAGTACATATGAAACTACCAATCTATGTCGATGTATGTATAATCAATATAAGATCTTAAAAATCTTAATTCAATCCAATTTGAGTTCAATTACCTTCCCCTTATCTAAATTTGCACCTCCATAGTCTGGACGAGGCTGCACCTCACTCGCACTAGGTATTTCCTACGAGAGGAAAATAAGATAAACATATAAGTTATTATATAATTTCATTAATGACAATTCAAATGACAAGCAAGTATATAATATAAAATGTAAACGAGTGAGTGCAAAAATATATACTATGTGTGTGTCCAAGCCAAATGAAATGGCCCTAAGGGTGCTATCAGTCACCCGTGTGAGCTCCTCCTCAGACATCAACTGTTAAATAGACCATGTAAATAAATATTAGTACTTGATACTATCTCTTATTAATATTCATTTAAAAAAAATGCAAGTTATGAAATTACAACTTAAATCTTACCTGTGTCACTATTCCAGCATCCCCCTCTCTAGTAGGAGAGGACTCTGTAGGGTGCGCTCCACTCCCCTGCAACTGATCTATAATGTCCAAATCATGGAGGTCATAATAAGAAGTGTCCAAGGGATGCTCAGCGGGCTGTACAAGAGGACCCAAGCATATCTGGCGGCACATAGTGCAAGTATGTGGCACACAAATATGTGGACCTGAGGAGGATGATGCACCAGCACTCAGCCTTCGCCAACATCACCAGAATGTGGCTGAGCTACTGTAGAAGCATGCAAAACCAAATGACCACTCAAAGAGTGAATAGCCTGAATAGTCTGTGTGGCTGCATCCTGGATAATCTTTGGATGATATATTGGAGGTGGCAAGGAAGGGCAGAAGGGGAGGAAGGGGAACATTTGGGCACGGACTACCCTAACTGCCCCTGGTCTATCTTGAGGGCATACCTCCACCGACACCCTGGAAGGGTTTAATGTCAAAGTAATTGACATGATGCCCTAACACAAACTCAACATATAATTTTTTAATAAAGTAAAATGGTATATCAGAATTATTGTTCGGTGGTTTATCAAAAACCATACACCAACGATCCCAAAAGTTAGCTACAATGTCCCTATGAATGCACCATTTTATAGAAAGTTTTGTTTTATTAACATTCACTGGCAAACCGGTGCGGGGGTCAATGAATAAAGAGGCTATTTGGGCTTTGGTTATTTGGAGATCTTTCACATCATCGTAAGACAATCCACATCCATAATATTCCCTCATGTCTTCTCACCACGAATGAAAGGAATTATGTTGGGTGGAGAGGGTTTCTATATTTTTTATTATTTCCTTCAATGTGTTTGTCATATCTCTCAATCGAGGGATTGTCTTATAAACTTCACAAATGCCCCTCAATTGCCCCAATTTTTCACCAATTAAGTCTTCAATTGGTGGTTGCGGAGGTGGTGGAGCATTTGGCTGTGGAGGTGGTGGAGTGTTTGGCATTTGTGATTTTCATTCTTAGCCATAATACCTGATTAAAGTTAAAAACTAATTAATCTAATTGAAATTACACAATATAAATGAAATTATTGTAAAAAAACCCTAGTTTTTAATAAAAATCCCAAAAAAACCCTACTTTTTCACAAAAATCCATAACAAACTCTAGTTTTTGATAAAAATACATCAACAACACTAGTTTTAATCAAAATCCATTTAAAAACATTATTTTTTAATAAAAATTCATTGTAAACTCTAGTTTTTAATAAAAATCAATAAAAAACCCTACTTTTGAATTTTTTTCGTAAAAACTACTTAAAATTATAAGAATCTAATTGAAAAATTGATTAAAACATAAAAAAAATCAATAACATACCTTTCAAATCAGATTTTTCTTCAAATTGGATATCAAATTTCTTCTTCTCCCTGTGTGCCCACGTCCAAATTGTGAAATGACTTATAACATTCATGTTTTTTTAAATTTATATAGGCTTTTCAAATCGGATATCTGATTTGCAGAAGTAGGTTTGGGCATTGCTTTGGAGAAATGTAGTGACACCCGAACCTAAAAAAAGTCAACTCGGCATTTCCACGTTTTTGAGTTGATCCAAAACGTGATTTTTTTTCCCATTGCGACTTTTTGGCCCCTCATGATCCTACACATACCCTCGTATGGAGAATTGGCATTGGTTTGGTGTTGCATTTTGTTATTAGGTCTATCCATGGCCGACCTAATAAATAGCTAGTGATATAATGCTTTAATTTGTGTTGCAGATAAATGAGCAACCTATCCTTGGTCCAAGTCAACATGATATAGCATGCTACACGCTTGAATTGTTTTTGGGAAGATTTTGTATGTGCCTGAAGTCGACAATTATCTTTTTGATGAATAAGTGTTGCATCTAATTAGGCTAAACCAATTGATTCTTACAGATGTGTCAAGTATATATATTGGATAGTTTGGAGATTGAAGAAGACAGACATACAATGAGACAAATGTGTGTAGGTGTGAAGAGTGGATATTAGTCTGCTGGCATGCAAATTCTTTGAGCATCAATGGAATTGAATCAACACTTGTTAGGTGCACTCTTACTAGTTCATATTCTTGCTGTAAGACATTTTGTTACTGTAATATTTTGTAGGTAGTGAGCCTCTCATTTTGGACAGTGAGTCCTTGTTTGGACAATGAGTCCTACTTGTAAGCAGTGAGCTTTTGTATTTGGCAGTGAGCCTCTTTTGTATTCGGTTTTGGAACAACTATATATTGTGAGTTAATCCTCAACGTGGTTTTTCCCTCATTGGGTTTTCCAAATAAAATCCTTGGTGTTCATGTGTTGTGTGCTTTCATGTTCTGTTAATGCTTCTACTTATCTTTTCTATTATATGCATTGGAATAATTGGAGGCATTTGTTCAATAAGTGTAAGAAGATACCGATTCACCCCCCCTCTCAATATCTTGGATATTTAATATCTTTAACCCTCAAAAGGGTGAGTTCTTGCAAATTGTCAAGTGTGGAAAGTTGCTTTTCAAACCCTATTGTGTTCTTGCACTTGGTTTGGGTCAAGTATGTTTGTAAACCCATATAATATGTTGAGACAGGTCTAAATAAGTGTTGTTATCAAAGAGTGAGCATCTTTAGGATGCTGTTCCGTGTTTTAGGCTTAGGAATACATTGATAAGAAGAACAAGGATGCATATTTACACCAGTTGTCTTGAAACCCTGTATGGAAAGGGCCTAGGTTGTTGTTTGTGAGACTTAAATCTGCATCATTTTGATATCAAAGCTAGAAGACCTTGAGAGTGCAAGGTATGCACCAGGATAAGAGAGTTGTGAGATAAATTTTGTTGCAGGTATGAACGAGAGCTAGTGACTTATATCCTCCAATAGTGATGAAACTGGGTAGAAGGTGTGTAGATTTATTCCACTAAGAGGAAGTGGGTAGAAGAGGTCTTAGAGAGTGCATCTTCCAAAATCTTGTTGGGTAGAGGATAGTTGTTTGTGTGAAGGTATTGGGATACCAAAAGAATGAAAGTATTGAGGAGAATAATCCATGAAGAACTGAAGAGTAAGAAGTTTTCAAGAAAGCAACAAGAGATGGGAAGAGTAAGAAGTTGTTTATAATGGTTTTATACTTGAACTCATACTAAATGTGTCTTTAACCCTCAAAAGGGCAGGCTCTTGCAAATTGTCAAGTGTGGAAAGTTGCTTTTCAAACCCTATCATGTTCTTGCACTTGGTTTGGGTCAAGTATGTTTGGAAACCCATAGAATATGTTGAGATGGGTCTGAATAAGTGTTGTTTTCAAGGAGTGAGCATCATTAGGGTGCTGTTCCATAGTTTAGGCTTAGGAATACATTGACAAGAAGAACAAGGATGCATATTTATATTAGTTGTCTTGAAACCCTGTATGGAAAGGGACTGGGTTGTTGCTTGTGAGACTTACCTCTGCATCAAAGCCTCAAGCCTTATCCCTTATCATCAAAGTCCCAAAAAGGATTTTCAAGATTTTTCAAAGTCTTGGTTTGTCAGACTTTGTGGTTTGGGCTTCCCTCCTACCTCTTCCATTTTCTCACCTTTTCTTCTATCGATCTTTGGGTGTTGAACTTAGACCTTACCTCTTTAGCCTTACCACTTTCTCCTTGCAAGGTGTAAGAATTCCTGCCAATCTTTGATCCTTGAAATCTCATCTTTGGATTTTGGACATTAGACTTTCCTCTTCTACCTTTCTTCCTTCTCACTTTCTTTCCTTCCTTTAAAAATTTGGCTGTGTTGAGTTTTTGGACGTCGAGCTTCGGCCTTCTCCTTTGCCTCTTACCTTTATTTGGAAAGAGGTAACTCTTCTCTCTAACCCTTGATGGATCCTTTCGAACTTTAACCTTCAATCTTCCCTTTTACCTCTTTCATCTCTGGGATAAGGCATAAGCCTCATCCCTGACCTTTGAAGCTTGAAAAGGGTTATCCTTTTGGACTTCGTGATTCACTCCTTCAACCTCCTCTCTTCTTTTCTTTTGGTATGTGGTATGATGAACTCCTAAAGACCGATCTCCAATGGTTTGATGCCAAGATGTGCATAAAGTATGAAGCAAGCCTGATGCTCGATCCAGGATGAAGGTGCTCTTTTTTGCGGCTCTAGACCATTTAATGCATAAAAAAGGTTATTTCCCATATCAGGATGAGCTTGTCCATCAAGCTCATTATCCACAACAGAAAAATATAAAAGATCAATGGAGGTATGAGTAGAAATTGGAGGCACAAAGAAGGAAACAGTAAGAGGAGTATAGAACAAAGGATGTTATTTCTAGGCAAGAGAAACTTAGACTTTCCCTTGCTCTAGTATAAGTGCTTGAGACTCAAGTAACCCCTTTGTGTGCCTAGTTTCACAAAATCACCTCCATAAGTTCCAAAACAAGTTGCTAATGAGGAGGTAAGAAAGCATAAATTTGTAAGTTTCAAGAACCCTAGAAAACCTCTTGAAACTTCCATTAGCCTTCCATTTGTTCCAGAACAACCTATTGTGCTGGAGGTATGCAAGCGCAAAGTTTTTAGTTTCAAGAATCCTAATCACCCTCTTGAAACGCCTATTGAACATCCTGTGCCATAAAGTAGATATCTTATGTTGGAGATCCCAAGTTTTGAGAGCCTCCATTCCTCACAAGAACCCATCCTTGAGGAGGTTCATCCTTTTTCTCCTATTGAGTAGCCCCTTCTAGAGCTTCAACAATATTTTTAGTTCCTTTTTGACTATTTTTCTTTCCCTGATACTATTTTACTTTTCAAGAGTGGACCTATGGTTTGGCAGACTAGTTGGTCAGAAGAACAATGGAAGGAGTAGTTTCGGGCTAGAGTAAAGAGACTATTCTTGAGGAGCCTTCATGTACTCTTAACAATGAGTGTCTTGGTCTACAACAAGAAACAATTGAAGATGACCAGTTGCAACATCAATACATTAAAATGGTAGAAAAAATTGTTGCAGTAGAGGAATCGATCCTCTCATTTGATGTCCTCCCTTGTTTTATTGAAGATGAGGAGGATAGATCACATATACCTACATCAACATAATCCTCTAAGCAACTTGGTCCCGACTTGGTGGATGGAGACAACTCCATGGTTTTGGAGCAGCAACAATAGACGTGTTTAGCCTTTGTCATAGTGGAGGAAACTCCCCTATATAATGAGCTCTATAGTTCAAAGGTGGATGAACTATTTTGGGATGATTTAGAAGCTTTTTGTTCAAGCTTGGATGTCAATCCTTCACCTCCAAAAGAGGATCAAAGAGGGGAACACCATAAGAGTGAGGAAACAATAGAGGATGTGGCATCCATTACATGCCAAGAGTCTGATTTTGTTGCAACCAATTTCCAAGAGGAAACTAAAACAAAGAGACAACTTGAAGAATTTAGTTCTTCGTTTGAAGTGTCTAAAAAATTTGAGTTTTGTGTTGATGAAGTGTGTATCAATACAAGCAATTCAGTTGTCATTGAGCAGCCACACAGTTTCCTAGAGAGTGATTCTCCTATTGCTCAATTTGATAGTATGCCTGATCTTCAAAGTTTTTCATTTGAGGTGCATGAAGAAGAGATTCCTTGTGTAGATAAAAAATAGGTTTGGCATATTTTGCGTCACCATGTGAGCTGGAAACTCTTTTTTTTTTTTCAGTTCATGCAATGAGGAGGTCAACGGTAATAGCATTGGCCTATCCATTTGTGAGGAGAGTTATTTTCCCTCTACAAAAGGTTTGATTTTGAATGCTGACCTATCTTCAAAAAATTTCACCCCTATTGTTGTATGTTTACCCGAGGCACAAGTGTCAGATGAATTTGAAACTTGCATCATATGGTTCCCCTGCAATGGAAAATTTTATAGTGAAGTGATCCTTCACCTTGCAGGAATTTTGTGCAGCTACATGCATGTTAGCAACAGTTTTCGGTGGTTGCAGGTGGGTGAAGTCTACAACTATGGTCTAAGGGATATCAAATCCTTCAGAATGTTCATCTTTGATATAGGAGAATTTCTATCTTTTTCTTTCTATTAATTTAATGTACATATTGTAGATATCTTTCTTTCCATGAAGTGCTCTTGCACACCCTTCATTCTTCTTAAGGGAATGCATGTTCCTAGTTTCCATACTTTTCTCCAAGTGAAACATGCACATGTTTTGTTTGGCTCTGAGGAGGCCCAGACGTTGAAGTTTTTCCCTCATGACTCTATGCCAAATGGACCGATAAGGCCTATGAATTCCATGATTAGCGGACAATCATCCCACAAAAACTACCATAAATTTTGACATTTCATGCCACCCTTTGATGACCCATCATTGATAACTGATCTGAGAGATCCCACATGGGTCATCTTGCATGAATTATCCTTGAAGGGTCCTAAAATTGGCTAAGTCCTAGTGTTTCAAGCTTTTAGGTTTTCTCTTACTTCTCTATTCGCATGCCTTCTTCATCACTCCCACACCTTCTCTCTTTTACCCTTCTTCCTTCATCTTCCTTGCCTAAGTGTTTCGGGTTTCGGCCTTCGGCCTTACCCTTTAACCCTTACCGCTCCCCTTTGGTAAGACTCAAGCCTTACCCTGAATCACCGAAGTCCCAAAAAGGCTTTTCAAGATTTGTCTCTTGGTTTTTCGGACTTCGTGTTTCAAGATTCCCTCTTAACTCTTCCATCTTCTCACCTTTTCTTCTATCAATCTTTAGGTGTCAGCCTCTGGCCTTACCTCTTTAGCCTTACTGCTTTCTCCTCGCAAGGCGTAAGCCTTCCTCCTAATCTATGATCCCTGAAATCTCATCTTTGGCTTTTGGATATTGGACTTCCCTCTTCCGCCTTTCTTCCTTCTCACTTTCTTTCCTTCCTTCAAAAATTCGATTGAGTTGAGTTTTCAGACATTAGGCTTTGGCCTTCTCCTTTACCTCTTACCTTTCTTTAGCAAGAGGTAACTCTTCTCTTCGACCCTCGATGGTTCCTTTTAGAATCCGATCTTTGCCTCTTCCCTTTTGCCTCTTTCATCTCTACAATAAGGCATAAGCCTCATCCTCGACCTTCGAAGCTCGAAAAGGGTTATCCTTCTAGACTTTGTGATTTTCTCCTTCGACTTCCTCTCTTCTTTTCTTCTGGTATGTGGTATGGTGAACTCCTAAAGCCCAATCTATGATGGTATGATGCCAAGATGTGCATAAAGTATGAAGCGGGCTCAATGCCCGATCCTCAATGAAGTTGCTCTTTTTTGCGGCTCCAGACCATTTAATGCATAGAAAATGTTTTCTTTTGGGCTTGACATCTTGACCTTTCAATGGATTTGACATGTTTTCTGGGCGATGCCATTAATGCGCGATGCAACTCTTGAGCAATCTATTTTGATTTTTGGACTTCAAGGATGACATTTATTGCTCCCCTAACTTCTGCAAGTGGATTTCATGGGTGCCCATGCTCATTTATTACTATTTTTTGACTTTCTTGACGGATCCATGCCCTAATCATGATTTTCATGGGAGGACCTTTTTTCCTTTCATACACAGACTTCATTGTTAACCTTGGTTAGGGTTAGGATTTAGTTTTTGGTTCTAAGTTATGCCTTATCTATAAAGGCAAAAAATGTATTCATTTCAAGGGTTCTTTTCCTAGCTCCTCTGGGGTTTTTCTTTGACAGACTTATGCATTTTATATCTCTACAATTGTAAAGTGGATTTTTTGCGTTTACATTATTGAAATCGATCAAGTTTGCCTCTTATCAGCTTGTTTATGTTGTGTAAGTTCATTAGCTGCATCTCCAAGTGTTTGTTTTCTCTTTCCTTGCATATATGTTTGAGTTAAATTATTTACTGTTGCTGTGTTGAGAAAATTTCTTTCCTTCCAACATCTCATCAAACCCTAACCTCAATGTTTTCCTTTGGAAATCAACCAAATAGAGATCTATGTGAGTCCCTTGGCGTTGTTGTTCAAATCTTAGTCAGGAATAAACAAATTTTTACATCTTGGTATATCACCTCCATTTCCCCTTCACGCATTCCTTCCATCTCTTTTCCTTTATGAGCTATTAGAGTAGGGTAGTGGTAGGTTTTCATGTGTTGGGTTGGACCAACACATTACGCTTGGATCAAAAGAGGAATCTAGCCTTCTCTAGAGATTCAACCTCATTCGTGCAAGGTCACACACCTTAAGGTTGTTTCCATTGGAATGCCAGAACTTGTGTTCAATAGGGTGCAATCTCATGTGACAACACTAATGAAATTAGGGAAAAAGTGCATTTAAGGTGTTACATTCTGGTGACCCCCTTCCATAAATCATCACTCACCTACCTTTCCCCCCTTTTCTTTTCATTTCATTTTGGTGAACTTGATATTATTACACTATAAGCTTTCCAATTTGGTAGTCTTTCAAAACCCTAGATCTATGATTTGCATTAGTTTGTATTGCATATCATTTAGGGTTTTCAAAATTTCATTAGTTTTCATTTCATTTATGGTTTTAAAAGTGTGTTTTGCATCCTTTAAAATCTCAAAAATTCAAAAATTTGTATACATATTGCATTCACTTTACATATTAGCCTACATATTAGTTTTTTTCATTCATTTACATCAAAAAATTCAAACAAAATTGTATCTAGAAAGTTGTCATTTTTCTTGTTATTTTCCTTCAAATTGCATTTGCATCTAATCATAAAAATATAGAAATTTGTAACTGAAAGAATATGTTTGCAACCTGAAACAACAATCTTACATATCAACTCAGAAACTTAGAACTTAATTTTTCAAACCCCGTGTGTAAGGACCCATTTGCCTTAGGGAAAATATGTCCTTATATAGGTCATTTTCCAAATTTCTAGGCATCAATCTATCTCTATTTGCTTTATTTCTGGCTGTTTGTAGATCTCAGTTTCAATTTCCAAAATTGTAGTTTTTTGAATTTTTTTGCATTCAAGTTAATTGGTCAAAATAAGTGCATTGTTCAAATATAATTTTGCATTCAAAAGGCATCATTTTTCAGTTTCTTGCATTCAAAAATTAGAAAATTCTTGCATGTCATATATGAAAACTGCTATATCTTTTTACATTCTTGCATTGTGCTTCCTATTTGTGGATGTTTTCTATATTTGTTTAGTGCTTTTTATCCATTTTGGGTGCACTTTTGGTTTGGTGAAACTTGTATGAGTATTACAACCTGGTTTCCTATTGCTAATACTTCAATGAGACGTAGTTCGAGACTCATGGCATCACATGCCAATACATTTTTTGTGGATCTTGAGTTTTTTAACTCTTTCACTCATAGTGTTGACACTAGTCAACCCATGTTGGAATCCATGCCTGAAATAACATGTCCTATGACTTCCAATCCTATTGATGTTGAAACCATTGTTGCTCATGTTCCTCAAGAAAACTTGCAAAAAATGGATAGAGCCTTAGAAAAAATTTAAAAGTTTGTGAGTGTTGAATATATTACTAGTACTATGGCTCTTGTCATAGATAACATGAGAAGAATGCTTGATAATGAACTAGGAATAGAAATTGTGCATAGCATAACTCATATTATTGATGATTATGTTCCTACAGTGGCTAGTTGTGCTCAAACTTTGGGATACACTCAAAGTCAAGGTGGAAATCAAATTCCTCTCCCTACAACTATGGCCTCTATTCCTACATACACTCATTCAAATATTAATATAACAAGAAAACAAACTAGCAACGTCAATCCAAATTTACTTGTATGTCCATTGGGAATCATTTTAGCTTTGTAAATTCAAACATCATATCTCCTAAGCCATCACCTCTCACAAACGTACAATTCACTTGTCCTCCCAACACATATACACCTCCACCTTATTCACCTCCATCTTGTTAGAACCCAAAATTTCCGTCAAAATCCTAAAGGAGTTTATTCATTTACATCCATTTTTTGCCTATCTTTCTCATAATAAATTCATTTTTCCCATCCATGATGTTTAAATACACTTTACTGCCATTTAAACAAAAGGCCATAGTTGACTTATATATTTCACCGCGATCATATTCATTTCCTTGCATGGTTTTACCGCCTTACTGCGGCCTCCCACAATGGGCTCACGGTATGGCGGTAGCGGTGAATGGAAAACAAGGTAACCCTTACCGCTACACCGTGGAGAGGCATCTCAGGGCCCGCGGTGCTGCGGTGAAGGGTTAGTAAGCAGCCAGGGTGGTTGGCGGAGAACAGTCACTGCCACACCGCACACGATCAATTCATTGACTGTGGTATCGTAGTGGCGGTGAGGTAACCGGTGAAGACGGCTACTATGGTACCGCTGGCAGTCAAGCCAAAGACCGCAGTAGCACGGTAAATAGAGGCAAGTAGTGAGTGTAGCGGTCAGGATCGGTCACCGCGGTACCGCATGCGGTTAGCATGCAGACTGCAGTAGAGTGGTAGGAGGTGAGAAGGCGGTGACAGTTGGATACCATAGTACCGTGAGGAGGCAACGAGTAGACCACGGTAATGCGGATAACGGTGAGAGATGACAGTAAAAGCTAATACCACCATACCACTAGGAGTGAAAACAAGGCCTGCGGTGGAGTGGTAAGGGGAAGAGAAGGCCGTGGAAAGAGTAGTTACTGCGATATCGCCACCGGTCAAACAGTTGACCACGGTGGAGCGGTAGGCATAAAAGGAGACTTTGCAGCAATAAATAAAGTGAAATGTATGGGGCTTGAAAGGTAAAAAGGAAAAAATAAAAGCAAGAATATAGCTAAAATATTTAATTTGCCGATAAGTAAACCTAATTAAATATTTCAATTGTTGTCTATTAATGAATATCAAACGACTGTAATAGAAAATGAAGGGTCATGACCCTTGGTATGTGATGTATAAATGTTTCAGAAAATCGGAGGAGAAGGGGGTAGGAGTTAGAGTAGGAGTTAAATTTTTTGAAACTAGGAATGTAAACAATGACAGACCTTCCTGAAACAATGCAATGGAGATTAATGTTTTAAACTGGTGAATAGTCTTTTCTGTGTTTCAGTTGTTGTGATGCAATAATTTACATTTCTTATCTAGTTGTCTCCAAATTGAAGTCCTCTGATCATTTAAGTCAATGTATCAAACATATGTTTGATTTATCAAGGTGCATTTTCTCACTTTGTGTGATTTTTATTTGCCGGTGTCTGCAAGTCAGAATTAAAATCCTTCAAGTAAGTCACAGTGATTTAGGATTTCTTTTGGATTGTTGAAGAAGAACTTGGTAGGAAAAAATTCCAGCACTATTTGTGCAAGACATAAATAAATGAAGTTGTATGCCAGTCATTAGAATTTCATTTTCAAAGTGCCTAACAACTTGAGTTAAACTAGAGAAGGAAACACAAATAATTCTTAATTTTTTGACTCATTGCCCATGTGGATAGAAGGCACTGATCTGCCACAACCCAGAGAATTAATTTCATATACAAACAACATTTTCAAAACCTTTCTTTTGAGCAGTAGGAGTAGGTATAGTTGTAGTGATTTTGTCTATCCACTTCCATTTGCCATTGTGGGTAGATTGTTTCACTAGGAAATACATTTCAATCTACATCATTCACATAGGTTCACCCGCCTTGGTCTAGCAAAATCTAAAGAGAAGAAGGTTCAATTGCATCAATTGGCCTTGTACGTTGGCCAAAAGTGTTGTGAGAGCTTGGCAACCTCTTGTGGTTCAAACCTGCATTTTTGAGACCCAACGCATCTCATAACACAACCAACGATTCTATCCTCAACCAAATTTTGTAAAATGTGTCATCCCTCCAACAAAAACTTTCCACATTGAGCCAAAATCAAAATGGAAAACTTTCACAATATGTCAAACGAAACCCATTATCACTGGAGATATTAAAAGCATAAGTGCCACAAGGCATAGAGATTCCTAGATTTGAGAAATATGGTGGTAAAGGAGATCCTAGCAACCATGCCTTGACATACACAACCTTATCTAGTGACTTCATTTTCAAAGACAAGCTCTTGGCTAAGATTTTTCCTAGGTCCTTGTAAGATACAACCTTGGAATGGTTTTTATCTTTACTGAATAATTCATTTTGTTCATTCAGTGAACTTGTTGATGCTTTCCTCAACCATTTCCAATTGTACATTTTTCCCAAGATGGCCTTACTAGATTTAATGCAATGTAAAAAAAACAAAGATGAAAAGGTCACTGATTTCATAGCACGTTATCAATTGCTCTACTCACAAATCAACATTAAGATTCCTAATGCCGATCTTCAAAGAATGTTCATTTAAAACTTGCAAACCAATGTTTAGGATAAGCTTGGGATGATGAGATTCCCTTCCTTCACTCACTTGCGCATGACTCTCTGTGACTATCAAAATTTGGTTAGTCATGGTGAAACAAAAACTTCCTCCAAATATCCTAAAAAATCCAAATCCGTGCCTCATAACAATTTCCAACCATTCAAGATAAAAAAAAGGGCTTTATACAAATAAATCCACCTCAAAAAAGTCAACTATTGGATGTTGTGGTTGTGTTGCTGATATTTGGTTGTCATTGATGTCAACACTATTAGCATTTGATGATTTGAAGGCTGTATATGTCGAGGATATTGAGAAAATTATAATAAACATGTTGCAAGCTGTTTGTGAAGCTATGAAGTCCAGTGTGGTGTAAAACTCAGTATGTTGATATTCAGAAGTTGTGCTTTAAATGTTTTTTTGCTAAGCCTATCTAGTTTATACTTCAAAAGTTTTAGAGGTGTGCATCAAGATTTGTGCAAGTTGTGTGTTTTTGTGCTCCTACAGTTATTCTATTACTGTAGTTGATGTTTTTGAAAGAAGAGAATATAATTCTGGTATTCTAGTTGTTGTGTATGCTCCTACGATGTTTGTTGATGTGTCTAGATTGTGCTCTATCCTTGTTGCACGCCCGCGTTGATCGGTGTGATTGTGATAGAAGATTTTTCCGTTGTGTGTTCGGGTTTTCATGTTCTTGGCCGACATGATGGTTGTAGCATGTTGCGGATCCTTGTGGATTAATATTTTAATGTTTGGCATGTTCGAGGAAGTTATTTTAGGTCTTCATTATGTTGTGACCGACTTCAGTTGGTGCGCATTGAGATTTGTTCATGAATTGGGCTGACAGTTTGTAACTCATTTATTCTTTTATTTTTGGCCAACAAGGTTGTTGATGTAATTCCATAAAGTGGATATATAAGAGCGATTGTTTCTTTATTTTGAAGTGTGCAAGGTGTGCTCAATGATTGTATGAGAAGTGTGAATAGAGATAAGATCATTCGATTGCAGAGTAGAGTGTGAAGAAGATTGAGCGAAGTGTGAAGAAGTGTTTCTGTGCTTAACCATAACTGTAATCAAGTCAAGGTATCAGACTGGTTTTGGAGCAGGTGTGGTCTTGATATCCCCCGAAGGAAAATTGGTCCCTCTATACTTTCGATTAGATTTTCCTTGTACCAATAATATCGTTGAGTACAAAGCTCTTATTGTTGGCTTACGTTCCATGACTACACTAAAAAACAAACATCTTCATATACTACGTGACTCTAAAATCATTGTGAATCAGATCACGAGAACTTATCAAGCTGAACAAAGTAGATTGTCTTGATATCGAGACCTTGCTTTGTCCTTGCTTAATCAGTTTTCCTCTTTCACAATAAACAATGTCCCTAAGAGAGAAAATAGACATGCAGATGCCATGGCAAACACTGCTTCCTTGGTACCTTTAGAGGAGGATACAAAAGAATATCACTTTGTGGTTCAGGTCGTGTGAACCCTGATGGTTTTCAATCAGCTCGAACTTGAGTCTCTGGCTTGTTTTCATGCAGACTCAGGAGAGTGGTTCTCTAACTTATCTACAGTTATTTAAAGACTGGAAACTTTTCCGGTGATGTGACAACAAATGATCACACTGATGTATGAAATATTTCAGTGCGTTATGTCATTTTATTTGACGTTCTTTATAAAAAATCTTATAAAAACTTGTTGCTAAGGTGTCTCACTAAAGCGAAAATACCCCTTGCCTTAAGGAAGCCCACTCAGGCTTCGGGGGCAGACATTTTAGTGGTAAATCCCTGACGATAAAAATGGTACACATGGGATACTATTGGTAAACGATGGAGAAATATTTCTTCGACTTTGTCAAGAAGTGCCTTGAATGTCAACAACATAGCTATCTTATCCATGCTCCTTCTTAGGAGTTATAAAATCAAACTTATCCTTAGCCGTTTGCAAAATGGGGGTTGGATATCATCAAAAAAATATCACCCCTTCTTCCAAGGGACATACTTTTATCATCACCTCTATAGATTATTTCACAATTAATGGGTCAAAGCTATTCCACTCCGATCCATGAATGCTGAAACTATTTGTAGCTTTCTCATGAACAATATCATTTCTCATTTTGGATTGCCAACTACACTTGTCTCTGATAATAATACACCATTCAAGAACAAGAAAGTAAAGTAATTCTTGGAGAAATTTCATATTCAACATAGGTTTTCTATGTCATACTATCCACAATCCAACGGTCAAGCAAAAGCTTCTAATAAAACTCTCAAACTCATTCTTTGTAAAACAGTTAATAAACACGGTAAGGATTGGCATATTTTTTTTACATACGCTTTTTGGGCTTATCGCACGAGTGTTTGTACAGCGACGAGAACAACGCCTTATAACCTCGTGTATGGCACCGAAGCTATCATTCCTTTGGAGTTGGAAATTCCATCTTGCGGGTTTCCCTTAGAGGATTAATTGATGACGTAACCTACTGAACTAACTACTTGCATTAGCTAGAGATGCTCGACGAGCGCCGTCTACAGGCCCTCGATCATCTTAAGGCTTATCAGCGGTCGTTATCAAGACAATACAATCAGGGTGTTCTTCCTAGGACCTTTACGCTAGGAGACCTAGTTCTATGTGAAAATCAACGAAATGTAAATGCGCCACCTGATCAAAAAGGGAAATTTAGTTGTAACTGGTTAGGTCCTTACATTGTGATTTCTGTGTATGGTTCAGGTGCTTATGGATTATCATCTATGGATGGAACACCTTTAAAAAAACCCATCAATGCGATGCATCTTCGTCGATACTATGCATAGTGTTCTAATGTGCCATATGTGTGGTGTTCTCCCTAAAAGGTAGTAATACTACATATATTGACATTGCTTATTCTCACATTTTGAATTTTTTTGTGTTTATGATGTGACCATGTGTGTGTGCATGAAATAAAATATACATACATGTGTTTGACTATGCTATGTATCCATACATCACATTACATCTTTTAAAGTAATAAGATCAGATCATTGTATTTAATTAACGTGTAACCAAAAGTGTATTAAATCATGATTAGCATTTAATGAGAACATACATCCATATAATCAAATAACATCCATAGCATGAACATACATGAAAATGGAAAACATACACATACGAAAAGCCATGATACTGAAACCAATATATATATATATATATATGTCCATGTATGAATCAAATGTCATGTACATGTGTCTGACCACTGCTATAAAAAATGAGTGGCTGTTGAATATATCTCTACACAAAAGATCTACAAGTATATATGTGTATATGTATCTAGCTACAAAAATGATATACAAAAGATGGGCTCCTATCCTTGTGGTATCTATAAGGTGACAACATAATAGAGTGTCCCAAAAAACATTACTAGGTCACCAAAACCAATATTTTTTAGTAATTTTAAAAATGTTTTAATTTACTTAACAAATAGTGAGAATTTAAGGATGATGTAAAATAATGAGTTCTAAATTCTTTCATATAGTTTGATTATAATTTTTAAATATAAATTTTTATTTTTTTAGTTTTTAGTACTTTGTACTATTTTTTATTTAGCGACATTTTATTGTAAAGACATAGCATTCACTACAAATAAGATATTTCAATAATAAAATTTTGATCATTAACTTCAATGCCTAGTGCATATATATTTTTTGGTAATTTTATTTATTATTATTTTTAAATTGGTACTAATAAAAATTTCAAACTTATATTTTACCCTAGAACATGTTTCTCTTATCATATTTATTAAAATAAATTATTTTGATTGAAATAAGGACATATTTATAGTGTAGTACATTTTTTGTGACTTTCTAATAAGTTTTGTTATTTTTTCTAGTGTCTTTAATAGAGGTCATCATTTTTCATAATACACCTATGCTTATTAGAAAATAAATAAAATAATATTTGAAAACATAGTATAATTTTTAGAAAGATGATATTTAGGGCTATATACATGCAAAATGATGTCATTAAATGACTTCATTTGATCCCCAAAAGGTGAAGTAAAATTGTACTTTTATCAGTATTTTGATAGGCATGAAGGATAATCCACTAGGGATTCATTTTAGATTTTGGGGAGTTCTATCCAAGGGAGTTCAACTGAAGGGGTTAAATATAACTCCTTTTGATCAAACCCCCAAGCTTCAACCATGCATTTTTCTAAAAAAATACAATTTCAAGAAAATAATAGTTTGGCCCAAAAGTGGGAAGCACTTATGTGTTTCAACCTTATAAGCTTTCTAAAACTATACATTTTATTAAATATTCAATTAGATATTTTTTTCTATTTTTTAATCAACATAGGATCGTTACAATAATTAATGTCCTCTACAAACAATGGAAAATAACAAATAAGAACCAAAAAATTCTTTAAATATACACGACTCTTAGTACAAATGTCCTTGATTTAATACACATATTTTAATTTGGGTAATACACAAAGATTAATATGTTATGAGAAGATATATGTGTAAATTATAATTACTATCAATAATTTTTATAACAACTAAATATTTAATAAAATATTATAAAAATATGTAAACCCAAAATATTAGTGTCAACAATCTATATTTGATAAATAATAAAAATAATCTAGTTGTAAAGTTACAAGTTATACATTATGGAAAAATGTTACTCATTAAAAAATATAAAAGTATAATATTTAACACTTTACTAAAAATGAACCAAATATGATAGAAATAATTTTTTATAATTTTTAAATTATTAATTGTTTTCTCATTGTAGTTGACTTGAAAAATGACTATTGTGCTAAAAACCAACAAAAAATAATATCCAACATGTACATTTAAAAGAGCAACATCTTATAGAAATTCATGAGGATAAATGTGAAATATAAAACTAAAAACTATATAAGATGTATAAATGAAGAGTAAGAAGCATTTAAAATAAATTAAACTATGATAAAGCTTCATCAATTAAAATTTCTAGATAATCCATGATAAATCATGTACATTGTATAGTACAAGAAATAATGTTTTAACATGTAAGTATGCAACATTACAATATGGATTTCTATAAATAATAAATGTATTGAATTCACTAATCTCTAATACTATGAACACTAGAAAGGGTATGATCTAAAAACCATGATGTAGATAACTATTTTCAACATGAATTAATAACATTGATTAGTTAAAAAGAACAAGTATAATGAGAACCATCATGCATGAGAAATAAAGTAAAGTGTCATTATCAACCACATAAGTGCTAGGTAGATTATTATGAAATAAATAATCAAAGGGAAAAGAATTATCTTCCTTAGATAATTAGTTGTAACATCAGTATAACATGAATTATAAACCTAGATTCCACATAAGTTAGGGTTATATAATTATATATAGATAGAATGGAATAAAAATAGTGTGTACATTATAAACATGAATAATAATATGATTATGAATAATGCTAGGTTATGAAGAAAACGATCATCAACCAGATCATGAAAAGATAAAGATCTATCACTAATCTTATCACTACATATATCATCATTAAACTATGAGAAAAAAGACACAAAATTTAAGGCTATCGCTAGTATTATAAGCACTACAAGCACCATAAATCACATCACTAGGATGACCATCATCAATAGGTAGTCCTAGTGAGAATATATTAAAGTCTCAAATTATAAGGACAAACATCACTAGACACATAACTAGGCTTCTCAATAAAAGATGTTACAAGAGAGGTACATGTAGGAGGATCCTATATGTGAGAGGAGAAAATTCATGATATGTAAATGTATTAGGAAAAAGTAGGGCCACATCATTAACTATCACACTAGGAGAATAGTCATCATGAATTATGTATACAAAAGAGGCAAATCCATCTAAGTTGGAAGGAAAATAATCATCAAGAATATTCTATAGTCAATAGGAGATGTAAAATAACTATCATCATCATGTACATAAAACAAGGTAGCTCACATAAATCACCATCCATAGGCTCTTCATAATATGCATCATGAAAGGGGTATGCATCTAAAGGCATAAAATTACGATTATCATGATATCTAGAAATAATAATATCACAAGGCTCAACAAAATATTGAATAACTATTAAATGTTTACAACTTCATCGAATAAAGTTATTAATACATATATTGCTAGTAGATAGGGGTCAACTTCATCATCCATAACACAAGGGGAATAGTCACTATGGATCATGTATACCAATAAAGAAAAATCCTCTAGGATGGATGGGAAAGCACCAACAAGGTCCTAGAAGTAAGAGACGCTAGATATCCATGAAAAAATCCACTCATGAAACATGCACCATCATCAATATGTAAGAAATATGCAATATCATTAAGGATGAAATAATAGGAAAATGTGAGTTGTGAAAATACCTTATAATCCTTGATATATGCATGGGGATAATCTTGACAATGACTCATAAGGATCCACGATAAATGTTCTAACAATAATGTTCAATCAAAAGGTGGGTGAGTAGAGATCAACTAGATATCAAACAATAAGGACCCAAATTTAATCAAGAAAATACCAATGAAGCAAAACTAAGGATGGATATAAATATTTGGATTTAAAATAAAAATATGAGATCTAAAACCCTAATTTGTAGAAGAATAAACCGTAATGTAGAGGGATAAACCCTAAAGATAAAACCCTAGGGATATAAGAATGTCAAGTTTGCTACTTATCTAAAGAATTTTTTAATACACCTCACACAAACATCCTAGACAAATTCATTAAATTACAATGAATACAAAATTTAACCTAGGATAAAGAGACAAGATTGACCATGCAGCAACTAAAAATAAATGCTCAAAATTTATATAAATAAAATAATGTTACTTAACTCTAGGCTTGATGTCAATTTAATTATTATAGATGTCACCAACTAATTTTCTACTATTCTAGAAAATTATTACCTTTTAGATGATCACCATGAAACTAAAAAAATGATTGTCTACTACTCTAGTTCGCTTTTATGACTAAAGAGTTGGTCTTTGCACCTACATATTTGAACTTTTGATTATAATGTCAATAATATGTAGACCTTGATGTCTTCAATTTGTGTTTCAAAAGGAGTGGTGACGATAGACAACATTAAGGAGTTTGTTAGGCTAGGATTGTTCTCCTTTGGCCAACCTCATGTTATTGAGTCAACCTACATAATAATGATTGATGACAACATGCAAACATATAATCTACCTAGACATATGTAATTACTAATGCTAAATTCTTATGATGATGCATTGTGTAATGAAGCTATAAAATGATTTGTAGATATCTAATAATGAATTAGGGTAAATGCCTTTTTATACGACACCCTAATGTGATTTAAATTTTTGTGTGTTTTAATTGACCCATAATGACGATTTGGGAATGAAGAACATAGATTTTTTTAAATTTTAGAAGTTTGAGTGTCAAATCAAGATCCATCTCTAAAAATGTGTTAAGATAGAATCAAGTCATTTGCCAACATCTATCTAGAAGATATCATTTTATATACTGATCATTATTTAAATATCACAAACATTAATAACTTTTAAGAACTCCTTATCAACCTATCATTTACAATGCCAAATGAATTGCTAGTTTAGATACCTCCATAAATTTGTCAAAGATCTAATTTCTTATAGAAGTTAGAAGTTTGAAAGAGCCTAATAGTAGGTCTAGAACTTGAACAACAATCATATTCTATTTGCATCTTTGATTAAACAAAACTATGCATCCTTGATTAAACAAAATTATGAACAACATAGTTTATAAGGATGATTGCTTGTCATGAAATTCTTGATGGTCAATTAAAAAATGATTCTTAATTTTCTTTTGCATGTATGAAAAAGAAGCTAAAAAAATTGTACAATATAAATAATACATATAGAAACAGACAATAATACATATAGAAACAAACAGTATACGATATTTCATGGAAGGAAACTTCTATGGATAAAAGATCCAGCTCAACTGTTCATGGTACAACTAACTCGATCGTCATACATGCATGGATATTAACAAACACATCAAGAATAATTTTATAATTTATATTAATTAAAAATCTATAACACACTTCCACCATTATAATCATCACTGCACTTGTACTTCTCGTACGTTTACAGCAGTGTTCTTGTCTGGGGATTACACACTTGTTATTTCATCTAATTTACACATTTCCTTTTTTCAGAGATCCTTATCCTCAAGCTAATTTAGAAAATAAACTTTCATCGTAAAGTCAAATACTATCAATACTTGATTGGTACTGAAATGGAAAGGACACCAAAAGGAAGGAGGCCTGCACCTCTTATAAGATGTGAACATGGGCATTTCAACTAAGGAATTCCTTTATAAAACTGCAGGTCAATAGAGTGATATGGGTAGCTCAAACAGATGCCTACCATTCGTTTGAAAAGAGGTAATATTTATCTGCGTAAACAACCATTTCTAACAGTCACCAAAAGAGTGGCAGGTGATCCAAGGTAGCAGTACTTACAGCAGAAGAAACCGCTGGTCCTTCCTAAACTGATCCTCCTGCTTTTGCTATTTGTTGGGTTGGTAAAATTCCCATTCTAACACTTTGCGCCTCAATGCTTATTTGTGTCAGATCTTTCTTAACCCACTTATTAAAAAAATCAACAAAGCTGGATACATGTTATGAAAAACTTCTGTGAGCCAAAGAATGTAGTGTTTAATCAACTCTAGTCTCTCGTTACAAGGTCAGGCTGAAAACTGTGGACTAAACATTTCTTTCTGGGTACATGTTATGGAAAACTTCTGTGAGCCAAAGAATGCAGTATTTACTCAACTCTAGACTCTCGTTATAAGGTCAGGCTGAAAACTGTGGACTAAACATTTTTTTCTTCTTATTTTTTCAATAAAAATATGGAGTCTTAACTTAATTGTTGTTTCTTGTAGTTATTCTCTTGCTCGCTTTCATTCTGATGATAGATTATAGAGTGTGATCTGAAATGTTGATGCTAAAATTTTTGAACACAATCGAATTCAGAAGCTATACAGCCTCATATTTTTCATTTCCAGAAAATAACGAAAATTGACGACAGTACTCTTCTCTTGTTCGAACAAATAATCCTTTCTCAGTAAGTTGTGCGCCTCTTCTTTCAAGATTGTTTCTACCTTCTGCTATCATTTTGCTTTCTGTCACGTGCCTTCAGATATCCATTGAATTGAATTTTTCAAATGGGTTGAGCATACTAACATGAATTGACAGAGAATTGCTTCAGTTCATACTTTATGTTTTAATCTTTCAATTAATAATTGTTTTTTATCATTTTAGATTTCTAGAAGCATTAACTTATTAGGTAGAGCAAGCTACTTTGCTATTTCCTTCATCTAGCCGATGAGTTTTGAATTTCTTAAATTTTAGATTATTCAATAACGATACGCATTCATTTATGTTTTTATAAGTATCACCATTTATTTCTGTAGGGCTCTGTAAAGTGTACTGGTCACTTAGGTTTCGATAAAAGGCATTCCATTTGTGCACGCATCCTTACATTGGACTTGTGACATAGAATCCTAGCTTGGTAGTTGTAACAGGTTCTTTGCAGGGAACATGTTTTAGTTGCCTTTCGTAGAAAGTTGCCTACCAACTTTTATAATTGTTGACTAGAACACGCTTGAACAATTGTTTGGCAACCATAATTTCTTCAATTGAACGTTCAAATTTGAAGCCGCATCACTAGATAGACAAAACTTACTTTAATTAGCACCATTGGGCCCTACTAGAATGATTTCGGTCTGCAAGATGCGAAGGCTCCTGCCCCGGCACTGTTGCTGTGTTCACTCAGTCGACTGTATTGAATGGCGAAATAGTTGGCTCCGGTTCTTAAGGGTGGGTGGGAGGACAAATGCTGCTTCTGCTCCCACTTTTTCTGCTTTGCGTGGTGCTGCGCAGCCATTCCCTCTACTCGGTCAAGTCAATTGGTGCTGGGCTTTTTATTTCAATAATATAATTAAATGGATTGCTTTGGTTCGAAGAAGAAAATAATGGGTTTACCATTTTTCTTGGTGGAAAAAGATTTGGAATAAATTTTGTTGGTTCAAATGTAATTTTTTTATTTGATTATTTGGTCAAAATAGGTGTCTTATATTGACAATATTAGAAAGAGGGGATTTCAAGACCTTTAAATGCATTTTCTATGGAGTCAATGAGGAATATGTCTCATCTTTTCTTCTAGTGACCTTCTTCTAAGGGTCTTTGGAGGCAATGATGACATATATAGAACTGACCCCTTGTTCATGCTATTTCTTCATCTAAATTTTGGGTTAGCTTGGGGTGTTCTCTAGCTTTTGCTTCTTTCCTATTGGTTGCATATGATATTGGTCTCGTCTTTATCCTTTGGTAAATTTGGTTGGAGAGAAATTGTCAAATCTTCCAAAGATATTAGAGTCTCATTGGTTATTTTTGGTAGAAGATTTTAGAGTCTCTAAAAGAAACTTTAACAACAAAGTTCTCTTTTGATCAAGTCATTATTCTCTTTGATATTTTGATTTTGAAGTTAAATTTGGGTCATTTGGTTCAGTCGATTCCTTCTGAATCTCAAGTCAAATCTTCTCACAAGGTTAATAGGGTTGACAAATGATCTTCTCCCCCTTTGGGTGTTTTTAAATAAATATCGATAGTTCTTCTTAAGGTAACCTTAGTGAAGCTTAGATCTGTGGTATTTGGTGTGATAGTAAATATTTGGTTCATTTCTTTTTCTTTTCTTTAATATAGGATTTGATACTAATAATTAGATGGAGGCCAATGATATCCTTATGGCTTTGGAGAAAGCTTGTGAATTGAGATAGAAACATGTTATTTGTGAAATGTATTCCATGATTTTAGTTTCTCTTTTGAACAAAGGGAGATTTGATGACTCTTCTTGGTGATTGGTATTTTTTCTATTGTAGATTCTTTTCCTTTCTCCAAACTTTGATTCGGTCTCCTTTTTTCATATTCCTCATGAATGAAATGTTGTTGTTAATTATCTTGTTAAATGAGCTTTTGGGGCTAATTGTAGATGAAATATTTCAGATTGAAAGTCCTTACTATTTGATCAATCTTCACAATTCTTTCAACTTCTTCAAAATGATATGGGTTGATCATTGACATTATTTACTTAGTATTGTCTAGTTTTTGGTTTTCTATTTTCCCTTGGTTCTTTGTGGTGGGGATATAGTGGTGAATCTCATTTGATTTTTCTTTTTATTTTAGTGACAAGTGTTGCTGTTTGAAAACCCTTATGCAATATTTTTCTAACTTTTTTATTATAGATTTTAATCCTTTCTTGTCAAAAAATAAGAAGAAAGTGAATGAGGGTTAGAATATAATTTGATAAGAAAATTCAAGAATAATGAGATATCATAGTTATTTAAATATATCAATTTAAAAAATGTTGAGAGTTATCAATCTAAAATTATTTTATTTTACTTTAGAGTTATTTATTTTATTTTTATTTGAATTTTTTAATGAATAAGTGTCTCTATTTCCATTTATAAATAGTCACACCCAAATATTTCAAATGGGACAATAGTGTCAAAAAAATATAACTAAAACAAGTTTCTATGTAGTGAGAACATGAACACTAGGAGGAGGTGGGTTTCACTCAACTAGTTTACTCCATACATTAGGAGGGTCCAAAGTATCCATAGGAGGCTTCCAAAATTCATTAATAAAATCATTATTTTTATCTAAATAACAATATGAACATGAGAAATATTAAGAGAACATAAATATTTTTCTAGAGTCTAGCTAGCATTTAGTACCATGGTCAAAAGTTAGGGGAGAAGCAAAATTGTAGGTAGTGGTATTTGACAATCCTCATTGAGAATTGTCTCTTCTCATAGAAGGTGGAGAAGTCTAAGAATGAGCATCTTGGTTTCTATGAGAAAAATGGTTATATCCTTAATGATACCCATGAGGTGGAGAATGACTTCAAATAGAGGTAGGAGTTAGAGGGACTCTAGCAACAATACATAGGGAATTTCCCAATAATCTAACACCACTTGAAGATGTGCAAATTCAAGTGGAATATTGTTCGATTGTACCAAAGAATTGTATAAGAATATTAGGGAAAATCATGGATTTAGCATAAAATAAGATATTAGGATCAATATAACTTCTAGAAAATAGAGCAACATTTCTATCCTTCCAAATGCTGAAAATAATTTTCACCCTCAAATAATGCCAAATATGAGTATCTCTAAACCAAACCATGTGCCAAAAAATGATTTAAGTTGAAAAATTAAAAAAATTAATGAATCTAGGTCTAGGCAACTTGAGCTCTAGCACAAACCAAAGAAGATTCTTGAAATACTTTTTATGACCACAAAATGGAATTCGAGGATCCTAAACCCCAATATATGTTAATTTGGAACCAACTAGAAGACCTTGAAAAAATAATACACCAAGCAAAATGAGAGAGCTTTGTCTCAAGAATAGTCATACCAAATAATGTGGAATATGCATTGTTAAATTGTTAACAAAGGTTGCAATAACCATCCTTGGTTTAAGAAATGCACCATATGAAAATGAAGAAAAATACAAGAATAGAATTGTTGAGGCAAAATATAAGAAGTCTTTTTAAGGCTTATAATTATGAAATGTTGTATCAAGGTACCACTTCCAATATTTCCACCATGGTTTGAAAGATTGAACTCTAATTTTATGAGTAATATCTAGAGGAATAGATTTAAGAACCACTTCAAAAGTTTCATGATCCTGATTGGATAAATGAAACTTCACTTTGGCTTTTTGCTAGGTTGATTTTTTTGGGTCACTTTGAAAAAGGATCTAGAAGGGTCTTAATCCTATTTGGGTCACTTTGTAGAGTCTAATCCAACACAAGTTTTCATAAGGGGAGCAAGCAAGTAGAATAAAACTAGGATAAAATTATTAAGTGTACAAAGTTGCATTCTTCATCCTTTGGGGTTCATTCTTGAGGACAATTTACTCATCCTCTTCATTCCCAAATGTAAATAAAAATAAAACTTGGGGAGGAAGTTTAAAGAATGAATTATCTTCCATTATTGCTTCACCCATTTCATTATGTTTCTTTGCAATGGTTTTTCTCCAATAAGTTTCTTGATTATAAAATGCTTGTAGAGTGTTTTGATTTTCTGCCCCCCATTGAATTTGTCTATTAGATGTGGAATGCTATTACTATCCTTGCTTCCATTGTAATCTACTTTCTATTTCTATTTCTTAATATATTGCAAGGACCATGATATTTATTTTTTGAGAGAAAGGAACACACACACACATGTATGTATATATGTATAAATTTTCATGTTGTTATAATATATGCAATGCTTGTTGTTTGAATGTATTGATGAATATTTATATATTCAATGTTTGTATTTATAGATAAGAGAGTAAAATTTTATAAAAATAAATTACAATAATAAACAAGTACATTCAAATATATTCAAGAAGTGATCTAATGTATCTAAAATTGTCCATGACACCACAAATAGACAAGTCTATGCTTTCTTTTATTTTTAAAATTAATGCAATTTTCATTTGGCATATTATATAATCCAACAATTATGTTGAAAGAACTATAGTGTTATGGGAAAGATACACACCTTAAATAATTTATGAAATTATCCTTATGGTTAATACATATTGTATCACTATTGTGTATGTTTTTAAATGATCATCAATGTTAATAAATGATAATACCTTCAAAGTTAGATTTTCTTATAGATTCATTGAAAATACTTTAAATTGTCACTTCATAAAGTTCTTAAAAAATAGTAATAATACTTAAAGGTGCTATAAAATGGTTGAAAGACACCAATATTTGTACTCATGTTAGCACATTAAATGAATTTATAAAAATGTATAATATTTGGTGTTAGGGATTTAAATATTTGTGTCTATCAACCATTTGATCTAACACTTTTAGGGACTATTACTAATTTTAGTATGCGAGTCCCAATTTCTTATTCTAATTTAATTATTTAATGAATTATTTATCATGTTGACGCATAAATATAGTGATAATAATGGGGAGATTGTAATGGCATGAGCATGTTAACAAAAAAATTAACTTAAATTTGATAGTTATTTACATGTCAAATTATTATTATTTTTGATTGGTAAAATGAGAATTTTTAGCTCGGCTTGAGCTAGTTGGGGGAGAAAATGAGGGGCCTCATACCTAGCATTAACACACTAAATTAGTGTGAATATTATACACCTACAATTTTAGTATCCTAGTTGAGGCAAAAATCTTGTGAGCACACTAACCTAGCGAGTGTTTGGATCATGAAGACATGGGAATGAACACCGATAGATTCAACATAAAGGCTCAAGCTTGCAAGCTCACTGGATCAATGAGATCATAATACCCACAATCACAATGGCCTAGTGGAGGTTTAAACATTGGTGGATACAATAATTTAATGTTAGGATTTTACCATAACACCATGCCATGAATGAATACATGTCAAATTATTAATATTAATACTAAACATAATATTAGTAATGCCATTTAATAATAAACATAATATTTGTGATGCATTATTAAATATTGAAAAATAAAAGAGCACATAAAAACTCATTATAAATGAAATAAAATATATTGATTTAACAATTCTATATATTTTTCTTGATAAAAAATAAGGACCACTTATATAATATATTAATATTTATGTTTTTTACAACAAAAATCAAAGAAATAAATCCATCATGGACAAACGAGCTCAAACATCAAGGACTTGGATTTTGATAGAATTTAAAATCTACCCTAAAAATAAGAAAACACAAACTTAAACCAACCCCCCAATTACTGAAACTAGCCTCATTAGGGGCCATTAACAAAACTATAATGGAAAAATAAAATAAAATATTTCTTGAAGTCAATTATAAAGTAAATAATTTTTTTTCATTTAATTTTCTTCGAAACTATTAAAAATAATTCTTGAGTTAATATTATAATAGATTGTCCTTTTATCTTTTTTATAAATAATTTTCTTTATGACCAATTAAAATATAATATGACACATATTCAAAAATAAGAGGTGGGTGGAAAAAATCACACCCCTAAAGCCAAATAGGGAAGAACTTGGAACATAAAAACAAATAAGCCACTAAGTGGTGAGAGCAAGAGAAATAGTCATAGGAGGGAGCTCCAAGTCATCCAACTTGCCCCATACATTAACAGAGTCTAGAGTAACATCAAGTGGGTCCCATCCATCATTTAGATCTTCATCATTTTTTTATTTGTTAGGTGGCTAAGTGTCATGATAAGGTGATATAAAAAGAGTGATGTGGGGGAATTTTCTAGTGCTAGATCTACTATTAAACCCATGGTTGAGAGCTTGGGGATAAGGAGAGTGGTGGAGGATATGTTGAGACCACCTCCATTGAGATTGATCCTATGATATTCTTATAGGATGTTATGAGTCCTAGGAATGAGATCCTATTCTCCATGGGTGGCTTGACTATGTCCCAGACAATGCCCATAAGGTAGAGAACAACCTCAACTAGAGGAAAGAATCAAGAGGAATCTAGAAATGATGCATGGGGAATTTCTCCAGTGATCTAAGATCACTTTGAGGTGTGCCACTTCCAATGTAACCTTGTTGGATTGTACCCATGTCACAAAAAAGTGTAGCCTTGACACTTTTCACTCATTTGGGCCTAATTTGCCTAGATTTAATGTTGTAATATGACCAACATATTCACATTAGATAGATTGAAACCTTGCAAATCAATAAGAATTATATGGTGTCTTACAAAGGTGTTGTGAAGTGTTGTAACCCACTTTCACACTTTGCCTACATTGTTTTCTTCCATTGAATTTTGGAATTCAATACTTTATAGAAGAAATATAGACAATTTAGTTTGGCTTGTTTGATATTTCATGAACATCCTCGAAGAGAGTAAGAAAATTTTCATTAGAAAAGTGTCCATTCATCGATTGGGCTACATATTAGGTAGATAAATTCCTTTGAATAAATTTTTGAGATGTAATTTGGCCAAAATATATCCAACTCCATAAAAAAATCTCATAAAGAGTAGGGACTAAAGGAAATCCTTGACATATGGACCTAAAAAACCCAAAGGCATTGAAATGATAGACATTGACTGTAAGGTGAGTAGAAGCATCAATTTTTTTTATTTGAACTAATTGAACAAAATGAGGGCCAAATCTTAATGCTTGAAGCATGATAATGATAAAATACCACTCAATTTGATCATAGGATTTGCCAAATTTGAATTTTAATAAACATAGTGGATGCCATTGTGATAATTTAGCCCATTATATGCCCTCCAAAACTACACTAATATAATCCAAAATATACTTGGATTTGATGAAACTATTTTATTTAGGATATACAATATGTGGAAGGATATGATGTAGCTTTATAGCAAGAGATTTAGGGATAATTTTATAGGACATTAATAAAATTAATTAGTATCCAATTGAAAATATATTTTGGACCTCAAGACTTAGTTATGAATTCAATGTTTCTCTTTTTTTATAATATTAAGGAATTAACATGAAAGTATTCAAGGTAAACTTTATGGAGATCCTCATTGAATCCTAGAGAGCCTTACAAAATTTGTAAGGAATCCATCATATCTAGGAACTTTATCAATTTTACTAGTAAAAAAATAGCTTCTCAAAGATCAAGAAGAGTAAGAATTTGATCACAATAGAGTTATTAAGAATAGGAAAGCCTACAAGGTAAAAACTTGAGTCATTGCTGCAAAGCATGATCTCACTTTGTGAAGCTCTTTTGGGCTATAAAAACATACTCCTAATGATAAAAATTTCTTGAAAGATATCATGAAGCTTAATCAAGAATTGGTGTCCATCTTTAATTTGTTTAATAGCTTTAGAACTATGACAACCATAGAGAGATTCAAAAAATTCCTTAAAAACATGATCCCCACTTTGATCCAATACAAGCAACCTTTAATCTGAGCTCCTTTAGCTATATGTCTATCAAAATTTTCTTCTATTGATGAAGCTTGGCCACCTACATCTACAAAATATGTGTAAAAGGATGAGATTCTATTTTGTGGTTGTTTGGTGGAGATTTAAGGTGGTGACCTCATATGATTGGTAGTGAAATTGAGCCATCTAGTAGTCATAGATTTAGAGGAAATAAGAGGTGTGCTTGATAGCACTTTTCCACTAGTCAATCTAACTTGTCTACCGAGGGGGCCAAGGCTCTAGAAATATTTATTGTACCAATGTGGGATAATGAATTAGTATGGGGTGTTGCGAAAGAATTTCCTCTTTCCAATCTTTGGTTTGGTAGATTACCATTCAATGTAAAAAAAATGGTAAAGTGGTTTATGAATAAAATATCTAGCAAGGGCTTCATTGGAAGTTAATAAAAAAAAAAAAAAAAGAATTATTATGTAAAAATATAACATGATAAATTTGTTTGTACTCTATAAAAACCATCTCAAAATTGGCCCATGTATACCAATGCTAGTAATTGTGGTAGCATCCCATGTGGGGGTTGTAAAGACCTAATTTAATATTCATAAAATACCATGGTTCCCTTTCACTAGTTTTCCACTATATAGGGAGAGTACCATCTTTAACATTCACTAAATCTTCCATATTAAAGTCTCTACACCAGTAATACATCACTATAGGGAAGATATTTCAACAACATAGTTGGAAGCTTAAACATTAATGAATATAAATAAATGATTTTCAATATTGAAAAGAGCTCATAATGCTCTATGAGAAAATACAATTGAAGCTTCTTGAGGCATTCTAGTATATTTAGGCCTATGCCCTAATTAGACGATTCTCCATTTGTGCCAATTAAATCCTTATAGATTTATTGTCACTATTGCATAGAGTCTTAGCATGAACTCCATTGATTTGGTTTCAATTATTTTTATGATTCTCAACTATGGTTGAATTTTCTTTTTAGAAAGGGAAGTCTCATTAGAAGGTCGAGGACAAGGCTTGTTGCATGGGAAGACTAAGGGGAAATATCTAATATTATGATTAGAAGATTGACACTTGAAACAAGTGTTTGGAAAATTAAAATAAAGAACCCACTAGGCGCGACAAATTTTCCCATTTGAATATCAATGATTTACTTTAAATATTTAGAGAGGTCAACTTTGAAATAGAATTATTTTTAGGATGAATTAAGAACTTATTCAACTTAATTCACATCACTTTATCGAGAGATCTAGTTATGGTGGGTAGAAAATTCTAGTGTGGTAAAGACAAACCCAAAAATTCTACCCAAATAAGGACACAAATTCTCAATTCTAGGGTTGGAAGATTAAAATGGATGGATGGACAAACTAGGGGCATGTTTAAGAATAACTTTTAAAAAGTGGACAAAAAACCCCTTAGTGAGGCTTTTAACAACCTCAAGATAGATCTCATGTTGGGCCTAGGTCTTGTTGACTCAATCTCTAAGTGTGCTTTTAGGGGTAACCCTCCCAAAAGAATAACCTATCAAAGTAAAATACTCAAGTCATTTATTGGCATTGTCAAACTTTGAGATGGGAAGCACCACATTCAAAGGGGAATTAGAGTTCATACCTCATGGAAGACCTTGGGAGATGACTTTCCTAGGATGCTTGTTTGGCGTAGGCATCCTCAAGAGTCGTCAAACCATCAACACCAATGGAAGTTGCTAGGTTGATAGAGTTTGAGGTCATAAAAGGACAAAGAAAGAGCATTTAGGCTTGGAAAATTAAAATCTCCCATAGTAAATGTAGAACAATGACAATATTTCCTATGCAAAGGTACAATACAACATCAGAAAGATAAGACAAAAGAAGGCTAAGATTGAAACCCTATCAAGAGCATGCATGCATCTTTCACCTTTATCTTTTTTACTTTATCTATTTATCTATTTATGTGTCCATACATCTATTTAATAATTGAAATAGATATTAAAAATGACATTCATATAGAAAAATAAAACAACTCTTAAAATAGTAGTTCAAACAAAATAGTTTGTTTTCATTAAAATTTTCAAAAAATTATACATAATTACTATGATTTATTTTATTACTTTAAATAATAATTCTCTTCAATAAAAGATAAAGTAAATAATATTTAAATTAAAATAATTTAATTTTTTAAAAATAAATGTTTATGTCTATTTTATTTATTAATGTATGAATATATGTGTGTATGTGTGTATATATATATTATATGTATGTATGTGTGTGTGTATACATACATACATACATACATAGATAGATAGATAGATAGATAGATACATACATACATACGTACACACGTACATACATATGTTAATTAAAAGAACACACGCAACTATACAAATTTGAAGGAACATTATTTCACAAGAGTTGTAAATAATAAAGTAATATATGATAATATGTAATTTTAAATTAGTATAGATATTTTAAATACATTGTTTATTTATTTATTTAATTTATATTTATGTAAATGTGATTTATGTTTTTAAAAAATATGAAAAAATAATAATGATATTAAATTAATTATTTATGTAAAAATAAAATAAAACAATTCTTAAAAATTCTTTTATAAAAACCTCAAAAAGATATAATATATTAATATAATACTAATATTGATAATAATAAACTATTATCATTTAATAATATTTTAATATAATATATCTTAATATTAGTCTACATATTATACGCCTAGATATATCATTTTCTAGACGTATTTTTTTAAATTCAAAAAAAATACAAAAGCAAAACATAAAAAAAAAAATGGATTGAAAATGATACCTTGGACGTATAATATATATGATTAATATTAAGGTATATATGCTAACTTTATTCTAACGTGGTGAAATAAATAAATTATATTAGTGGAAATAACGTGGAATCAAAATGATTGTGAGATAAATGGAGATGTTAGACTTGTGAAAATGTAACATTAGCAAAAAAAAAAAAAAAAGAAAAGTGAAAAACTATTGATTATTCTTGACCACAATATATGATCCACGATTATGGTTGAGAATTTTTTTGACATAAGTTATAATTTTTTGTTTTACAGATTTTTATTTTTTTCAATTTCAAATTGTACATATTTTGGACATGTAAACAAGACCTCAGTTAAGCTTTAACCCAGACCATTGCTTTATATTTTCTGAAATTGTAGAACATTATTGCTGAAGCTGATATTCAAGTGTTGAGTCAATTGGCCATGAAGAAAGCAGTCTACATATCATAGAAAAAGTGCATAAAATGAATGAAACATATCTTATTGTTTGGTACATCTGTACACCACACAATCCATTAATTCGACTGCACCAAATGATACGATTCACAAACATTATCAATATATTTCCCAGAAAAGGTGACCACCTCTGCATCTTCTAAAACACATCCTGGCAGTCATATTTTACTTCACTCCTAACACCACAATCTTTTTAATTTTTTTTCCTCCTGCACATTCAATTATATACCACTCAAACCTACATGACAATCTGATTATCACACACACCAAAATTTTTCTAACAATTTTTCTGAGGCTTATGCATAATGATGATACTGATATAATGACCACAAATCACAGGCATTACTGTTTGGATTTTCTGGCTCCAAGCGAAGCTGTAGAGGCTGAGAGCTTGAAGGTGTAGAAGAGGATGTATTGAAGTTACTCAGCAATAAGTCCTCGTGAACTGCTGAGTCAAGGTAAGGGCCGTAAGAGTCTTGATTGCTGCTTGGGCCAACATATATTTGCTGAATGCCATCGTTATGATTGCTGATAGCAGTGCAGTTTGTATCTAGAAACACTTCTGCCTTTGGCAAATGATAGCGTCGATCAAAATTTGCACTTGCCAGCATGTTTCCTTCATATTCATTGAATTGAATTTTGTTGATGGAAGGAGTTGGTGCATTGTTACTGATTTGATTGCAATTATCTGAGCACATGTTTTGGATCGACTGTATGTCAAGGGCAGTAATGGCAGGAGCAGGATTATTTATAAAGAATGGTGAAAACCCATGGTTTAAAAAGCCTGGTTCTAGAGCTTCCAGATATGGGGTATCAAAGGACTGTCTGTCAGCTGCATCACTTACAGCAAATGTTGAAGACAATAAGTGATGATCTGCCACAACCCCACCAGCTTTCAAATGATATTTCCAGTCGAATATCTGATCAGACTGCTTGTTCTGATAGATTGCAACAGTTGTTGCAGAGCCCCTCAAAGCTTCCATTTCATTAATGTCCGCCTTATGCCTTTTCCGTACGCGCAGATGATGATCAGAATGCTGACTGTTCGTTAACTCGACTAAATCAGAGTTTCTTTTCACAGTGGAGATATCAGATTTATCAGTGCTGCCCTCTGTAGCATTTGTGGAATTAGGGTTTTGCAGGTCGGGATGAGAGAGGGGCTTGTGAGTTCTAGGGTCTATGCCTTGACTTATAAGCTGTCTGCTTAGATGGGTGTTCCAGTAATTCTTTATCTCATTATCAGTTCGCCCAGGTATACGCCCTGCTATCAGAGACCACCTGCATGTTTATTCCACGATCAAATCCATTAAATTATAGACTGAGAATAAATGGAAAGGTTTGACGTGGAAAAAGTATCAACAGTTTGTGGGATAGCCCTCCGGCAATTTTTGTATATGAGATAGTTACATCTAAACAAAAACATGGGATTCAGAAAAATCTCTGCAAAATTATGTATTGTAATTATATTCAATTTACATTGTAAAAGAAAATAATTTAAATGGATTCGATATAGCTCTATTTTTGTAGATTCTTAAAAAATCTGATTGCATTACCTGTTACCCAGGAGCCGGTGCAACCTGAGAATTAGGTCTTCCTCATCAGGTGAAATGTATCCTCTTTTCACATCTGGTCGTAGGTAATTCATCCATCTCAATCGACAGCTTTTGCCACATCTCTGCAAACCTGTCGGCCAATTAGAGTTCAAGCGGTTATGAATTTAGTGTAATTTAACCATTATAATACTATACTGATATATCCATGTACATATGGGTTATTCAAATGAGAAGTAGTTAAAATTTTGGAAATTGCCAACTCTCTAACCACCAGTTAATGCTTATTTCTTTGTTCATTAACTCCAACAGGTTATAGTCTAGACAAAGTTGAAGAAGATTTCTGGCACTTTGATTCTTTGATGAATTAAAATGATGTAAAGCCCCAAAAGTATTTTGTCAATCAATCAATTTCTTCGGTCTTCCAGTTGAAAGAGATCGTTTCTATGTATATATTGTAATACATTTTGGTAGGTATCATTTGGCTTTTCAGGCCATTTAACAATTCATTCTTTTGACCTCCATGAATATTAGATAATGTACTGTATACGAGGTTCTATCTAAGTACAGAGTTTGACAGATTTTACACAACATTGGGATCCATATCATAAAAGGGTTATTATACAATTCAATGAATATCATTTTAAAGTATATAATTTGATAAGTCTTACAAATAAAGTTAATTAAAAGGTAGTTCATTTAGGTTGGATAGAGTGGTAAATTATGTCTTCATGTTGGACTGGCTAGCTCCTCTCACCATCACTAGAATTGTAGTAATTGCAATTTATAACTGTGAATTGTAGCTTTACCAAGTCCAACCCACTAGTTGTAACTCACCATTTTAATCTAGTGAGTAGAAAGCAATTCCAAATAAAAACATGATAATCTAAGGCTCCCATAAGAGTAATCTATCTCAATTTTTCTTTTTTAATACAGATTAATATAAATCTAGAAGAACAATCAATTAAGAAAGATGTAGACATTTTTAAAAACAAGAATATTGATTAATTATATAGAAATCTGACAAACAACCATCTAATAAATATGACAAGATGTGACATCTTTTAAACTAGACTGTTTTTTAATGGAATCCCTAAAGCCAGATGATCAATATATGTTAATAGATCTTACAAGCCAATTTAATATAAAGGCATACATATCTTCCATTTCATCCATCCCTGAGTTCTACATCAAGAATGAACAATCATCTGACCAATCTCGTTGCAAAACCTCATCAAACATAAAACAAAAATTAATGCTGAGATTTCTGAATTGTAACTGTGTGTAATATTTTTTGCATCAGACAATTATAATCCAGAAATCTCAACATACAACTAAGAAAACAAAAACTTCAGTCTTACAAGACAAAACAAATGACCAACCATATAGACTCAAAGAGGCCACATGTATGATGTATTGTTTTGATAAAAGCTGTCGTTCTGTGATTTTTCTTCAAATTCCTTCCAGATCCATCTCCATTATTTTCTTAAAGAAGGGTCTCTAACGAGACTGTAAAAGTTGGAAGAAAATTACAAGACACTGGTATCTAAATACATATTTCGAAATGTCTATACATGAAATCTCAATTGACGAATCAAGTGCAATAAATTTAGTGAAGAATGAGTATGAACATCAGATTACCTGCTTTCTTGGGTAAAGTTCTCCATCGGCCTTCACCAAATGCCTGAATGTACTTGGTAAGAAGGAGATCTTCATCAGGAGTCCATGGCCCTCTGTTGAGGCCTATTTTGGAGCAGCAGGGAGTCCTTCCCAGATGCTTAGGTATCTCATGTTGCTGCATGGCATTTGAATTCATGAATGGAATATTAAATATGGCTTCCCAAAACAATTTTCTGTCTTTCACCTACACTGAAAACTACTATACCCGATCTGTTTTGTTGTTGAAGCAGATCTAATCAATGAAAAGGAACAAACGATAAGATTGGCAGGTGAGAGAGACCATCTATCTCAATATGAGAGGACAAAATGCGCTTTATATGATGAAAACACAAACCTTCTAGTCCACAGAGCAGTGGGTCTTCACTACCGACAAAGCTGCATGAGCAACCAACATTCAAAGATAATTTAATCCTTTATGGAATGTCCGGACACTGGCATTCATGTATATTGGGTATTATGAGTATGACTTGACTATAAGGTAAGATGACCCTACACTCATATTTCCCAATCCATGGCTAATTGACAAAAGAGGCTGTTTTCAATGAAAAAGAAGAGCAGCAGGAAATACGTAAGCAGAATTAGATTTGCTTTATAAAATACGGGGAGTATCTGATTCGATCGGTTCTTTAGATAAACTGTGCAGATCAATGGCCTCGTTCCCGAGAAGATAGTTGTGAAAGCGAAAAAAAAAGCATTCTTCGTAACGATGGAAGCACAATATGGATAAGTTTTTTTAAACATTAGTAATAGTAGCTGTGTATTAATTATTGATCTATTAATCTTATAAGATAAAACTTTTTTAAAGAATGATTTTTTATTTATTCTTATTCAAGGGGTAAAAGTTTTTGAATCAATGCTATGAATTGGAATACAACCATTCAACAATATCATCTTAATGAGGTTTGAACCTTGGTGACAAGAACAACAATACCATCTTTAAACCATCACACCATGTCAATATCAACTACAAAATGATTTTACTTATTCTAGATTAAAATATATATTATTTAGATTGAAATTTATGTAATGTGAGTATCTTTTAATTAGTTTAAATTAGTTTTTAATAATCTTTAAATGAATATTAATATTTGATTTGTTTATGTTTGGTTTTGTTAAATTTTATTTTGTTATTTTATCTTCTTGTTTGAATTTGGTCCCACTTAAATTTTACGAGTACATTCTACCACTCATCTTTTAAAAAAGAGAGTATATTATTCTCATTTTCATATATAAAAAGTTATAAAATCATTATTTATTTAAACTACTATATACATAATTAGACACAAAAATAAGAAAAGACATACACTTTTTTTTTTTTTAACTTAAGAATCATTTTATTTTATACATTATTAAATTTATAATTTATTGAAGAGTTTTTTTCAATAATAATGATAATAAATCATAAAATAAAAATCATGCTTACATTTTCAAAAAAATAAATTAAGAAAATGATTACTTTAAATGTTTACTTTAATTTAATTTAATTTATTTTTATATAAGAATACCATTTCTACTATCTTCATAAACTACCAAATAGATACACACATAAATAAGTAGGTAGATAGCCAAGAAAATATAACTATTTTTTTTTTAATAAGATATTACTAATATCATCGATAATGACATGCTTATTATTAAAATACATTATGAACAATATGTTTATTATTAAATATTAATAATTTAACATGTATATTGATGTCAAATTTAACTTGAAGTGTTTTGTTTACACACTCAAACCATTAAAATCTGCCTATTGTAATCCACTCCTTGTTACCACTATAATTATACTTCTCACAAAATAAATAATTTTAAAATAAAATAAAATTATATGGTGGAGATAATTTAATTTGATATAGCAAGTGATATTTTGGTATAGAGAATAGCGTTTAGTTTGATTATAGCTAGATGATGAGAGCTTTTATTGAAAATGAGTCCACCACTCTTTTGGGTATGTACTCTTTGGATTTAGTACAAGAAGTGTATCTTCATTGAAAATGGTATTGATAACATCCACTATCATCCATAATTTAGTTGCTAGAATATCATCTAATATTAAAAAGACCTAATTTAATTGGTAAAAATCATGCGTATTTTGTAAGAAAAAAATATAAATAAAGAAATTTTACATTCATAGTTTAACTTTATTCATATATATTTATATAAAATTGAGGTTTAAATTTTTTAATGAAAATAAATTTCAAATAATAAAAATGAAAATATAGATATTGAAGAACTTGGGGTTAAAATTTGGAAGTCACTAGCAAGGATGTCAACATGAATGAAAATAAATTTCAAATAATAAAAATGAAAATATAGATACTGAAGAACTTGGGGTTAAAATTTGGAAGTCACTAGCAAGGATGCCAACATGTTGTATAGATGTATCCACATTGTGTTGTTGTTTGCATGAACAATGAACAGAAAAAACCTAGAAATCATGAAAACCCAAATTTTCCATTCAACTAATTAGCAAGACTATAAACATGATAAATACACCACCAAATACTATACAACGAAAATATAAAGAGATAAATTGAATAACAATATTTAAATGAAATAAATGAACAATAAACAAACACTTGCAAACCTTCATGCAATTGAGTGCTCTCAAAATACCTACAAATGTACCAAATAGGAATATTTTTTTTGGTTGCTTGGGGATTTGCCTCAATAAAATCCTTGCTTTGGTATTTACCTCCACAACAACCAATAAAGATAGATAGAGAAAACGATGTGTCAATGCTCCTATCCCAAATGTATAGGAATGGTTATAGTTATTATGTGCAATAGTGAAACTAAAATTAAAGAAAAAGGGATGTGATAATCTCAAGGTGCTAGAGGTTATAATACATAATTGTAATAAGAAGAACAAATAAGAAAAATATTACTTGTAGGACTTGAGGAACCCAAGAGAGAAAGAGATCTTGAGATAATTTTGTGAGAGCACTGCAAAAGTCTCAAGAGAGAGTTATGTTTGAGATTGAGAGTGCAATAGATCCTAGAGAGAAAGTTATCAAAATATAAAGTTAGATTCAAAAATGAGAAGAAGAGGGAAGAGTAAGAGGCTAATGAGACATTTAGATCAATGTCGAGCTATTTTTATTTACATGGAGAGGTGACAAGTGAAAAATGCTAAAAAATGACCACTAAATGAAAAATATCATGGGATGCTAACATGATGTGTAGATGCACACACAAAGCACTAATGTCCAAACAATATATGCTAAAAAATATGAGAGAGTAGAACATATGGGTAATAAAAAGGTGACACCAAAAAGTGATCATGAGAAAAGAGGCGTGGGTGATCCCACAATAGTGGTTTACAATTTTTGGTCAAACTGGACACTGAAATATTTTTTTTTAACTAAATCTTCACATTCAGGCACATATAGCAGCTAAACCATGATGAATTTGAAGATGATGCAAAATAGAGTCTCGTCACATTTTGTCTGTAGATTATAATTTTTTTTTTCAAAATTTTTGGAATCAAATTGCACTTTTTTTTCCATCTCCCACGAAAACTGAGTTTTTTCAGAAAACAACATTTTAAAAAGTGACACACACTGTATAACGCATAAATTTTTTTCCATGAAGGATAAAATTCTAATTATTTCAAATTTAGATTTGTAACTCCGATATCTAGTGCTTCCACTTGGTTAGATAGTTTTTTATTGAATATTTTTTCTTTAATCAAGTTTTGAAGTCAGACCAATTACAATTCAAACATAGTGTGACCGTATAACACGTAACTTTTTTGTATATATCGATTTTTTATTTATTTTTGTTGGATCAAGGACTTCAATATCTGGTTCACTCATATTTTTCAATTTTTTGTTTTGATAATCTGCTATTTTTCCACATGTGCAGAACAAAGACCTTCATTTTTGATGAAAAACCTATGTTTAATAAAACTAAAAAAAAAATACATGGTAAAATCAAAACTTATTAAAATTATATTTGTTGGATAGCTCATTTTGAGGACTACCTGATTCTAGTTGGGTTCATGAATTCTCCTCCATTTTAATCCTCAACCCGAGCTTCGAAGGGAATTTTTTTTTTCTTTTTGTGCCAGAGAGCAGCGAGGTGGGAAAAGGGGGGTTCGAGCGAACTAGGGTTCATTCGAACCCCCTTCAATATGCATTTTTATTTTGTTTTTTGGGCAAGAAATGTGGGCCTAGTAATTAATGGGTTCGCTCGAACCTTAGTTCAATCAAACCCCTTTTTGGTTCGATTGAACTTGTAGGTTCATTCAAACCCCTAAAACCAAATTTTTTTCCATGGGGTCATTTTTTCTCAGTTTTCCTTCCTCCATCAAATTTTAAACCACTATTGTGGCTTCACCCACGTAAGCAACTTGAGAAGGAAGAAGACTGATGCAAGGGATAAAATGAGCTTGTTGGGTCTTAAAAATGTAGGTTTGAATCACGAGAGGTTGCCGAGCTCCCACAACGCTTTAGGCCAATGTACAAGGCCAATTGATGCAATTGAACCTTCTTCTCTTTAGGTTCTGCTAGACCTAGGTGAGTGTACCTATGTGAATGATGCAAATTTTAAAATGTATTTCCTAATTGAGTAATCTATTCACAATGGCAAATGGAAGTGAATAGATGAAAATCACCACAACTACTCCTAATCCTACTGCATAAAAGAAAGGATTTGAAAAAGTTGTTTGATATGAAATTTTATTTCTGGGTTGAGGCAAATCCATGCCCTCTATCCACGTGGGCAATGGAGTCAAGAAATCATGAATTATGTGTGTTTCTTTCTCTGGTTTAACTCTAGTTGTTAGGCACTTTGAAAATTCTGTGACTTGCATAAAACCTCAGTAAATTTATGACTTGCATAAATTGTGCTGGGATGTTTCTCTATCAGGTTCTACTTCAACAATCCAAAAGAAATCCTTAAATCACTGTGACTTATTAAAATATTTTAATTCTTACTTGCAGACACTAGTTAATTAAATCACACGAAATGAGAGTGCATTTTGATAAATTAGAGATATACTTGATATGCCGATTTAAATGATTAAAAGATCTCAAGTTGGAGACAACCAAAATAAAGAATATGAATTTTATACATCACACCAATTGAACTCTAGAAAGAAAATCACCAATTAAAAATATTTATCTCCATTGATTCTGTTTCAGGAAGGTCTGTACATTATTTTCATTCCCATCCATTTTTTGGAAAAATCTAACTACTCTAACTACTGCTCTCACTCCCCGTTCCAACTGATTTTTTCAAATTATTTATACAACATATCCTAAGGGTCATGACCCTTCATTTGACTGGTAAAACCATTTTACATTCTTTAGCATAAATTAAAATATTTGATTAAGTTACCTTATCGACAAATCAAAAATTTTATACTATAGTTCTATCTTTGATTTTTCTTTATATCTTACTCACTTTTAATATTTTAATTTCATTTATTTCTGCGAAGCTTTCCTTTATGTTTACCGCCTTATCACATTCAACATTTCATCCTCCGGGGGTATGGCAGTTTTTGACTTTGACTGGTTCTTTCAATGCTAACCGCTTCACTGTGGTTTGCTTGTTGCCTCACCATGGTACCATGGTGTCTCCTCCTAACTGGTGCTTAACCATTGCTTCCTTGTCATCGTACTACCATGGTCACTAGCTTGATTGCTAGTGGTACTGTGGTAGCCACTTTGCAAACCACTAACTGTTCACCTCCGTCCACCGTGCCATTGCGGGTTCCATTTTGACTGGCCACAGTGTAGTGGTAGCCATTTTCTATCTTGCTGACCGTTAACCCCGCTGCTAGCTCACCACTCATCGTGGTCTCCCCATAAACCGATGGTGTTACTATGGTGACAATATTCCCTGCTGCCTCACTGCTACCTCTGCTGCTTACCACACCACTGCAATCACTAGGATGACCGACAGTGGTAGCACGGTAAGCTATATCCACTGCTTTCCTTCGTTCACCACTCATCCACTAACTGTCACCACGCCACCATGGTTGGTTTAAAGACTGTGTGCGGTATAGTGGTAACAATCATCATGACTACGCTTAAATTTCATTGCTATACCATGAGCCACTTTGAAAAAGGTCACGGTAAAGTGGTAAACGGTATAGGCTGTAAAATATGGCAACAATAATGGGTTTTTTTAGTTTTATGAAAGGTAGTGAATGATTTTTTGATGAAAAGATAGTGAAATATTAGGTTCAAAATGGGAAAATCATATAGGTTTTCGATGGAAAATTTGGGTTCTAACAGTGGCTCCTGTTGGGGATGAGTGGTTTTACAAATCATTGCAAGAATCCAGAATATATTTGGGAGAGAAGACCAAGCAAAGGATGAAAACGAGAGATGGAAAATGGGGAAACCCTACACTACTGTACATGGAAAGAAAATAGAGTTTTCAGTAAGGGCACTTCTGAGGTTCTCCATGTACTGGCAAGTCGCAAACCCAATAGAAATCCTAAACTACTATGCATGGAAAAGAAAGCTTAAAGAGGTTTACTAAGAATTATCCATGCACTGGCAATCCTTAACCCTCTACAATTCCTCAAGAGAAGAAATGCTTCAGGAACTGCCCATGTACAGGAAACTCCTGCTCCTCTCCAAACATGTTCTGCAGGAAATAAGAATCTTCACCTCCTTTACAAGTTATCACAAAAGGACCCAACCATAAAGCTTCAAACTTGCCATGCTTCCGCTTCTCCTGAAACCAAGCATTCCACATCAATACTAGGTCATTTTCTTGAAATTTGATCTCCTTGGCCTTTTTATCAAAAATATATTTCATCTGTGACTGAAATTTCACATTTTGCTTCTGAGCCATTCTTCTTATTTCATCAAGTTCTGCAAGTTGCTCCATTCTTTCCTCCATTGGTTTAGAAATATCCAAGTCTTCTTGTAGAATAAAATTATAAACTGGTAGAAGGTTTTGCAATGGCATCCTGGCTTGTGTCCCATACACCAGTTCAAATGGAGAATACCTTAGGCCAATAATAGCTAGCCCTGAGAATCTTATGTGTAGTGGTTTTAGCGGAATAATGGCCTCCACACACCCCTTCATGCATTTCACTCAAGACATGTTCTGCTCAGGACTCATCTAAACATAACATCAATATACCATCCCTATTCTTCCAGAATAAGTCCCCTTCTATAAAAACGTACTTAGAAGCTTGCAAATTCAAAGTTCTCTTTTTATTATCATTCAACCCCTTAGGGCACTTCATGTGTTTGAGATAATACATCACATTTGTATACCATGGCGTATGTTCAATACTTGCAACAACCTCTTCTTTATCTTCTACATTACAAATTTGGTTTGCTTCAATATTCGTTTCAGCCATCAGCTTTGCCAGACCCTGTCCTCTTACCAGTTTGGTAATTTGAATCTCCATATTGAACTCTTGAATTTTGTTAATCCATCTGCATCTTTTCCCTGTCACTTTTGTCTATACCAATATATCTTTCACAACTGCATGTGGGGCATAAGCAATAACCTTAGCTCCAACTAGATAAGGTCTGAAAGCCTTTGCTACCTTGACCAATGCATAAGCTTGTTTCTCCATAATATCATACTTCAATTTTGACCCTTGCAAAGATTTGCTAAAAAAGGAAATAGGTTGTTCATGGCCTTCATCATTCTTTTGTAACATGACAACTATGGTATGAAATGAAGCAAAAGAAAAAATCTTGGACGACTTAGTAAAATTAGGGGACTTTAGGATAGGGGCCTCTTTTATAGCTCTTTTTATAAATAAGGCTTCCATGGATTCAACAGTCCAATTCAACTTCTCTCCTTTTTCTACATTTTAGATATAGGTTTAACCATCTCAGCAAAATTGGACACAAACCTTCTAACAAAGTTAATTTGGCCAAAAAATGATTGGATTGCTTTGATAGTTTTGGGAATTGGGATTTTATCTATGGCATCTACTCTTTCAGGGTCTATCCTAGTCCCATCCTTTGATACAATATGTCCCAAAATTTTACCCTCTGTAATGGAAAAATGACATTTTTTAGGATTAAGACTAATACCATATTCCAAAGCTTTGATGAAAATCTTTTCCAAATCTCCCACATGATTCTCTGCTCTTTTGGAATAAGCAGTGAGATCATCCTGATACACCACCATTATAGCATTAATCAAATTTGAAAATGCCATATCCATGGCTCTTTGAAAGGTAGCTCCTGCATTTGTGAGGCCAAATGATATTCTTACATAGACATGGGTGATCCCACAATAGTGGTTTACAATTTTTGGCCAAATTGGACACTGAAATTATTATTTTTAACTAAATATTCACATTCGGGCACCTATAGTGGCCAAACCATGAGGAATTTGAAGATGATTCAAACTAGAGTCTCATCACATTTTGTCTGTAAATTCTAATAATATTTTTTTCAAAATTTTTGGAATAAGATTGCACTTCTTTTTACATCTCCCACAAAAACTAGTGTTTTTCAGAAAACAACATTTTTAAAAAGTGACGCTTATCGTATACAACATAAATTTGTTTGTATGAAGGATAAAATTCTAATTTTTCGAATTTAGATTTGTAACTACGATATCTAGAACTTTCATTCAGTCTCATATTTTTTTATTGAATATTTTTTCCTTAATAGAGTTTCGAAGTCAAACCAATTGCAATTCAGACATAGGCGGATTGTATACAACATAAATTTTTATGTATGTATTGAAATTCAATATTTTTTTTAAATGGATCAAGGAAATCAATACCCAACACGAAAAATATTTAAAAAAATTATTTTGATAATTTTCTATTTTTCCACATGTGCAAAACAGAGAGCTTGATTTTCGGTGATAAACTTATGTTTAATAAAACTAAAAAAAAACATACATAATAAAACCAAAACATATTAAAATTATATTCGTGGGATATCTCATTTTGAGGACAACCATAATCATTTCAAATAAATTTTAAATGAATTCATTTGATCCCCCAAAAGGTAAATCAAAAGTGATTTTTTATCAGCATTTTGATAGGTGTAAAGGAGACTCATTTATAAGTATGGTTTAAAACTAGCGAGGTTCTATCCAAGGGGGTTTTATCAAACCATATTCAATTGGAATCCTTAAAATGGAAATTTTAAAGGCTTAAATCATTATATTTTCTAAAAATATGTGATTTCAGCAAAAAGCAATTCCTCTCAGAAATTGTAAACAAGCTTTGTGGGATTACCCACATATGTTCCCCATGGTGTAGTGAATGTTGTCTTGTATTGCTCAGATTCTTTGACTTTGACCTGATTATATCCAGAAAATCCATTCATCATTGATAATAGCTCACATCTTGTTACTTTGTGCAATATTGCCTCCATGTTTGGGAGAGGATAATTATCTTTTAGGGAAGCAACATTAAGATTTCTGAAATCTACACACATTATTATGTCCCCATTCTTCTTCCTAATTGGAACCAAATTTGAGACCCATGTTGAATGTCTAATGGGTTTAATAATACCTTCGTCCATGAGCTTTGCTAGCTCCTCTTGCATCTTAGGTTCTAGAGTTGGGTTAATAGGCCTTTGCTTTGGTCTGAATGGCTGTGTCTGGCTTGAGTGGAATCTCATGCTGAAAAATATTTTCTCTATATGCCTTCAAATCCTCATAGAACCAAGAAAACACATGCTTGTACTTTCTCAACAGTGAAATCAACATTCTCTTGATGGTTGGGCTTATTTTCTTTCCAATATAAACCCTTTTTGGTGCTAATTCAGTTACCAAATTTATTTCTTCAATATCTTCTTTCTTAATAGGTGTCTGCTTCATGAGAGAACGATCAATCCCATCATACACTCTTTCCAATGCTACAAGCCCTTTGGGAAGCTTGTTGGTTTTTAGCTGCAAAACTTCCTTCCCAAATGCAGTATGTTTCCCATCTACTTCATCCACAAAAGCATTGAAATCAATTTCCCGTGCCTCATACTGATCTATACAATAGAGAAACTTCAAAAGGTCAATATCATCATTAGAAACCTACCAAATATATATGTTGTCAGGGACAACAGGTCTTGTTTTGATTTCAACCTGAGACACTCCTGCCAAAGTGATATCATCCCTCTTTAAAGATACATTAGCTAATAAATCAGCCATCAAATTTTTAGATCTATCTATCCAATCAATTGAAAATGCATCAAATAGTTCCACTGTATCCCACACAACATTCCTATATTATTTCAGCCTCTTATTTTTTGCAGCATACTTTGATCTAACTTGTGACAAAACTAGCTCGGAATCTCCCAAGACAGTCAACAACTTAATTTTATGCTTGACAGTCATGTTCAAACCAATCAGAAATGCTTCATACTCTGCCACATTATTTGTACATTCAAAAGCCAAAAAAAATGAATATTTAAATGTTGCACCTTCAGGTGATATGAAAACTACTCTAGCTCCATTACCTTCTTGGTAGCAAGCCCCATCAAAATACATTTTCCACACACCTTGCTGATGTCTAGAAACAAGCCTATCAATTGGGTCAGTATTCACTAATTCTGGCTGAGACAATTCTACTCTGAAACTCCCTAAATCCACATCATAGAAGCAATTAAGTTGTTCTTGAGGAACACACTCAACAATCTGATTCACCCTTGGTTCTCTATACAATTTTACTTCTTCACCATTAACTGGTATTGTGGCATATGATAAATCAAACTGCACATTACCTCCAACTGCTGTGGTCCATTGCCTTGACAAAAGAATTCCAAATTGAGGAGGTGTATTAATCACAATTATATCAATATTATATGTTTCCTGTGGGTAGGTTGCTAATTTTATGTCTACATCTTTCATAATCCCCACAACTGGGACAAGCCTACTATCCATGACATAACATTTACCACCCTCAATATCTATCCACATACCAAGCTGTTTCATTACCCCTAATAGCATGATATTCATAGAAGCACCTGAATCTATCATGCAATTTCTTACCAATTTACCATTTATGAGTAGGGTAGTAAAAAATGGATCAACTTGTGTTGTATTCATCAATGCAACATTTAGACAAACTTCTGAAACTTTTATCTTTTCTTTCCTATCAACAATTCCAAGATTCTCCTTTTGTTCAGAGTTTATATTTTGATTCCTCCACTAGATATTAATTGAATAGCACTTTCCCTATACTCTTTAATTTTCATCATTTCAAGTAATGGGACAAACATTTTTACTTGGGATAAAGCTTGCATGAAATCAAAAGATGCAGTTTCAGCTTTGATCACCTTCTTTTGTTCTGCTGATTCTCCTTTGTTCTCCTCTTTCTCATTTTTGGATGTCTGATCTATCTTTTGTTTGTCCCTAGGAAATTATTTACTTTCTTCTTTAGGGACATATTTTTGTTCTTTTTTATCAGAGTGCTCATCATTTTTCTTTTTTGATATTTGATTGAACATCTTTTTATCTTTCAAGAATATTCCTCTTGGAACACCTTCATTCTCATTCACTGCCCTATTCCTCAGCCAATACTTTCTTTTATCCTGCTCAATTGCTGCGATAGTCAATATTTTAATTTCTTTCTCAGTTGGTCTTCTCATATTTCCCCTACTAGTCCGATATGATGTAGTAGGATGACCTTGTTCATCATCACTTTTTTCATAGTCAATTTTGTTTTGTTGTTCTGCCATGTGAACATTGTATTTCTAGTGGTCAACATCATATTCATATCCTCCTTCTTATGAAGATGAATACCCCTACTTGGCAGAGTGAAGAATGCGGGAATTTAAATAGATATTATGGTCTTTTTCATTATCATTTTCTGATATGTATTTTCCTGAAATTGACTGAGCTACAACACAATGCTCTGAAGAATGTGGTAAGTCACAAACTAAACACCAAGGACTATTATCAACCATGTATGCCCCTCTCTTCTTTAAAGGATCAGGTGTCTCTTTATTTCTAGGCCTATCCATCATTGGCTTTCCATCTCTCCGATTTGTATTATATGACATATCATGTAGTCTTGGTCTTTCATTTCTATATGTGTTTTCCTATTTATTTGGAGGAGAATATTGGAAAATCCTTGGATTATCCCTCTTAGCAATCATCCTTGCAGCCTTCCTATTATTTTCAATAGTGAGTGCTATCCTTTGAGCTTCAGACAAATTTATGGGACACCAGTTCCTAAGCTCATATCCAGTCTTAGGATTAAAAGATTTTGAATAAATACTCAATGCATCAGGATCAACTAATTTGGATCCAGGAGGTATCTTATTATGCAACTTAGAAAACCTCTGGTTGAAGTCATAAGCTGACTCATTTTGATGTTTTTGAATAGTCACCAATTCATGCAAAGCAAACTCTGGTGCATATCGATTCCCATATTGCTCAAGAAAATGTTCATAAAACACATGAATAAAATCAATAGAGGCTGTTGGAAAACCATTAAACCAATCTTTGGCATCTTCAATCAGTGACATCATAAACAACCTCATCTGCACATCTTCATATTGCATATCCAAATCTTGCATAAAAGCATCAAAGCCCCTTATATGTTCTTCAGCTATAATTGCACTACTTCCTGTGAACTTAGAAATGAGGATTCTCCAACAGTTGTCCATAGGATAAGGACATATTTGAAATCCAGCCAAATCAAACTGCCTAATCATGGTTGTGTATTATGGAGGAGGTGGATTTTGTTAATTTTGATGTTGGTACAATGGATTATTATTCACCACATATTGCTGATAAGGAGGTGGCTGAACACCTTGATGTTGTGGTGGAGCATTTTGATGTCACGTCTCTTATTTTGGTGATGCTTATGTTTACCTTATGTGTTTCATTTCATGTTTTCATGCTTGTGTACGACAGTTCTGATGACAATAAATGTGGTGATTTAATTTATGCAAAGAATGGAATGGTATTTTATTTTGGAATAGATTTACTAGATGTTGACACTATGAGTTACATTATTTTGAATAGAATTACTAGACGTTGACACTATGAGTTAAATCATTTTGAATAGAATTACTAGATGTTGACACTATGAGTTAAATCATTTTTGAAATGGATACTAATTCTATGTTTATTGTTTGAGTGTATGTGAGTGATAGATCATTGAAGACCAAGAGTGTGGTTAAGGAGGGGATATTAGCATCTTGGCAGGATAAAGCAGGAACAAGGCTCTCGATCACACACAACACATAGAGCCATATAAATGCATTTAGCAAATGTTTTTTATGTGATTGCTTGATTTTTGAAATTTTGGTTAGTTAATTAGTTTTTATGTTCGCATAATTGAGGAAATGAATAAAAATAAAAATAATAAAATAATAAAATAAATATTTGCAAGTACAATTAAGAGTTAAGGAAAGTCAAATATTTGTTGTATTTGAAACTATTGTGAAAACCATACTATTAGAAAGTAAATAAATAATTATTTACTTAGTTTTACCTTTGAAAGTGAATAAATAAGAAATAGAAAATGAATTATTAATTTACTAAATTTATTTCCTTCCATTCTAAAAGATTAGGTTAGAAAATGAAAAAGAAAAAGGGAAACAAAACCTTTTTAAGGGGGGTTGGCGGGGTATTCACGGAAGGGGGGATACAACTGTTTCTTGATTATTCATCTTTGGGAGATTTCTCTGCAAGTAAATGGGGAAAAAAATGGGGAATTTCTGATGGCTAAAGGTCTGAATTGGAAGTTCTGGTAAATTCAAAAAAGAAGAGGAGAATACTGGAAACATGAGGAGAACAAGGGAACATCTAGAAGGAGGCTTTCAAATCAATCAGCAAGGAAAACACATATTCCAGGTACCTTCTATTTTAATTCTGTTATGAAATTTTGCTGAAACAGTTCTCTATGAAGAGGGTGAAATTCTGTTGAAGATTGTGTGTTCATTGGAAGATATTATTGCTGTACAAAATACTTACTTCAAACTGTGGATACATTATTTAGTTTAAATCCTTCTCCTTCTGTAAATAAATTTATTGAATCTGTTGTTGAGAAATAAACATTCTTTTATATATATATATATATATATATATATATATATACTTGTATATTCCTAAACATACAAGTATATACATATTAATATACATATGTTAATTAAATCTATCGTATTAAAGTATTTGAGGAAACCAAATTCATTTAGCTCATTCTAAAAGAAAAATGTTCATATCGAACTTCCCTGTAAATCTTTGTTTTTGTGTACTGTTGTTTATCTTTGTTTTGTATTGTGCTGGGAGATGGGGCCGACAACCGCCGCTGTTCCAATGGGGGAGCAGTTGGGTGGAAGTTGCGCCTCCCCACAAGCTTAAGCCTGTGGGGAGACACAGTCCCCATGAGTTTCACCCCCATGTGGGGAGTCGTGGCTGGCTTGGCCGCCACCCCTCCATGGGCGCCAACTTCCTCCCTTGGCAACTTGCGCGTAACGCTTAAGAAGACGACCAACCATTGTAAGGCCGTCCATCCCTCTGTGTATTTCATAGTTTTTTTTATAATTCAAAATATATAAACCTATGTATATATATATACATATTTTATATATATCCTGTAGCTAAACAAAGCTCATATGTGATACATTGTTTTTGGTTTAAAACATGGAAATTATATAAAAGTTTTCGAAAGAAATTAATTTCGGATCTGCTGAATGAAAAGGAAATATCAGAGATACATTTAAATATATATATATATACACACTACTCAATGATATGGTTTTATTTATCTAAATTTACATACATTTACATTGTGAATAGTATTCCTTTGTCAACATGTTTGTCTCTGCATATTTTTTTTATTTAATAAATCTAGAATTATTGATTTGTTTTAGTTATTTATCAATCAAAGAGAAGTAGAAGTTGAGACCAAACTTAATTTACTGAAATGACCATAAAATCAACATCAACACGTGAGCATGAAAAACATTGTTGGTTGTCAAATATCCAATATGGCTTGATATTCCGTTCTACCTTAATTGGACTATAGATAACCTTTATTCAAAAATAGATTACTTTCAATAAACAAGTGGTAGATTAATTGTCGGATTATAACTAAATTTTATCTCTCAACCTCCAAAGTGAATGCTATGGTTTCCTGTACTCAGGATTGAATAATATTTCCTTATCAGTTGAAATTTAAAAAAAAAGAAACTGTTTCCGTAGAAAAGCAATGAGAAATGAATATTTACTAAAAGGGCAAGTTTAAAGAAGTGTTGTAATATGAACTATTAGGAAAAAATTGTGGAAGTTTTATTTATTTATTATTTCATGGAAATTATTTCATAGGTTAACTTAGCATCTGATTGTCTTGAAATAATTTAAATGTGTTCCTTCACTACATGTGATACTTAGAAAAAGAACTTTCATGATGGAAATGTATTTGATATACTTTCGGGGCAGGATGCCGAATGTGGACCCACAGAGACAGTAGTTTAATCCTTTTCTTAAACTAAATTATTAACTCTTATGCTTGGCAAAGAATTGTACCATTGAAATAGATGGATTAAATGCCTAGATTATATGTATTTGTCTCTGCCACATCCTGTTTGTAAGAAATATGTCTTTCTAGTTAGGAATGCATATAGGCAAACAGGCATGCATCGAGAGAACCCTCCTGCTTTGTTGTTCTAGGTTGCTAGGCTCCTCATGTAGGGTCAGGGATATCTTTGAGATAGGAAGAATACTCGGGGAAGTCATATGCTTCATGATTTGGTGGAAAAATCACCTTAACCACACTCTTGGCCTCAGTGCGAGAAGATTGATGGTGTCCGGACGGTTGAGGTTCAAATATTCTACTGATTGGATGAGCTTCTTATTTTCTCATTGTATGGCTTGTTAGCCAAATGTAAATTGTAAATTGTAAATTGCAAAATGATAATGTAACTGTTGAATTTTATTCAACCTTGTATCATTGAAATAGATGATTTGTAACACCCTAAGGGGTGCATGTTAACTCAAATTTTGTAATATAAATGAAGTAACGACACTTTGTATTTATGAAGCTATTCATACTGCTTTTTTTATCATTGCATCTCACATGGTTGATCCTTGAATGTAAAAATGGTAATCTTGGAATGTGTTATTCTTTTCGAGCTATACATTTGATGTTTGTTTGACTGATTTTGTATGTACCTGTGGGGCTTTTGATGGGCCTGCATTATTGTTACCCTGCCTGTGAGGTGGCACATATTTATGCAAATTAGCCATTTGAGTACTGAATTGAGATTTCCTCAATTTCAACTCTTCAAGTTCTCTAATTTCTTGGAGCCTCTACTCATATTCTATTCTTGCTTTCTCCACTTCTTGTCTCTCATGTTCCAGTCTTTCATTTATTTCATCCCTAGCCATAAGCTCATAGTTCTCCTCAGATGCTACTTCATAGCCAAGTCCATCCCGATTCTCTTCAAGAATGTCATTTTCTGATCATATTCACATTATCTCTTTTCCATTTCAGCATCACATTCAGCCATGAACTCGTTAACTTTCTCAAAGTTTAGTCGATAGAAGGGATTTCTCTATTCCTCAGGAGTATGAGGTTCTCTAGAGGGACTGTTTTCACTTTCCAGTGTACCATATGAATTATGTGTCTCTAATGGTGGTTTTGATGCTTTGTTTTTACTTGTCGGGCCTATATCATCAACCACCTTCTTACCTTTATCATTCTTTTGAGTCCCTTTACTTTTGTCATTAGGGCCATCGCCATCTTTGTACAAAGACTTTCTTCCCTGCATGTTGTGAGCAATTGTGATAGTCAGAACTCTAGGATGACTTCTTTCTGATGTATATTTCACTTTATCAGTTTCAATGCATTTGTTCATTTAGAGTCGCCACTCACTTTCTCCAAACGTGATAAATTTTTGTAATTTATTGTTCCCAGTGGAGTCCTCTGCAAAATACTGACTCTATTATGAAGGCTCAGGTTTAGTGTAATACTCCCCAGCAGAGTCACCAAACTGCTGGGTCTCAAAAATACAGGTTTGAACCATGAGAGGTTACCAAGCTCCCACAATGCTTTTGGCCAATGTACAAGGCCAACTGATGTAATTGAACCTTCTTCTCTTTAGGTTCTACTAGACCTAGGCGAGTGTACCTATGTGAATGATGCAGATTTTGAAATGTATTTCCTTATTGAGCAATCTATTCACAATGGCAAATGGAAGTGAATAGATGAAAATCACCAGAACTACTCCTACTCCTACTGCACAAAAGAAAGGATTTGAAAAAGTTGTTTGATATGAAATTTTATCTCTGGGTTGAGGTAGATCAGTGCCTTCTATCCACGTGGGCAATGGAGTCAAGAAATCATGAATTATGTGTGTTTCCTTCTCTTGCTTAACTCTAGTTGTTAGGCACTTTGAAAATTCTGTGACTGGCATAAAACCTCAGTAAATTTATGACTTGCATAAATTGTGCTGGGATTTTTCTCTATCAGGTTCTACTTCAACAATCCAAAAGAAATCCTTAAATCATTGTGACTTATTAAAAGATTTTAATTTTAACTTGCAGACACTAGTTAATTAAATCACACAAAATGAGAGTGCATTTTGATAAATCAGAGATATACTTGATATGCTGATTTAAATGATTAAAAGACCTCAAGTTGGAGACAACCAAAATAAAGAATATGAATTTTATACATCACAACAATTGAAATCTAGAAAGAAAATCACCAATTAAAAACATTTATCTCCATTGATTTTGTTTCAGGAAGGTCTGTACATTATTTTCATTCCCAGTCCATTTTCTGGAAAAATCTAACTACTCTAACTACCTCTCTCACTCCCCGTTCCAACTGATTTTTTAAAATTATTTATACAACATATCCTAAGGGTCATGACCCTTCATCTGACTGGTAAAACCGTTTTACATTCTTTAGCAAAAATTAAAATATTTGATTAAGTTGCCTTATCGGCAAATCAAATATTTTATACTATAGTTTTGTCTTTGATTTTGCTTTATATCTTACCCGCTTTTAATATTTTTATTTCATTTATTTATGTGAAGCTTTCCTTTATGCTTACCGCCTTACCACATTTAACATTTCGTCCTCCGGTAGTATGACAGTTTTTGACTTTGACTGGTTCTTTCAATGCTAACCGCTTCACTGTGGTCTATTTGTTGCCTCACCATGGTACCATGATGTCTCCTCCTAACTGTTGCTTAGCCGTTGCTTCCTTGTCACCATACTACTGAGGTCACTAGCTTGACCGCTAGTGGTACCATAGTAGCTGCTCTGCAAATCGCTAACTATTCACCTTTGTCCACCGTGCCATCACGGGTTCCATTCTGACCAGACACGGTGTAGCGGTAGCTGTTGTCTATCTCATTGACTGTTAACTCCACTGCTAGATCACCACTCACCGCGGTCATCGTGGTCTCCCCATAAACCGGTGGCTTGCGGTGACCATCTTCACTGCTGCCTCGCTGTTACCTCTATTGCTTACTGCACCACCGCGGTCACTGGGATGACCGCCAATAGTAGTGCGGTAAGCTTTGTCCACCGCTTGCCTTTGTTCACTACTCATCCACTAACTATCACCGCACCACCACGCTTGGTTTAAATATTGTGTGTGATATAGCAGTAACAATCATCATGACTGCACTTAACTTTCACCGCTATACTGTGAGCCACTTTGAAAAAGGCCGCAGTAAAGTGGTAAGTAGTATAGGCTATAAAATATGGCAATGATAATGGGTTTTTTTTGTTATATGGAAGGTAGTGAATGATTTTTTGATGAAAAGATAGTGAAATATTAGGTTCAAAATGGGAAAATCATATAGGTTTTCGATGGAAAATTTGGGTTCTAACAGAGCCTACATAAACACAAAGGGAATGGACACTAAAGTGGACATAAAATATAGGTGAAATTGCAAGATTACGTAATTTTTGACACTAAATTTTATCGTAATGCTAATGTTAAAGGGAAAGATACTAAAAATAAAATAATACCAAAAGGATATTGTAGAGGATGGTGAAATATCTTCAAACATGAGAACCATGCCCCCAAAATAAGAACCTACAAAATAAATACATTAGACAACAAAAATATACACAAGAAACATATAGTTAGATAACAAAAATCTAAAAAACAATTGGATTGGAACATCATTAACATAGAAACATATAAGAACATAAATAATACATATACATGAAGGAAAATAAAACATAATGAAAAATACAAAAAATATTATGAGTCAACAAAGTGAAAGAGACCTCAATGTGGGAGGTTGTCTTGATGCATTGTCCCCAAAATAAAAAGTAAAAAATAAAAACACATAAAATAATTCCTAAAAAAAGAGAAGAATGTGAAGAGTCGATCAATTGTTTCAAAGAGAGAATGCATCCAAGAGATAGGGAAGAAATCAATATGAATGAGAGGGTGTGACTTAGACACTAGCTTCCTTTATTGTTAGGGGTCATGTAGTTGATAATATAAAAAATGGGTCATGATCTAGCAAGTTGTGTTATGCTATGTAACCATGAATTTAAAAGGTAAGTCATATGAAGCATATAGTTTAGCAAGTTGCATTATACTACATGGATCATTGATTACCAAGGTATGCCATATGAAGGGCCACAAACTAGCAAGTTGTATTATGCTAGGTGGTTCATATGCTAACTATAGTACATGAAGCATAAAAATAAATAATATCTTTGGGGGAGAAAATAAAGAAGCACAAAAATGGGTGAAAATATACAAGGTGCATGAGTGATATGCCCCCCTTAAAATATTAAAATGTGTAGCATGTTGATATTTTAACCTATAAAGAAAATGGGTGATACTTAGGAAGGATGTGCACCTCCAAAAAATATTGTCCTTTCCCCCTAGAATATAGGGTGGGAAAAATTTGATAAATAATTGTGTTTCTACCAAATAAAAAGTATGGTTGCATGCAATACTGTACCACTGTGAGTGAAAATGAAAAAACTTAAAATCTACAAGTGCCACATAGTGGGAAACAATAAAACAAAAGAAGGGAGGTGTAAAGACCTCATGAGTGAAAAAAAGAGAGAAAAATAGAGGTAAAATTTATGTAACTTTTCATGAAAGAAGAGATGGGTGTATTAGTAGATGAAAGATTAATGACACCAAACTCAATAATTATTTTATCTTGCAAGGCTTGAAATTCACTTGTGGAATGACCAAGTTGTATTTTATCTTGCAGGGCTTGAAGTCTTGGTTAGTTTTTTTAGGATATTTATTACATGTAGGAGGATGAAGAGTGATTAGGTGGTATTTAAGAAGCCTTAACAAGATATTCTCTTTTTAGATAGATGAGGAGTGGGAATAAATTCTTTCTCTTGTGGAGAAAGGTTAGGCTTAACTTTTCAAAAGAAGAAATCATAGATATATTAAATAATGGAGGAGGGGATGCAGAAAAAAGAGAAGGATGGTAACCTAAACCCATCATAGAAAAGTGTAGTGTAGGTTCCACATGTACCTTAGATCCTTCTTCCATGCAACCAAGACCATTTAGTTTGTATCTATATGCTTCGACATAAATTTGAATCTAATCTCATTATGTTTATCCAAAGTAAATAAAGGAGAGTCAACATCACTAGCCTTAGAAAAGGGAGAAGTATAATTACATGTAAGAGAAGTATTAGTTGAATGCATAGAATAATTAGGATCAATTCTAGCAAGAGAATGTAGATCCTTGTCAAATGAAGGAATGTCTAAGTTAGATGGGTCAACCTTGTATTCACCTATCCCATGAGGGGTCAAGTCCAAGCAGCCCCAATCATCACCAAGAAATTATTTAGAATAAGGTACATAATCATTAGCAAAGGGTGATATTGGTGTAGAAAAATATAAAAAGTTATGAAAAGAATAAAGAGTAGGCTTCACACATTTGTTGGAAACTATAGATTTGATTAATTTTTCTTAGTTGTTCTTGTTGTAATTTTTGTGCCACTCCTCATGATTCCCATCAATTAAAACCAATCTAAGAAATATTAATGTTATATCTTGCTCAAGTCCCTGTGGTATTTGTATTACTCTTTTGTCAAGGTGTAATAAAAAACCCATTTTTAAAAATCCAAAAATTCCTAAGTACTAGAATTTTTAGATTTTTGAGCTTTTAGTTATCTACATGCTTGCATACTATCTCTATCACTACCTGATTCCTACTTCTTTCCCTTTCAAATACATCACTTTCATAATTATAATTATTTCAGGTTTCGATCATTGGCCTTAAATCTTAGCCCTTATCTTTGTCGAGTTATTCTTCCCTTTCCCCCCCTTGATCATTGAATTTATGATGAAATCCTTCAAAAAATGTATTAAAGTTTTGATCTTCAAGGATCAACCATCTTCATTACCTCTTACCATCATTCCATCATAAGCCATAAGTCTTTCATTCGATTACCGATAAATTTTTTTAATGGTTTCAAAAACCTTGTTGGGATCCAAAAGAGGTTTTGAAACCTCCTAATGAAGTCACACAATGATCATAGTTTTGAGCTCTATCAAACTCTGATATGGTTGTGGAAACCTTCTTGAGCCCCGAAAAAGGTTTCAAAATCAAGCTTATGGACCAACACATATGAGATAAAGACACTTTGAACTAAGTAATTTTTAGAACTTTTTTGAACTCCAAAATGGTTATGAAAATCTTGTTGAGCCCCGAAAAAGGTCTCAAAACTATTTTTAGATCCCAAAAGAGGTTTCAAAACCAATTTCAAACTTTGAAAAGGTTTTTGAAACCATAATTTTGTTGCATGTATTGTTATTGATGCCAACAATATTGTATTGTGGAAGGTTGCATGTGATATAAATAGAGTGGTGATCAGAGATGTCAAGAGAATAAGATTCTACAGGAGTAGACAAAGGAGTGACGATCAGAAGAGTTGTGAGGTGAAGGACATGGTGATGAAATTCATAAGCATGTTGTTTAATTAGTATCATTTGTACACAGTTGAACCTTATCTTAAAAAGTTCATGAATAGGTGAAAGTTGATAGGTTGAAAAGTATGCTAATAATGAAGAAGTTGTGGTTTTTTGTTTTTGATGGAAAGAGTTGTACTTTTCATCTATGGTGAACTGGGAATGTTGTGTTCATTTCCCCTTGATGTAAATCATTACATAAGATATGAAAGAAAGTATGCAAGGTTTCAAACAGTTCAATGCACAAGAAGTTGCATAGAAGAAGCTTGGGAGAATGCTTTGCATTCTTCCAAATTTGAAGATATGGCCTCATGACTTGGAAATTAGATAGAGATAGTGTGAAGTATGTATTTTCCTAATTTTAGAGCATATAAGTTACTATAGTAGATTCTAGAGCTAGCAGAGTGAAGATAATAGTACAGTGTTACAGTAAAAAACAGTCCACATTTGAAGATGTGATCTTGTGGCTTGGAGGATAGTTAGATATAGATGAAAGGTATGCATGATTCAAGTTTCAAATGATAATATATATCAAAGGTTCTCTGAAGTCAACAGAGTAAAGACATATCATGTTGCTATTGTCATGGGAGAATGTAAAAACCTCAGCATTTCATCACATTATGATATTTTTTTTATGAATATGCATTTGTATCTATTAATTAAAGATAAATATACACATATTCACAAAAATAATTTGGGTGCTAAGAAGGCACATCCTGATAGTCACATGGGTAGCACCCAAAAAGCAGAAAGCATGAAAAAAATAACATAAAAAACCACTTAAGTGGCCATAGCAGTGTTAGTAGAGGGTGGCAGATCCTTGTCATCCAGTTTACCTTATACAACAACGAGGTCCAAAGTGACATCATGGGGGATCCCAATGATCATCATCTTTATCTTTATCTTCTCGTTGAGTGGGAGAAATCACATAATCCAATCGAGGAAAACATTTGGAAGAGTCGATCGACCAACCAGAAGCTTCGCTAGAGAGCCAATCAGAAGCACCATCGCCACCTCCATCCACTCCTCCAGAAGGCCACCCTAGGTCACACCAAGGAGTATGGGAGGGTGATCTTATATGAGGACATGGGCCACTATGAGGAGGGGCCTATGAATGGGAGTGAGCCTAAGAGTCCCCGGTAGAGCCACTCGCTCATCATCGACTATGCGAAGGCAAACGACCTCAAGAGGAAGTGGGAGAGGGTGGAACACAAGCAATGGTGTAGGGGGAATTCCCGTAGTGGGCTACGAGATCTTGAAGGTGAGCCACCTCAAGTACAAATTTTTTACCTTGCACTTGAATCTATAAAATCACATTAAAACATGTAATAGCTTTAGAATAAAGAGAAACATGTTTATCAATCTAGCTATGAGAAAATATGTAGGCATTTCTATCTTTCAAAATACTAAAGAGGATCTCCACCCTAAAAGTGTTCCAAATCTAAGTATACTTCTGGGGAAGATGGGTCGAGTCAACCAACAACACCATATGTCAAGATAAAGGATGAGACAAGAAGGGTAAAAAAAAATCATGAATCCAATTCCATAATTGTTGAGCTTTGGAGCATAACCAAAAGAGATGCTTAAAAGACTTAGGTTACCCACAAAAAGGGAAATAAGGTTCATGAACCCCCATATGGATAAGTTGAGACCCCATTGGTAAGCCTTGAAAAAGAATACATGAAGTAAATTGGGCAATATTGGGCTCAATAATGGCAGACCGCACATTAGAGAATCTCTGGTGCCAAACAAACACCGGGGATTGAAGATGCCACCTTTGGTTCAAATTTTTAATCATTAGATATAATGAGGTGAAAGCCACATGTAGCCAAGTTTGGGCTTGTAGTTTTTGAGTGCGGTTTCTGGACTCCACTTCTAATATTTTCACCAAGGATTGGTAGAAAGTATACCAACTTTATGAAGCATATCAACCAGAATGACACTGGCCAAGCCTTCAAAGTTCTCCTAGTCATAATTATGTAAGCTAAAATTGGCTTTAAAATCTCCGCATGACATGAGAATCATCATGGGTTTGGAAAACAAGTCTTGAGGAGACTGGATACCCTTTTTATGAAATATGAGAGCCTTAAGCCAAGGAAACTTGGCTAAAGAGTGACCCAGATTAGAAAATAAAGGAGACCACCAAACATTATGTTTATTGAAAGATAGAACATCTCTAAAACTCGATCCATTCCAATGAAGCTAGGGTTTAACACCCTCCCAAACATGCCAAATTCTTTTGGCAACAAAGTGCCCACAATTTGAACATGCTCCTTCATAATGAGAAGGGTATGAAATCCAATCCCTTTCCAAGCTGGTCTATGAGTGGGATATCCCACAAAGATTTAATTTATGAGGAGAATCTTCCTGGCCTCATTGCTAGTGAAGGAACGGATGATCCATTTGACACAAAGAGTAGTCCCTTAACATTGAGTGGAAAAAAGGCCAAGCCCACCAAAATCTCTAGGGAGGCAACATAATTCCAAAGAAACATGATGAAAGCCTCTATGAGACTCAGAAGAGGCCCAAAGAGAGTCTTTGAGAAACTTATCAAGCTTCACATAAGAGGCCTTGGAAGGGGCCCAACACAAAGACTAATAAACATGAGTCGCTAGGCACACCTGAAACTTTCCAAGATCAGTGAAAGCATCTTGGTGATCCAAAAAGCCAACTTCTGCTCAGTACGAGAAAGAACAACTTGCCACAAGTCTGTAGAGGAGGTCTGGAAAGAAAAGGGGATGCCAAAAAATCTAAATAATTCCCTATGAGAAATCCACTTCCAACCATATTGCTAAATCCAAGGAGGACTGGGAAGAGTGGATTGATGGCAACCTTATGTCTTAATCCACTAGATAGTAGAACCAGAGGCCAAGAAAAAGGTCTAAAGAAAATTGAGGGCATCTTTGAAATTATCCTCTTCTTCCAGTAGAGTGAGGAAGGAATCATTAGTGAAATGGCCATTGACAAGTTGGGCCAAAGAATTGGGAAAGGTAATTCCCCAGACAAGCTTGCAAGAAGTGGAGTGGGCTAGAAGATAGACAAAACCTTCAACAACAAGAACATATAAAGAAAGAGCCAATGTAAAACCTTGGTGAATGGAGCAAAACAAGTTGAAGGATTGAGATTGGCAGTCATTAGTGGTGATGCAAGAAGAAACATTCACAAAAGGGATGTTCATAGATTGAATGAAATGAGGGCCAAAGCCCAGAGCAGAAATAATGGCCAAGATGAAGGGCCATTCAATGCAGTCATAAGCTTTGGAAAAACCAATCTTCAAAAAAAATACTTTCTGATGTGAGTTCCTAACCCACTCCATACCTTCCTAAATGGAAATGATGTTATCAAGAATAATTTTGGACTTAATAAATCTAGTCTAATCCAAGTGAACAATTTGTGGAAGAAGGTGGCTTTAGTAATAATTTTTTAAGAGACATTGAGGAGTATAATGGGCCTCCAATTACAAATATCTTCACAATCAACAACTTTAGGTATGAGTTTTATGTTGACTTTGTTAATGAGTTGGCCTAGGGATTTGGAATGAAAAGCCTCTAAATAGACTTTATGCAGATCTTCTCCCACAGAATCCCAAAGGGATTTGTAAAAATCACAAGGGAAACCATCAATTCCCAGAGCTTTTTCATTAGCCATGGTGCTCATAGCTTCCTTGAGGTCTTCAATAGTAAAAAATTTCTCACAGAAGGCTTTATGGGAAGAAGAGCCTATTAGGCACAACTATGAGGCATTCATGGAGAGCATTGACATGCTTCAGAGTGTAATCTTGGGCAATTTTTTTTTCATAATTCCTAAAAATTTCCTAGAGAGTGCCACATAGTTCAGTGAGCATATGGTTTCCATATTTGATTCGCTTGATGCCAAGTGAAGTGTGCCTAGCACGAAGAGTAGAGAAAAAATATTTCAAGGCATGATCCCCAATTTTAAGCCAGTGAAGCCTAGCTTTGATTTTTGTGCCTCTTGTAGTATATAAATTTTCCACTTGCTTCTGGTGTCTCAAAACTGTCACTTTGGCCTGTAAATCAAAGGAAAAGGGGCTAGCCACTAATGCCTCAATGGATTTGTGAAGATATGAGGTGGTCCCTTCATAAGATAATCGGTGAAAAATGGCCAGTTGATGCCCATAGATACAAAGTAACCTTACAATGCGGGTGATGGAATAATTCCACCACTTGAGCTAACCCATAGATTGGGAAGGTCTGCATTTAGGATTCTAGATAGATGTGGGCTAGTGTGGGCTACTGACTCAACATAGAAGTATTTAATAAAAATTGGGATTTATTGGCATGTGATGGGCCCACTTACCATTGAATGTAGAAATGAATGGGAAAGTGGTCTAACATAGTGAAATACACTAATAAAATAATCAGGAGTGAAGAACAACTAGCGAAGGAAAATAAAGATTGTGCAAAAACCGTAGCATGATCGAGATTTTTAAAGACTCTATCAGACCTGGCTCAAAAATTGCTCCAAGTGTGCTAGAGGGAATGAGAATGGTGGTGGCCAATATTGGGGTCAAAAGACCTAATTTATTGCACATGTAAAACCAAGCTTCTCTTTTTCCAGTTGCCCATCTGAATGGTAAAGTACCATCTTTGTCACATCCAACCTCAACCATGTTGAAATACTTGCAAAGGACCCAAGTGACAACTAGTAGAGAATCTGCAATCCAATGCTAGAGAAGATATCTTTCAACAACATCATTCAAGGCATAAACATTAATAATCCCAAAAGAATGATTATCAAAGTTTAGAAGGATCTAGACGAGTCGGTGTGTCGGGTCAAACCCATGATCAACAACATAATCATGCCATCATGGAGAAAAAAGGGTGATCACACTGCCATGACCAACAACATGCTCAAAAGATTTATTTTTACTTGTTGGACAAATAACTTGCAAGAAAAAGATAGCAAAAAAACAACAACTTTAACTTCTTGGAGGCACAAAACATCAATACTAACATGTTTTTGAAGAGTATCCCTAATAGAATACTTCCTAGAGAGGTCAGTAAGACCTTATATAGTCTACGAAATAAAATTTATTTCAAGGACTCAGTCATGGCATTGGAGTTAGACTCTTCCAATGAGGAAAAGCGATATTGCAAAAAATTTGGTAGTATTGAACCCATCTAAATTGGAGGAGAGGAAATGCTTCAATTTTCAAAATAAATTCACCCTCTTCAAGAGGTCTATAGGGGTTGTGTGATATCGTATGGACTTCTATCACGAGAGGAGATGCAGCCGAGGAAGATACCATCACTGAAGTTGGTTGAGGTGTGGTGGAGGGCCTTGGCAGATTTGGAATTCTATTAGAAATAACATCAACTCCTTTCCCCTTAACAAATGGGTTTGCAATATCATCTAAGGGCTCAGGGAATTTGGAGACCATCCCTATGCCATTTGGTGGTAGTCACAGTAGGAGGGTCCTCAAAGAGAACAATCTGGGCCGTGCAACTAGAGTAACACAAAAAAAGAAATAAAAAATATGGAGGCAAATGCAGATACAAAAATTCTCAGTATCATGAAACTCAATTACACAAATAGTCAGCCACATCCAGGCATAAAAATTCAGCTCACACACCTGCTCACAACATGCTCAAATTATAGTGCTCATACATGTGAGCGAAAATCTTATTGATCAAATTCTATATACATCATAATCTATTGGATCTTGATTCAATGTCATTCTAACGATTTATTAAAAGATTTATATCATACTCATGGGTCAAGAAACATCCGCATCAAACAAAGATCATTACAATCTTCAATGAAGAGAATGTAACATGTGCAAGAACATGTCGGCCTCAAATTTGAATTTCTTCCACGGTAGATGTGCATGATGAAGTGTGGACCTAAAACCAAGGTTAGGGACACTCCACAAAATAATGAGAAACACACCGTGAGTATCTGCGATCGATCAAACTAGCCATTAGGTTTTGAAGTTATTCCATGGCCGGTTCCAAAAACTATCCCTCAATCTGGAAGCGATAACTTGCCACAAAAAGATCCAAACGAGCTGAAAAATTGGAATAAGGTAATTGAACATGTCCACAATGAAACCATAGGTACGCAAGATCTGGTGATTAAACACGAAGAAATACCGGATCTACCAACTTTAACAAGAACAAGAACAAAACTTAATGAAATTTTTTTTTTGGTTGATGCAAGATTGCCAAGAACCAAGGATGCTCCTGCATCAGACATCCGGGGTTAATGAAAAGTGAGTCCCTCAATTTTTTGGGGCCAAAGGAAAACCAATACGGTCTACCTCAACTTGAGAAATCCAAGAAGAATCCTCCACTGGTCTATCTTTCCACTTCACCACAAATATTCTTTGTATTGTCTTCCATGAGTCTTTCTCCCATCTCTGACATCAAAATCTCTTTTATCCCATTTGATTGTTGTTTAGGAAGCTATTCTTCCAATTTTTCTTTAATGTCTTCACTAAATTTTGCTTCATGGTACTGGTGTAAATATGCAATGTTGAATATAGGTTATATACCCATGTCATCTAGTAAATCTACTTCATATGCATTTCCTAAATCAAACTTCTTCAAAATCCTATAGGGTCCAAACTTCCTCATATTCATCTTACTATATGTGCCAACTGGGAATCTTTCCTTCCTCAAATATACCATTACTTCATCTCCAACTTCGAACTCCTTACGTCTTCTCTTTTCATCTACCCGTTTCTTATACTTTCAGTTCATATCTTCCAAATGTTGTTTCACTTGAGTATGAACTTTCTTCATGTGTTCTACAAATTATTTTGCTTTTGCACTCCTTTTATCTTCTTTGCTGATGTCTCGCAATTCTAATATACCTCTAGGATGAACTCTTGTAATAATCTCAAAAGGTATATTTCCTATACTCTTGTTCATTGAATTATTATAGGAAAAATCTGCTTGTGCAAGGGCTAAATCCCAACTTACGGTCTTCTCTCCAACCAAACATCTAAAAAAATTTCCCAAACTCTTGTTCACTACCTCTGTCTATCCATTATTTTGTGGGTGAAAAGTAGGAATGAACTTCAGATCTGTCTTCAACTTCTTCCAAAGTGTCCTCCAAAAGTAACCAACAAACTTTATATCTCTGTCTGAAACAATACTCCTAGGTAATCCATGAAGTCTAACCACTTCCCTGAAAAATAAGTCTGCTATATGTACCGCATTTGTTGTCTTCTTACAAGGTATGAAATGTGTCATCTTGGAAAATCTGTCTACCACCACAAATACAAAATCATTACCTCTCCGTGTCTTCAACAAACCAAGTATGAAATCCATGTTGATATCCTCCCAAGGTCTTTCTAGAACTGTCAAAGGTTTATATAGTCCAACATTTTGACTACTCCCTTTCGCAACTTGAAAAACTTTGCAACTCTACACAAAATTCCTCACATCCTTATGAATCTTGGGCCAAAAGTAATTCTCACTTACCAATGCTACTGTTTTATCAATTTCAAAGTGTCTTGTCAATCCTCCACTATGCTTTTCTTTTACCAAGCTATCCCTCGTTGAAATTTGGGGTATACACAATTTATTTCCTCTGAACAACATATCCTCTTGAATTAAATAATCCAACCAGTGACTTCAATCCTCCAAAACTGGTTCTTTACATGCTCTTCAAGGTTCTGCAAAATCCGGGTCTCCCTCATACAAATTCTTCAATTCATCAAAGCCTAATACCTCCACTTTCATTTGGGTCAATAAATTCCTTCTTCTACTCAAAGCATCAACAACTCTATTTGAATTTCCACTCCTATTCTTCAAAACAAAGGTATAGCTTTGCAAGAATTCCACCCATCTCATGTGTTTTTGATTTAACTTACCTTGAATTTTCAAGTACTACAAAGCTTGATGATCTGTATACAACACAAACTCCTTAGTCAACAAGTAATGTATCCAGCTCTTCAAGGCTTGAATTATGGAATAGAACTCCTGATCATACATTGAATTCCTTTTCCTTGCATCATTCAACTTCTCACTAAAATAAGCTAGTGGTCTTCTTTCTTGACTTAGCACTACTCCGATTGCATTTCTACTTGCATCACAGTCTACCTGAAATACCTTACTAAATTCTGGTAAAGTCAACACAGGCTACTCAGTCACCTTCTTTTTAAACAACTCAAAACTTCTATCTGCTCTAGAGGTCCATCTAAAATCCTCCCTATCTCCTCTCATTATTTCTATCATAGGGCTGCAAATAGAACTAAAATTCCTAATGAAATTTCGGTAGAAACTAGCCAATCCATGAAATCATCTTACCTCTCCAATGCTTTTAGGTGTAGGCTATTCAACAATAGCTCTCACATTCTTAGGATCCATCTTCAATCCATCCAAAGATATCACAAATCCCAGATATACCAATTCCTCCTTCATAAAACTACACTTCTTAATGTTTATCAACAACTCCTCTTCTCTCAACCTCTGCAAAACTTGTCTTATATGCAAAAAATGTTCTTCTCTAGTCTTACTGAAAATCAAGAAGTCATCCAAATAGACAATTACAAACTTACCCAATAATTTCTTCAATACCTCATTCATCAACCTCATGAAAGTACTTGGTGCATTTGTTAGTCCAAAAGGCATCACCAACCACTCATTCAATCCTTTATTTGTCTTGAATGTTTTTTTCCACTCATCTCCTTCTCTGATTCTGATATGATTATATCCACTATTCAAATTTATCTTTGTAAAGTATTTAGCTCCACTCAAAAAATCCATAATGTCATCCATCCGGGGCAAATGAAATCTAGACTTCACTATGATCTTGTTTATGGCTCTAAAGTCTGTACACATCCTCCATTATCCATCCTTCTTAGGTGCTAGCATTGCAGGTATTGCACACGGGCTTAAGCTTTCTCTGATCAAACCTTTTCTCAACAACTCTTGCACTTGTATGTTCAATTATTCATTCTTTGTTGGTGTCATCTAGTATGTTACTTTATTAGGAAAACTAGCTCTAGGAATCAGATCCATGCAATGAATAATACTCCTTACAGGTGGCAATCCATTAGGTACATTATCTAAAATGATAGCTTCATATTCTGCCAACAATTCCTTTATCTCCTCAGGTTGTCCTTCTACATGCTTCAAGTTTTCCACCTTCTTAGGCACCAAGGCATAACACATGCTCTCATGTCTCAGTCCATCCAAAAATATCTTTCCAAGAACCAAACAAATTCTAGCAGTTGTGCAAATCTCAACTTTAGGAACATCCTCCATGGGTAACAAAGTCCGCTTCATCCCATTAGAAACAATAGTGTATATGTTCTTCTTTCCATCATGAATAACATGTCTATCATATTGCCAAGGTCTTCCCAACAAAATATGGCATACATCCATAGACATAATATCACACAAAACTTCATCATGATAATTTCCTATCTTCAATTTCACCAAACATTGTTCACTTACCAATATCTCATGCTCATCTTGAATCCAAGCTATCTGATAGGGATTCAGGTGTTTCAATCTTTCCAAATTCAATTTGGTCACCATTTCTTCAGAAGCTAGGCTCTATGAGATTCCACTATCAATGATTACTTTACAACATTTGTCAGCTACCTTGCATCTGGTCTGAAACAAATTCTTTCTCTGCAATGGTTCTTTCTCCAATTCACTTTGACACAACACTCTCCTATTCACCAACACTTCTTATTTTTGTTGATCAGGTGATCCAACATGATTCTCCTCAATAAAGGTTGTTGTTCTATTGTTATTAATCTTTCTGCTTGTCTCTCCCTATTTGCATTCAAAGGCTCTAAATTATCATTCTTACTGATCTCCTTATCCTTGTTCTGATCTGGAAAAGATCCTCTTCCTCCTCCAGTAAAAATTCTTCCTTTCAAAAATCTTCCACCCCTTCCTCTCTTTCTCTGCTCACGTCTTTTGTTTAGCTTCTCTTCTTCTTTTAGGGAAAATTGATATGCTTCATCCATGCTCAAAAAATTAATAAAAATGATCTCATCTTGCATAGACGACCTCAAACCATTTACATATTTGGCTACTTGCTCAATCTCATCCTCCGAATATCCAGATTTGATGTTCAACTAATAGAAATCCTCAGTATACTCTATCACACTTGATTCCTTTTGTTTCAGATTCTGAAAATTCTTGAACAAACTGATCTGATAGTCATCAGGCATGAACTTTTTCTTCAGTTTATTCACCATTTGATCCCATGATCTTATCTTATCTTCTCCTTTCCTTTTCTTTTCCTATCTGTTTTCAAATTTTCCCACCATAGGGATGCATGCCCTCTCAACTTTGTACAAGAAAATTTCACTTTCTTATCTTCTAGGGTACCTTGAAAATCAAAGTACTTTTCTATCTCTATTATCCAATCTAAAAATTCATCTGAATCCAACTTACCATTATAATCCGGTGGATTGAAATGTGGTTTAGTGTTTATTTTGGTTAGGGCTCTTATGGACCTTTCTTCTCCCTGATCAAGGCCAAGTTTCTCTTCTCTTGCAACTTCTTCTTGTTCTTCTACTTCTTCGTCACTCACATCATCAACTAGTCGACCTATCCTCTAGGCTGTTTCAACTGCTTCCAATATAGTAGCGATTCCTCTCAACATCTCCATCACAGCTGGGTCTGCATTTCCATGCGCTCCATTTCCTCTACCATTTCTTCTTCCCGCCATCTTTACAGAAGTCTTCTATAGCTATAGGTCAGATCCTTAGTCCACCACCCCAATAAAAATCTTCAACAAGATTGCACAAACTCTAACGATCTCACAAGGAACAAATCTCACTCTGATACTAATCTTGTGGCAGTCATGGTAGGAGGGTCCTCAAAGAGAAAAATCCGAATTGTGCCGCTAGAGTAACACACAGAAGCAACGAAAAATCTGGAGGAAAATGTAGATAAAGAAATTCTCATTATCATGGAACTCAATTACACATATAGTCGGCCACATCTGGGCGTACATATTCGGATCACAGTCCTGCTTACAACATGCTCAAATTATATTGCTCATACATGCGAGTGAAAATATTACTGATCGAATTATATATACATCCTAATCTACTGGATCTTGATTCACTACCATTCTAATGATTTATTACAAGCTTTATATCATATTCGTGGGTCAAGAAACATCCGCGTCGGCCAAAGATCATTAGAATCTTCGATGAAGAAAATGTAACATGTGGAAGAACAAACTAGCCTCAAATTTGAATTTCTTCCACTATAGATGCACATGATGAAGTGTGGACCTAAAACCAAGGTCGGGGAAACTCCATGGAACAATGAGAAACACATCGTGAGAATCCGCAAGTTGCAAGAAGGATCCACGATCGATCAAACTAGCTGTTAGGTTTTGAAGCTATTCTAGGACCGGTTCCAAAAACTGTCGCTAAATCCATAAGTGATAACTTGTTGGAAAAAGATCCAAACAAGTTGAAAAATTGGAATAAGGTAATTGAACATGTCCACGATGAAACCATAGGTACGCAAGATTTGGTGAGAAAACAAGAAGAAATACCAGATCTACCAACTTGAACAAGAACAAGAACAAAACTAAATGAAAATATTTTTTTGGTTGATGCAAGATTGCCAAGAACCAAGGATGCTCCTGCATCACCATTGGACTTGTTTTTCTAGTTTGTGACCATTGTCCATTTGTCCTCTAGTTTGGTGGTTAGGTTTTCCACCATGCAGGGCTTTTTAGCTTCTCATGGTGGAGATTGAGTGTAGGGGCGCAAGAGGGTAATCTTTCATTTTGTGATCAATAGATTGAAACTGATAACAAGTGTTGGGAAGATTAAAACAATTGACCTTCTAGGTATGTTGGAAATTTCCAATTTGAATATCAATGGACTCTTTCAAATCTTGTGAAAGGTCCACTTTGACAAAAATTCACTTTTGATGGTGAGATTGAAAGAACCGTTCAGGTTCAACACAAATGAATTTCCCCAATGATGAATCTATATGGTGCAAAAAATGAAAACATGACAAGGGTAAACCAGGAAACTCAATCCAAAATCGTACCTGTAACTTCTTGTCCTCAAAGACAGAAAAATACAAGGTCCAAGGTTGGAAAACCAACAAAGGAGTATGTGCAGGATCATGATGGGCCAAAAAGTGGCGACATAAAAAAAGTAGTGTTTTGCATTCACCCAAAAACGTGAAAATCCCAAGTTGATTTTTTTTTTTTGGGTTGGGTGTCAGTACATTGCTCCATAGAAATTCCCAACCCAAAGCAATACAAATAAGATATATGATTTGTGTCGGGTAATATATATACCCAAAAAGTCACCGCCACAAGTCATTTTAACGCAACAACAAATACAATGTCTCAAAGAGCAACGACCCTTGTGTATCCGCTATCAAATTATTTATGATATCCGATTATAGGGTTATTTTTTGGTTTTTTTTATTGTTTTAATCAATTTTTGTATTAGTTTTGTATGATTTTAACTAGTTTTTTACGAATTTTTATTAAAAAATAGGATTTTTAACAATAATTTCATTTATATTGTGTAATTTCAATTATATTAATTAGTTTTCAACTTCAATAAGGTATTATGGCTGAGAATCAAAACCCACAAATGCCAAACTCTCCACCACCTACATGCCCATCAATTGAACAATTAATTGGTGAAAAATTGGAGCAATTGAGGAGAATTTGTGATGTTTATAAGACAATCCCTCGATTATCCCAGATAAAAAACACATTGAAAGAAATAATTAAAGATATAGAAACCCTCTCCACCCAACATAATCCCATTCTTTCATGGCGAGAAACCACGAGGGAATATTACTTTGATGAATTGTCTTACAAAGAGGTGAAAGATCTCAAAATAAAAAAAATCCCAAATAGCCTCTTTATTTGTTAACCCCCACATTGGTCTTCCAGTTAATGTTAATAAAACAAAAATTTCTATAAAATGGTGCATGAATAAGGACATTGTAGATAAATTTTGGAATCGTTGGTGGATGGTTTTTGATAAACCACCCAAAGACAATATTGATGTACCATTTTAATTTATTAAAAAATTATACATTGAGTTTGTGTTAGGGCAACATGCCAATTACTTTGACATTAAGCCCTTCTAGGGAATTAGTGGAGGTATGCCACAGGATAGACCAGGGGTAGTTAGAGTAGTCCAGGGCCCATATTTTTCCCCTCCTCCCCTTCTTTTGCCACCTCCAATACATCTTCCAGATATTATCAAGGATGCAACCACACAAACTATTATGGCTATTTACTCTTTGAGTGATCTTTTGGTTTCCCATACTGCTACAGTAGCTCAGCCACATGCTAGTGATGTTGGCAATGGATTGAGTGTTGTTTCATCATCCTCCTCAGGTCCACATATCTGTGTGCCACCAGATATGCTTGGGTCCTCTTGTACAACCCGCTAAGCATCCCTTCGAAACTTTTTATTTTGACTTCCATGATGCAGACAATATAGCAAATCAAATGTAGGGGATTGGAGCACACCCTGTAGAGTCCTCTCGTTCTAGAGAGGGGGACATTGGAATAGCTACATAGGTAAGATTTAAGTTGTAATTTCATAACTTGCATTTAAAAAAAAATGAATATTAATAAGAGATAGTATCAAGTACTAATATTTATTTACATGGTCTATTTAATAGCTGATTTATGAGGAGGAGCTTTTACGAGTTACTGATAGCACCCTCAAGGCCAATTCATTTGGCCTCGACATGCACGTGGTATATATTTTTGCACTCACTCGTTTAAATTTTTTTTTGTTATATACTTGCTTGTCATTTGAATTGTCATTAACAAAATTATATATTAACTTATATGTTTATCTTATTTTTCTCTTGTAGGAAACACCTAGTGTGAGTGAGGTGCAACACTGTCTAGACTCTGGAGGCGCAATGGTAGATAAGGGAAAGGTAATTGAACTCAAATTCGATTGACTTAAGATTTTTAAGATCTTATAGTGATTATACATACATCAACATAGATTGGTAGTTTCATATACTTGTCATTTTTATGTACAGGTGGTTATGAGCTACATATTATTGTTGACAAGTGTCACAACACCTGAAGGAGTAGGTGTTGAAACACTTGAAGGAGATAAAGAAAAAGAGATGCCTAAAGAGGTATGTGTTTATTTTATTTTGTGTTTGGTAAATATGTTCCTATTACCAAAAATTGTATGCTAACTTGTATCAATTTTATGTTTTTATTCACATATATATATTGGCATTGCAAAAGTTGGTATGATTGGTTCTTTGAGAGGGGCATATTCTAGGACTCCTGACGGTTTCAAGAGACATATATATGAGGTAATCAAGATTTCAATTTTCGAGTTCAATTATAGTTCAATGTATATTTATTTTGATGTTAATTATTTGATTTTAAATTATATAATATAACTAATCTCAATTGTGGTTTGAATTTTTCTTGTGCAGTTACTTTTAGAGCCAAAGAGTGCTTCAAAGAGGCTGCAATGTTGATGATCCACTAGTAGTTTAGGATGAGATAGACATTTTGGCATGTATATTTTGAATATATATCGAGATGGCATATGTCACATTTGCAAAAAATTATTTGAGTTTGCGTTGATGTCATTTTTGTATATGGACATACACTTGATTATTGGATAGTTTGATATATAGAATTTGAGAATCAAAATAATTTGTTCCTCATGTGCATGTTTAAACTGTTCAAAAATTTAATCTTGAGCAATGGTTAAATATCAATGTACAATAGCATAAAAAATAATGGTTATATTAAATAGTTCACAATCAAAATAATTGAATAATGGTTAAATTATATCATATATTGCTTAGTTATATTAGGGTTATATTATATATTTTAAAAAAATTTGAAGACACAAACAATGGTAAAGTTTAACATTTTAACTTTAAAGTTTAAATACACAAATGTCATTGTCTCACACTAATATTTCATATTGTCCGATTATCATTACATATTGAAATTCAAAAAATATCATAGTTTTATGTTGATACACATGCCAAAGTGATGTAGAGCAGGATGGAAAACTCTCAACAAACCTAATTTGATCAGGTTCAATCAATAATTCATCCCTTACAATTCTATTTCATCAACTTTTCACAATTTCATGCTAGGTTCCTTGTAGCACTCCAAAAGTGTTTTTTCAGGGATATCTTTTAGAGAAGGTTGTCTCTCCACAAGAGTAGGACCTTTTTAGATACCCATTATTATCTTCTTAAGCATATCCCAAAGGGGAAATAGGTTGTTTCAGATCAAATCCTTCAACCAGATTCTTCTACGTTGTTCCAATAGACCAATTAGACCACATTTACAAAGAAACTACTGGGTGAATCCATAAAAGTGGTTTACAATTTGAGTGAGGAAGGAAAAATTGCAAAAAATGAACCCATGCAAAAAAAATGGTTTTTTGGGTTTGAATGAACTATTTGGTTCGAGCAAACCAAAAGAGGGTTCAAATGAACCCTAGTTTGAGTGAACCAATTAAATGCAAGGTCCCACTATTCCTGCCAAAAAAATAATGATTTTCTTTTCTGAAAAGGGGTTCAAATGAACGTTGGCTCGCCTGAACCACTCTTTTCCCACCTTCTCACCCTTTGGCACCAAAATATTCTCGAATTTTGCACTTCAAAGCTTGGGTTGTGCATGAAAATGGAGGAGACTTCACATACCCAAATGGATGATGGTAGTCCTCAGAATGAGCTATCCAACAAATATGATTTTAATATGTTTTGGTTTTATTATGTATTTGTTTTTTAAGTTTTATTAAACATCATTTTTTCACCGAAAATCAAGCTCTTTTTTCTACACATGTGGAAAAATAGTAGATTATCAATTATTTTTTTTATAAAATACGAGTGCACCAAATATCAAAGTCCTTGATCCAACAATTTTTTTTTTGAATTTTGATACATACAAAAAAAGTTATGTTGTATATGTTCTGCCTATGTTTGAATTGTAATTGGTTTGACTTCAAAACTTGATTAACGAAAAAATATTCAATAAAAAACTATGAGACGAATTGGAAGCACTAGATATCATAGTTAGAAATCTAAATTTGAAAGAATTAGAATTTTATCCTTCATGGAGAAAAATTTATGTTGTATACGGTGAGTGTCACTCCTTAAAAATGTTGTTTGCTGAAAAAAACTAGTTTTCGAAGGAGATGGAAAAAGAAGTGAAATCTGATTCCAATTTTTTTGAATTTTTTTTTTTTATAATCTATAGATAAAATTTCACAAATCATTAGTTTACATCATCTTAAAATCCTCATGGTTTAGCCGCTATAGGTGCTTGAAAGTGAAGATTTAGTTAGAAAAAAATATTTCAGTGTCCAGTTTGGCCAAACATTATAAACCAGTATTGTGGGATCACCCTACCCTTTAATCTTCCTTCCAAACTCAAAACACCATTGTAAAGTCATGACTAGGGTACATAAGCACTAAATCAACAATCATCTTCCAAAGAAACACTCACGAACACTCCAAAACTCAAAACCCTCACTTTTGACAAGTTTCAAGGGGGGTTTATGGAAAAAATCACCTCCAGACATTTCCTCACTATTTCAATGCCTTTAACACCTTCAAATATGTATTCCATTGCTTAATTAACTCTTACAAAGTTCTTCCCCAAGTGTTTTCCATCACTATCTACTCTTAACCTCCAAATTTCACTAAAAACACTCAATTTTGACAACTAGGCATCATGCCCAAACCCCCAAATGGCCACCCCTGCTCCTAAAATCATGCACACATGCCTCCTACACCTAATTATTCCATTCCACTGATTTATAGTAGAATACAATGGCTGCAATGGCCTAGAACATCTTTTTGTTACTTCAAACCCTCAAAGAGGAACTCACACAGGCAAATTCTTGAAAATGGGCTCTAGAAACCACTAGACTCAATGATATTGCACCAAACCAACTATAATTGAAATTAGATTCAGCCTATTACTAATTCCAATTCACATAATAGCAAAACAAGGTCTGTATGTGATGTACCAAGCCTGTAATAATAGAAAATACATGAAATTTGCATAGTATCTACGTCGTATTGATGATTAATCTTCAATACAAACTTTTCCTACATTGATCAAGCCTCTTGAGGCCTTTTTAAACTTGTAACCTTCAATTCCACCTCACCAAATGACTACAACTAACATTTTAACTTCTTTGACTGTTGGTATTCCCTATTTTGTAATTTTGTATTTTTGCATATGACAATTTTACAAAATTTTGCAAATTTTACCAGATTGAACCAAGAGACCCCAAAACTCACCAATTACATCAAAATCCAAACTCAAAGGACCTTATTTATGAACAAAAACATTAAGACACCCTAAGCACTAACACTTGACCCCTAATTGCAAAAGCATGGCCTAGGTGCCCCTGCACCACAAAGGATATGAGAAGCCTAGTTATGAAATTTTTTGTACACTTTCCATACATTTCGACAAGGTCAACTGCAAATATAATACATGTGACAAAATTCCTATATCATTTATGCTTTAATAGTTGTCCACTAATGCAGGGGCATCATGGGCCCGATAGGCATACATGGTGATCATTTTGGGTTTTTGGTTGATTTTGTGTTTCTTGGGTGTAATAAGGTCATCCATGAGCATTTAGAGTCATTGTCAAAAAATGTAAAAAATTGTCAAGTTGCTAAAATGTTGTCAAGCAACTTTTGCAAGAAAGTGCAAAAATGAAGTTTTATTAACAAATTGATTAAATAGTGGTTGTAAACGATTGGGATAGATGATAGGTATATAAGGAAACTCTCCCGTCTTGAGAAGGGGTTAAAATTTTGTATATAAGGACACCATCCCTCAATTGTGCATATGCTTGTTTCAAACCATCACCTCTTAAAATTGACTGGTACACTATCCCTTGAGCCAATTAGGCCACTTTTCCAAAGAAAATTCAATGGATCCTTCACTCATACTTCCAAAATTTGTTCAAACACTTTTAAAAGGTTTCAGAACCTCTGAATCAACTATTTTCATCAAGGGAAACAATCACAAATTCACCAAAGCATCAAACCCTTGTTCTAGGCCTTTTCAAGCTTTTACAATGAGGGTTATTGAAACTAGGTTCTCCAGACCATATTTCACCCTATCAAAACCTTAGAAACATCAAACTAAGCTTGACCAAGCTTATTCCATCAATTCCCAACCTTCAACATTGTCTTTTCACCAAAATTCAACTCTTACCCGCCATTTTCAAGCCAAAATTCATGAAAATAGACCTATAGTAGCAATCAAAATCCACCAAAACAACTTCCTTTATCTTAAAACCTATGCTAACATCTAACCCTACCCTAGTGCACCCATTCCACCAAGTTACAAGAAAATTTAATTGTAGAATGGGCATTTAATTCATTTTAAGTGCCTTCAACCCCTTTTGAACATGACCATAATTTGACAATATTGCAGAATATGATAATATGAGCTCAAACCGACCCCTAGATGACTTAAACATTAGAAATGGTCTATTATGACCTTATTTGATGAAAAAATAAGACTCAAACACCTCACAACCTATTACATGACCTTATTCACAAAAATGGACTTGGTGCCCCTGCACCATAAATCTCATATCAATTATCCAAAAGTGTGCATTTGTATTTGCATCATCATTATCATAGCATTAGCATGATAATTATCATTGCATTCTCATTAGTATAGCATAGAAATATCCATAGCATTGCAGTTGTAGGTACTTCATTGTAGGATCATATCCTCATCTCCATCTTAGCATCATCAATCTCATATCGATAGCTTTCATTGTAAAAACAATTCACACTGCATATCTAGCTTCGCAAGCTAGTGAGCTCACTAGCTTGCCATATGTTGCTCCTACCTTATCAAGCCTACCAAATTGGAAAGGTAGTGAGCTTGGCAAGCTAGTGAGCTCACTAGCTTACCAATTCGGTAGGGTTGAAAATGTAGGGGCAACGTATGCCTCATAGAAATGGGGACTCATGGTGACGTACATCACCCTGAGTTCCCATTTCTATTAGGCATACACTGCCCCTACCTTATCATCTACTCCAAAATACAAAGTTTAGTGGGATAACTCCTTTTCCCATCTCAAATAAATCTATAAATCTATCCTTCCAGTCGATTGAGATAACAAATATATCTTGAGGACAAGACATAGTTTGGAAAGGAGAGATGATGTGGTGTAGGGAACCATAGGCCTCCCTGATCCATGAAAGAGTCTAATGTTGTGTTTTTGGTGTTTGAGTCATGTTTTTGATTGGAAAAGGTCTATTTAGACCATGTTTAATGTCTTTGTGATGTTTTTGAGTCAATTGTAGTCGAATTGTAAAAGTTGCCAAAAGTTGCTATGTAATTTTGCATTTTTTGCATTTGGAGGAAGTTAAATAGTTAGGGGTTAAAAAGGTACTTGTAGTCGGTTGGTTTTTCTTGGAAAATCTTGAATACACCATGTAATGGTCAAACCAAAATTGTGGAGGAAATTTTGTAAGTTGAACATCAATAAAGTTTCGATGTTCTGTATTTTCCTATTGTAATTTGTTGCTACATGAGGTTGTACGACCTTGTATGGCCTAAAAGTGGTCTCAAATTGATTAGAGTTGATGTGGAATTGAATCTTCTTTCCAAAAAACTTGTTTTCATTGAATTTCATTCAATTTTTGGCATTTTAGAAGCAATTTACTCCATACTGCTTTGAAACCCTAGGTTTTGGTACTTTGAGAGAATAAAATGGAGTTTTGAGCCATTCCACTAGTGAAATGGCCTGAGAACCAGTGGAATCGAGGTTATTAGGATGTTTTTTGAGTTTGTGAAGTTTTCAGGAGTAGGGGAGGAGGTTTGATGAAGACTAGGTGATGCCCTAGGTGGAAAATCCTCTTGTTTTGGGCATAAAAAGTTGCATAAGAGTAGGGTTTTATAGAAAAGGTGTTTGGAAATAATTCTAGTTGATATAATTTTCATTTTTAGACCCCATATGACATGTTGGGTTCTTTAGAATGAATAATTGAGGATTGGAGTTGGTAGAACCAATAGTTGACCTGTCAAACAAGCCTAATTAGGCCTATAGTGAAGCGTAGTAGTAGAAAATAAAGGGTTGTGTTCCAAAGTAACCACCCTTGTAATTTTGATATTTTTTGAAGTGTCAAAAAGGGTATTTAGAACAATCCTCTTTCACACTGAAACATGTGGAATCGCTCCGAGCTACATTCAACCAGTGGAATCCCTTAAGAGTCCAAAGTGCAAAATGGCTGCAAACTTCAACATGCTCGTATTCGGCCATCATGACACTTAGAAAATTATTGTCTAATCCTATGGGATTGTGTTGGTCCAATCTAAAATAACCTCTCTTTATTTTTTCTATCTCAGAGGCCTTTTTTTGTGGTGGAAAATTTTTTCTTGGGGAAAAAGTTGTCAAATGCAAGTAGTCAAAAGTTGCAAAGTGGTGCAACTTTTGTTCTGCAACTCATGTGACCAAAAAAACTATTCTAATGTGCCTGGATGGGTACGTTTATGCTAGAAATGGTCCTCTTACACACGGAAACACATGGAATTGCTCCGAGCAACATTCAACCGATAGAATCCCTTAAGAGTCCAAAGTCCAAAATGGCTGAAAACTTTAACATGCTCGTATTTGAACACCATGATGCTTATAAAATTTTCGTCTGACTTTATGGGATTATGTTGGGCCCCTCTTCAATAAACTCTCTTGATTTTCACTATCTCAGAGGCTTTTTCCTGTAGTGGCGAATTTTTCCTTAGGGAAAAAGTTGTCAAATGCAAGTAGTTGAAAGTTGCAAAGTGGTGCAACTTTCATTTTGCAACTCGTGTGACCAAATGGACTATTTTGATGCATCTGAATGGGTATGTTTATGCTAGGCATGGTCCTCTTATGCATTGAAACATGCAAAATCACTCCGAGCAACATTCAATCGACATAATCCCTAGAGAGTCCAAAGTACAAAATGGATGCAAACTTCAGTATGCTTGTATTCAGACATTGTGACACTTAGAGACTTCTTGTTTAATCTTATCTGATCATGTTGGGCCCCTCTAAAATAACCTCTCTCATTTTTTGCTATCTCAGAGGCCTTTTCTCGTGGTGACAATTTTTTGCTTGGGGAAAAAGTTGTCAAATGCAAGTAGTTGAAAGTTGCAAAGTGGTGCAACTTTTATTTTGCAACTCGTGTGACCAAACATACTATTCCAACGTGTCTTGGTGGGTACATTTTATGCTAGGCATGGTCCTCTTATGCTTTGAAATATGCGGAATCACTCTGAGCAACATTCAATCGATACAATCCCTTCCAAAGTGCAAAATGGATGAAATCTTCAACATGCTTGTATTCGAACATCGTGATGCTTAGAAACTTCTCGTCTGATCGTATGAGATTTTTTGGGCCCCTCTACAATAGCCTATCTCGGTTTTTTCTATCTCAGAGGTCTTTTCCTGTGGTGGAAAATTTTTTCTTGGAGAAAAATTTATGAAATGCAAGTAGTTGAAAGTTTTAAAGTGGTACAAATTTCATTTTGATGTGTTCGGATGTGTATTTTTACCCTAGGAATGGTCCTTTTATGCACTGAAACACGTGGAATCACTCCAAGCAACATTCAACCGACAGAATCCCTTAAGAGTCCAAAGTGCAAAATGGCTACAAACTTCAACATGCTCGTATTTAGACACCGCGATGCTTAGAAACTTCTCATTTGATCCTATGGGATCACATTGGGCCCCTCTTTAATAACCTCTCTTATTTTTTTCTATCTCAGAGGCCTTTTTTGTGGTGGCGAATTTTCTCTTGGGGAAAAAATTATCAAATACAAGTAGTTGAAAGTTGCAAAGTGGTGCAACTTTTGTTTTGCAATTCGTGTGACCAAATGGATAGTTCTGACGCATCTGGATGGGTACATTTACGCTAGGAATGGTCCTCTTACGTACCAAAACACGCAGAATCACTCTAAACAACATTCAACTGACATAATCCCTTAAGAGTCCAAAGTGCAAAATGGCTGCAAACTTCAGCATGCTCTTATTTGGACACCTCGTGATGCTTATAAAATTTTCATCTGACCTTATGGGATCATGTTGGGCCCCTCTACAATAACCCCTCTTGGTTTTCACTATCTTAGAGGCATTTTCCCGTGGTGACAAATTTTCCCTTGGGGAAAAAGTTGTCAAATGCAAGTAGTTGAAAGTTGCAAAGTTGTGCAACTTTGATTCTGCAATGTGTGACCAGATGTACTATTCTAACATGTTCAGATGGGTACATTTACGCTAGGAATGGTCTTCTTATGCACCGAAACATGCGGAATCGCTTCGAGCTGAATCACTTCATATGGGTACGTTTACGCTAGGCATGGTCCTCTTACGTTCAACCAAATGAATCTTGTGGGAAGTAGAGTTAAATTTCTTTTGGCATTGATTTGGGATGATTTCATTAAGATTTGTGGTTTTTACAAGATTTTTATTTTAAGCGGGTTAAGAACCCTGTTTTAAGGGTTTGAAGGCACTAAAAAGTGGATTGAACACCCATTCCACCGTTAGATATCTCTGTAGCTTGGTGGAATGGGTGGGTTAGGGTAGGATTAGATGTCTATGGAGTTTTTTTGAGTAGGGAGGGTGTTTGGTTGAGTTTTTGATGCTGCCCTAGGTGAGTTTCCTTGAGTTTTACTTGAAAAATGATGGCTAAGTATGAGATTTTAGAAAAATTGCATCGTTGAAGGTTGAGAGATGATTTGCTAAGCATGTTTAGGCATATGGTAATGTGTTTGAGGTTTTTTTAAGGTGATATTGGTTTGGGAACGTTGAGTTTCAATAAACCCCCCTTGAAACTTGTCAAAATTGATGGTTTTGGGAATAGGTGACTTGGTGAGTGTGTCCCCTGAGAAAAGTGGTTGATTTTGGCTATTTGTAGCCTGGTAATGATCATGCAATAGTTATTTAAGGTTGGAAACATGTTTAGATTGGTTATGCTTTGTAAAAGTGGCCTAATTGGCCAAGGAGGGCAGCATAGCAACAAGGTAGTGAACTGTTTGACAAGATTCTTTGGTAGACATGTATGAAAAATGTGGTAACATAGAAAAGAAAATGAACTATTTGAAAAAATACCTCAAAGAAATCCGGTCTCATAGAATGCCATGATAATAAAATGCAATTGACAGCTGCTCCTAGTTATTAGTTATGCAATGTGAAGTAATTGCATAACTGCTTAGGTTGACTTTGTAGAAACTATATTGTAATGAAAATTTTGTCATCTATCAACATCTAGTTATTAGTTATGCAATGTGAATTTTTTTCATCTCCATATATTGTGGAAGTACCTTTCAATTTCATTTTTTTAAAATTAATTAAGCATTAGATGTAAACAAAATCTATAATGCCCCGCCAATTAACCCTAAAGGAAGTTGTAATTAACGACTTAAGTGAACCAGTTTTTATTTTTATAAAGTGTAATAACATACACATTCACTTACTAATTAACAACAACCTCTAAGGCTACAAGGTTAGGATTACTTAAACCCACACATACATCTTACATAAACCATAACAATAAATACTTTATGAAATAAACATCATACATCATAAGAATACCATATAACATAACAAGATGAACATCCAAGATACAATCTCATAAACATTAACTTAATCCAATAGTTACATCCCTCATTCCCTATAATATAAAACTTTTGCTCTTTCAACTTAATTGAAATAATTAAACAAGTATCTTCAATCTACAAATACAAGAAATACTAATTTAAACAATTTAAATCAATTTCAATGTTTACTTCTAAAACTAACATCAGTTCTCTATTAACTGGATTCCTTTCGTTTTCCAACTAACTCAAATGATTTAATTATTTAATATAAAATACCTTTTTCCTATTAAACTGAATTATGCATACTAATCAGTTCCAATAAAAATATTTCTTTCAGATACACAACTAACTCTTCTAATTTCTACAATTCATTATATCGATAAAACTGAATTAAGAATTCATCTTTTCAGATAGGGGAGAAATTACACTAATATTTAATTCTCTAATTGCTCTTAACAAAATAAGTATTTTCAACTATAACTCAAAACATTTCGCTTTAAATTAAATAACCAATTGCCCTTGCAAATTAAATCATTATAAAATTAATCAAATTAACATTTGGTCTCTTCCATAACTTATTGTGTTAAAATAAGATCAATATTTGGACTATAACCCAATATCATATATATATTTTTCCAATTAAATCAAATTAATAATTGGACCTTTTACACATGAATTTAAATTTCACAATTAAATCTTAAATTATGCATTTTTTAAATCAGATATTTAACTCCTTCAATTAAACTTTAACATGCCATTTTAAAATAAACAAATAATTAAAATAATATACAAATAAATATAATATTTATTTCCACTAATCTAATATACAAATTTTATTTAAAATAATATAAATAAATATAATACTTTAATATTATAAATTATAATATAAAATATTATTAAATAATATTTAAATATTATAATAACAATACATAAAATATTAATATTTATAAATATCAATTTATTATTATTTTATTATTAGAGCAGCCATGGGAAAATAACTTAACAACAGTCTCGTGTTTCAAGCATAACTCAAAAACTACGATCTGGGTATTTGCGATTTTTTTACAGGGATAAGAAAATTCCAAGGTGCAGAAACCCTTTAAATTTTCTGACAACCTAGTTTGTGTAAGAGGAGTTATATGCGACACAACCAGACCATTTTACCATGAAAAATATAACTACCCTGTGGATTTTAAAATCCAATTTTTAATAATAAACAGAGGGTTTCATTTTCTAAAAATATTGCTCAATCTCTATGTTTGAATCCAAAACAAAATAATCGATTTCCTCAAACAAATTAAATTGAACTGAGGTTTTCACAATTTTCACTCAAGAATTTTCACAAAACAAAAGCTGCAAATTTATTTGATTCTTTTCTTCTAACAACAAATTTATTTTCTAAAATAGATTTAACAAACAAATATTTAATCACTACTATTTTAAAAACAATCAAGAACAATAAAAACACAGAAGAAAACCTAGCTCAAGAAGCTACAGGAAGAGATGAATTTCTGTTACAAGCCTCCTCCAAAGATTTCTTGAATTTTCTTCAATCATCCAATGAATCCAAACCAAAACCCAACAAATGCAAACAATCTTTCCTCCAATCAATTCTACAATCAAACTTTCTTCAAACCCTTCCTTTGTGCAAATTTTTCCAAAATTTATTCTTTGCTGTAAAAATGAATTTCTCTTAAAACTTTTCTGCCATCAAATTAAAACATGTATTCTTTATAAATCAAAAATACCTAATACAACCCTAATTCACATTACATGCAAATTAGATATTAATTTCAATTTCAATTTTTACAACCCTAATTCACATTGCATGCAAATTAGATATTAATTTCAATTTTTTTTAAAACCCACTTTTAATTTAAAATGCAATTTGAAATAATAAATTAATTTTCAAAGTTGAAACTCATTTCCCAAGTAAACATTTAATTACAATTTCTAATTTAATTCCCACCCGATGAAATTAAATTCCAAAATTAATTTTAATTCTTTTATTTCTTTTCATTTTCCTACATCACGTTCAATTAATTAATTTAATTATTTAATAACTAAATTCAACTCCCTTGGATTAAATTTAATTAATTAAATAAATTAAATATAATTAATTAATTTAAATATAAAATTTTATTCACATTACATTATTTAAATTAAACAATCATCAACATGATTTAAATGCAATTATTCTAAATATCTATTTCCAAATCAAGAATCCTTTAGAATTAAATAACATTAAAGCAAGACCGACAATGACTTGACAAACACGACTGACGACACACTAAGGCTAGGGTGTAAACTTGACACAAGTTACCTAGCTACTATCTCCCGTTCAACTTAACCGTTGGATTGACACGCTCAAACCTATGAAACCAGGTGGAGTCGATGTCATGTACCTGCAATCCTACAACCAAGTAAACATCATACAATATATCCAACATATAATACACACCGTGAAGGAGGAATCACAGATTCGCAGGGCGCTCGCAAGCGAGTGATGCGAACCCGTCTTCTTCACCAATACACTCATCGAAACTGACACTTCCATCATAATCCAATAATCTCTTAATAACATCTCATGTTAACTTTACAACATCATTAATCCATTACAGCATGAGAAACACTAATTAGGTCAACACATCACACAATAATAGTTGTCGCTCAATAGTAGCGATCAAAACATCATAACAAAATGTATCTAGTATCAAAGTAACTGCAACCAAACATAACATAAAGCAAACCGAATAAGGAGCAAAATGGAGGGGTATTACAAAATCCATGCCTACAACATTCAAGCATACAATTTACACAATATGCATGATAACATCATTCAAGAATGGTAGTAGCAAAATAAGATTTTTTTAAATCAAAAAGCTGTAAGGCTATACAATGATATATATTGATAAAATTATATACAATATATCCAAAAAACCATACAAGCTTAGTACAAAGGAGCCATATGGACATAAAATGTCACATATATATCGATAGTACAAAACATATTTTCCAAAATGCCACATAGGAATACAAAAAATGACCCTAATACATAGTCATTTCCCTCTAGGGGAAAGAAATAGATCACGTGCTACCTTCAAAATTCGGCTAGATGGAGTGACTGTTGGTTCTCTTTTCTTTTGAACACGCTCACAAGCCCTCCTCTCTTCACTTTGGACATTAAAAATATGGTTTACCATAGTAGAAAAATGTGTCAGTAATAAGACTAAATGAAAATAGATTGAAGAGAATTCACTGTTTGGATAATAGATAGAAAAAGTGTAAAAAGATGCATATGGAACTAAAATATTTGAAAATATTGTATCCATATCAGAGCATTACCTTAATTTCAGCTTCTTAAACTATTACATTAGTTTCATACCCACGAATTTGCGGTCATGCCTATCTTAGCCTGCTCCCCACATGAACATAAATTCAATAAGATGACAAAATTTCAAACATGAAGCAACATTGTGACAAATTCCAAATCAAATGTAAGGTAATAGATTACTCTATCTATTCCAATTGATTACTATGTCATACAAACACATACAGATCCATACAAAAGCATTTTAAAGACTGTAATGTATGAAAATACAAAGAAAAAGAGGCTTAAACAACACATTCTTCTTTCTTCACTTTTCACAACCCCTCAATTCAAGTTGGGAACACATATTTATGACCAAAACAACTATCCTAACTATCCCATCAGCCAACCAATTAGTTTTTGCAAGTATTAAATGAAGAACACTAATGAACTTAAGCATAATGAACCTAAGCATTGTACCTTTCATTCTTGAATATGCTATTCAAGTGTGCCTAAAGGGTCATCTCTTTGCTTAAGTGTATCCAATGTTGCTTCATGATCAACATTAATAAGTGTTCATAGTTGTTTTGTCTTTGGTTTGGCGTGATGCTTCAATGTATTAACATTTGTTGCTATAACAAGGTGCAAATACATGAGAATGGTTTTATGTTTCTCGTAGTCTTCAAATGTAGGTATGCCATTCTTTCTAATCATGTATTTTCACAACCAAGTTCTTGCAAACACAATTGAACCTGCAGGATACATGAACCCATCATCATCTTCCATTGGTTGTGTTAGCTTATGCTTTACCTGCACACATCAAGCCAACCAATAGTCTGATCTCTCTTCATTCCCCTACGGTGCAACAACTACAAAAACATGTCCTGGCTATAGTAGATCTGAAAGACGATCGTAATAAACTGAACTTTCCATTATGTCATTTAGCATGGATATTGTTTGAGATAAAGGAGTTAGATACTATGGAACCCATGTATCCACCCACTCACTTGACTAGCATTGATCCCACTCGCACTGAATGCAACTCTAAAAAAAACAAGCCAACTCTCGTGTCCAAATGGTCCATGTTATTGTATTTGAGCTTCAAAATGAATGCATCTTTGAAGAATCTTTGATTGTATGACAATCCAATCTACCTCCCACTGTACCCTCCTCAACCAACCAAAAGAATTTGTGCACTATTGAATCAAGTGTCCCTCCCTATGACAATGATGAACTACACCAATCAACAATAGAACATGCATCACTGTATTTTTCTCCTGAAATCTTCAATTTCTCCTTAACTAGAGTTGTCTTTACACATGCACCTGCTCCATCATGCTCCCCTTTTCCATGCCCAACTTAAAAAAACTCCAACTATGAGGTACACCCCTCTCTACATGCATTCTATTCAACCAATAAAACATACGAGCATTCTTGAATTGACATATGCAGTTATCTGACCAAATGAGATATTGGCCCATTGCTATATCATGCTCCTGCATGAACTCAAAAAAATTCTCAAAAAAATGTTGGACATATTCGAATGAGTGAGATCTATCATCACTTATATAAAAATGATACTCTTTGATTATCTTTTGATCCTCTTTTGTACTATCGGGTGCATGTCTATATGTTATGTGGAAAAAAATAACAATCTGAATGGAATTTTAATACTAAGATTGTACCTCAGTTTTTGGTTGCAATGTGTAGTTTTATTCAAAATCAACCACTGATATAATAGTGCCAATTGGAAAAGAGTCCTTACACATCCTGAATTTTTGATCCAACCACTAAGACCTAGGCTATGCCTTGCATACTTGTAGAAAAGATTGTCCTTAAAATCTGAAATAAAACCAACAACACTACATTCTTTTGTAACCAACTCGCATCTAGAACCTTCACCTCCACTCTACAAATTATATTTGACTATCTCATATCTCTTTTTCTCAACAAGCTTCTTTCCAAATTCATGGTCAAAACCCTCATGAAAACATTGAACAAAATTTGACAAGCCACCACATTGTGAGCACTTCACACTTAAACAATCATTTCTATAGAAAAGGCGACCATCATCTCTAGAACATAAAAATAGATCTAGCAAGTCCCGTGATGATTTCAGAAGATGCATTGCACCACACTCTTGCAACATTTCATTAATATGCAAAGTAGAATGGATATAGAATAATAGTTCATGGTACATTGAAAACTCCACATGGTATTTGCAACAAGTATTACGAATTTTAGGAGGCACGCGATAAAATGGCTTCAAACCTTCAAAATTCCTTTGTGAGATTTCCATATTTGGATGTGTTTCAATAAATATTTTGAACAAAATTGTTTGGCTTGATTCCAAGAAATGTTTAGGATGCGGTGTACGGTCTCGATTGTCAATTCTTAACTTTAATGTTCATCCTTTGCATTGGGTGATACTCTAGAGTTATCATGCCAAAATTGCTGAATTACCTGCTTTACATTATCAGTTAGTTTCTTATCAGCACGTGGAAGCCTCCCAGAAAAGCCCATGTATCATTTTGAAGAGGATCATCTATTCTTTCTCTTCTTGCAAGTTCTCTATCCAAATTTTTATGATTTATGCCAAAATCAATACAAATTTGTCTCATAAAGTGAGACTTTTTCAATTGATGGCTTACTAGGATGGTTGTAGTGACTCTCCGAGCAACTCTCTTATCTTTTTCCTTGTTATTTTTTCCAATAGACTTGAGACCATTAAATTTTTTTTGGTCTTCTTGTTCACACGAATCTTCAATTTGGCTAGCAAAGGTCTCATCTTTTGTATCTTTAGAAATTGTACAAAAAATTGGCATTGCTCGGTCAATGTCTTATTGCTAAAATATTGGTTGAAAATTTGTGTAGCCCACAACCAAATGGTTCGTGTTGACCTCTTGCCTTCAAAATTGTTTATAATGTTCTCATAAATTTCAAGTAACCATTTAGGGGTTCTTGAAGGTCTTGAATTTGGAATATGTCTTTATTCATTTCGCATGTAATTTTGTGAAACATAATTTACACTTGGTTCAATATTATGTTCAACATCTTCAATTCCAATATTTTCACCTTGAACATTTTCAATATCAATTTCAATAATTTCATTCCCAATTTCAATATCATGTTTAACATATTCAATTCCAACTTTTTCACCTTGAACATTTTCAATATCAATTTCAACATTTTCATTCCCAATTTCAATATCATGTTCAACATTTTAACCTTGAACATGTTCAATTTCCTCTTCACTTGAAAGACCAAAGGGTTTAGGTTCACCAATATTTGACAAACCTTGTCTTCTCTTCCTATGAATTTCTCTATCTCTTTGTGTATATGCTTCAATTTGTTATTTTGTAAGCTTTCTCTTATATTTTTTCTTTCGACGATTGTTGCTCCCCATTATACCTCCAAAAAGATTCTAAAAAATGATTGCTTATGACAAATTTGAGTAGAAGATGCTCCAAAAAGTTTATCTTTGTCTCTTCCAATTTTAAATTGCATTTTTGTTGCCTACAAAGCCTACATACAGAATGTAGGGTCCATTGGGATGCCCAAAATGACCCACTTGGGGTTTTTCTATGGCCCACAAATCTGATCTGATTTGAAAAACATTTCAAAATGTATTGTAATGGTAATATTTTCATGTTATAAATCAAATATCCAATTTCTTTACACATAAACCCAAGAGTAATTAGTAGAGAGAGAGAGAGAGAGAGAGAGAGAGAGAGGGGGAGAATTAGAGGGGAGGGAGAGGTAAGAGGGGAAGACAGGGAGAGGGAGAGGGAGAGGGAGAGAGAGAGAGGGGGGAGAGAAGAGATAGAGAGAGAGGATAGGGGGAGAGAGAATATATTAAAATAAACTATAAACTATTTATTGCATTTTTAAAATCATATATTATAAACTATATTACATTTTAAAAATCATATATAAAATATATTAGATATCTAATTAAATCAGATATTCGATACAAATCGAATATCTTATATTTTTGACACAAACCTTACTACCTAGGGGTTAGCCTTGGGCTTGCTTTGGAATTTGTCTAGGGCATGCCAACCCTAATAAGTCAACACAAAAGACATGTTTAAAAACTTACCTTTCTTTTCTAGACTTCGCCCATGTGGCTGATGACCTTTTTTTACCCAAAATTGATGAAATGAAAATGGTTTTTAAAGGAGATTCTCATCTTTCCACCAATATAAATTATTCTTTACTTTGAATTTAATAAATAATTATTATTCATTTTCTATTTGAATTACGACTAAAGTCCTGATTGATAGGCTAATTGAAAAATATCTATAGTTTTCAAACGGTATCACATTTTTTGAATCCGAAACATGCGTCACATTCTATGCTTCACATACTATAGGATTAAAAAAATGAATTTCATGAAGTTTTGACCAAGTTAAGGTGGTCAGACATATGAGTTTTTAAATTTTTAAAAAGTTGTAATAAAAAAATCATAATTAATTATTTACTTGGAAAAAAATTATAAAAAAATATGCATCACATTGGGACATGATTCCTCTACTTATATCTAAAATATTATAAAAAAAATTATCATTTTATTGTGGTTAGGGTGGTCAGACAGACACATACTTCTTTTTTTTCCCTGAAATTTAAGTACTACTGCATTGAAATCTCAAATTTTCACTGAATAGATTTTTTTTTAAGAGAAACCTAGTAGTTTAGAAACTACATTCGATTTTCTACAGATTCTATTCTTACATATTTTTGAAATAATATGGATAACTTATTCGAATTTTTATGTCAAGTTGCCTAACTCTGATTTTTTTGAATTTTCATTGCCACTTAAGGGCCAATTTTTTCCATGATGATCTTGCACATACCCAAAGAGGACCGATCATACCAAGGACCATGTTGCAAGATTTCTTGGACATGACTAACCTTCGCAAATAAAAAAATAAAAAAAGCTTTGGTCAAATTCTGGACCATATCAAGGTGGACCGCATGAGGGACCTAAGATTTATGGACACATTATTTTAGCAAAACTTTAGGGGGATTCCTCCCAACAAAATAAAAAACAAGAGTATATTGTTCTAACCAATGACATGAAGTATCAAATTCAAAGATGGGAAGGACCACATCCATAAGGGAATTAAAAGGCTTACCTCGTGGAATACCTTCAAAATAAATTTTTGGGGTTGCTTGTTTGGAGGAGGAGCCATTGTGTAGAGTTGTCAAACCACCAACACCAACAAGAATTTCTAGGTTGGAGTTGGTTGTAGGAATAATAAAATAACTAAAAACCCATATTAAATGTGTTCATACAAAGCAAAGAAATGAAATATCCTATGCCTAAGGCACGATATGACATAAAGGACACCAAAGATGACCGTAGAAATAATAAATCCATGCATAAATCATTCACCCCCTAATGCTCTCTCCATTACAATATTTGGATTTTTTATTTAGAGGATGAGTTTAGATTGTATGTATGTTTTCTCACTTCAAGTTTCAAGTGTTGAGGAGTACTGCAAGTCTGGTTTTTAATGTTCTATATTAAGACTATGTATTTAGACTTTGCAAAATATGTTGGGTCAGTGTCTATTTATTTGCACCAAAATGAAGAAGCATTATATTGTGAAAGAAGTGTATGAGAATAATTTTTCAATTCATATAATTATTTTAAAGTGATCCACATGATGTTATTTGGTCTCTCTGATACTGCTTTAGGTTTGGACCTAATGTATAGAAGGTTAAGTGTTTGCTAGGCCAACTTGGTATGTTGAGATGATTGTGCTAGGTATTTGGAAGTGTGCGCCAATGTGGATATGTGTGCTAAGGTAAAATAGGTCTTTATTATCTCTTGGTTTGAACCAATTTTGATTTCTACTTATCATAAATTTCTCGGGACTTGACAATCATGGTCGCTACATGTTTCATATTATACATTTCATCTTGATTGAAAAAGATAATTTTTTTTAAGATTGCAAAGGATATAAATAAAATATAAATTTTATTGTAAATTGTATGTGAGTGTGTGAGTATATGAGGAGGTATGTGCAAGTGTGCATGTGAGTTAATGTGTGTGTGGAAGTGTGTTGAAGAGAGCAAAAAGTTGAGAAGAGGTGTTATATGTTAGTGTGAAAGATGTTGATGGTGCAAAGCTGCTTGGTGGTGAACCCCCCTTTGTCTTTAATCACACCCCTATGACACCTTATTTCTTATCTCTTTCACCAATTTCATCCTTAGATTGAGATATCTAGGGTTTCCTTGAATAAAACTTGAAGGAAATAGGTGGAAGAACCCTAATCCCCCTTTAGTTCTTTCTCCCAAAACATAGAACGACTATTTTTCATCATTTCATTTTGGTGAAACTAGCCTTTAGAACACCTTATTTTATGATTTGGAGTACATCATAGTCCTAAATATAGCTTGCATTAGCTTTGCATTATGTTTTTAATTAGTTAATTTGCATCTAGGGTTTCCAAATCTTGCATTAGTGAAAGTGAATATAGGTTGCATTTTTTCCTCTTGCATCATTAAATTTCATTTAAAATCTATAATTACACATTGTCTAGACATCTTTCAAACCAAGAAACCTAACATTCACTTAGAATTTGTTGAAATTAGTACAAAAACCCTAATATGGGACTCATACGCCCCTCTGGGCGATTTAGTCCTAGTACATGTGGTTTTAATTGATTTCTAGGTATTTTGTGTGGACTATTTTTCAACATTTAAACCCTATAAAGACCCTAACTAGGAATCATACGCTCCTCTGGGAAATTTAGTCCTATGTTAGATCTGAAACTATATTTTATAGTGTTAAAAACTTTATTTATGTGCTTGTGTTTGTTGTGGTTAGATTTTTTCTATAGTTTATTGAGTTTGCGTTTCATTCATTTCATTGCATCTAGCTTAATTTGGTTCATTTCGTGCATTGCATAATTTCAAAACTGCATTCTAGGTTATTAGATTACATTTCATCATGGATGTGTGCTTTGGTAAGCTTTGGATTTCCTTGAAATCATTAGTGGATGAATCAAGATGTGCTTTTGGAAATGACCCTAATGAAATTGAACTCACTCATGCTCAATAAAATCCTAATGCATATCCTCCTTGTGGTGTTGACATCATTGGAGAAGATTATGACAACATGAAAAAACTTCATAAACAATTTCCTTAACAACCTTGAGACTAATGCACCCTTTTACCCTTCTATGAAACAACCAACACAACTTGAGATGTTTAAGATACAAGCTGAGCCTAAGTTCCCTATAATAGGTGAATAATAAAACAAACACTCAACAATCCTATGTTAACAAAGTGACCAACACTTCTATCAATTTAGAAGAGACATATGGAAAAGGATTCACAATTTTAAGTAAACAAGGATGTGATATAACAAGTGAGCATGAAATTCATCAACTCTTAGAGAAAATACCAACTGAAGATACCAAAGGGTCAATATATGAAGATCCTCCTCTTGGCATAAGTATCCTCCTTCCTAAAGAATAACCAATTCCTTGTAACAATGACAGGGATGATAGGATTTTTTTAGATCCTCTTCATCAACATCTAACTCAAGAAAGTGGTGAATCTAGCAAGCAACAAAGGCCTTACAAACTAAAGAAACTACAATTCCCTTGTCCACCTTCTACAACTGAAAGAAATTTACATATACTTCTAAGCCAAGGACTTATTACATTACCACCCATGTGAGAAAATCAATTTCCAAATCCCAAGAACACAAAAACATCACATTTTCGATATCGTAGAATTTTTGGACACAATACTGATGAGTGTCATTCTTTAAATCAAATATCTATAAATTTTGATATCATAGAAATAATCCCTTAAAGCATGTCCTTTTTCTCCTTGTCGTGTAATGGTTGTAGGATCATAATATTATCACAATTACATGCCTTATATTCATTGTATATCATTTCAAAATGCAAGGAGCTCTTTCTCATCACCTACCTCGGCTCATTCTTGTCTTGCACATAGTGTGAGCAAGAATTAGATAGCCTTGTCCTAGTAAAGCATTTGTTGTTGTCACTTTGTCTAGTTGTCTGCCTTTCATATATGATGAGCAAGATTGGGATGCAAATGACCTACTAATAGGCTAACTTGCATGTGCCTTACTAGTCTTTTGCATTATTTTATTTTTCATTTTATGTGTGTGATTCCATGTGCATACTGTGATCCCCCGTTCTGTTTTGTTTGATGTATCTCTCTCTTTGTGAAATTCCTCTATTTGTCCCTACATTCTTCTCTATGTCATAAACCTTTATCTTTTCTTTTTCTTGTGTTTTCCTTTTGGGTATGACACAAGACATCGAGACATTTAGGTCTCTTCTATGTTCACCCAAAAAAATTTCCTTTATCTTTTAATTTGTCTTGTGTTTACTTTTTGGGGATGATGCAAGGCATCAAGATATTTAGGTCTCTTCCATGTTGACTCAAAAAAAATTCCTTTATATTTTCTTTGTCTTGTGTTTTCCTTTTGGCTATGACGCAAGGCATTGAGAAATTTAGGTCTCTTCCATGTTGAAACAAAAAAATTTCTTTGTTTTTTCTCTCTCTGTGCCATTGTTCCTATTCCATGAGTATTCGAGGAATGATGACAGTTCCGAGCTCTCCAACAAAATTGTAGAAAACACATACTAACCCCAAATCCATGGATCCCTTATGTGATTTTGGGAATTAATTTTGTGGACAACCATTTTTCATGATGTAGCTTTATTTGGAAACATATGAATTGGAATAGGGCTTTCCAAATAAGCTCTCATGTCCTCTTTATTGTTAGCATTTATCATTTGCTACTTTAAAGTAATTTATCACAACATGGTGTTTAACAATTTATTTAAAGTGGGGGTATACATTGGCATCATTCTTTTTCAATTCATATTTCATTGTGTAGTCTTCTTACGTCATGTGATGTTTCTTTCATTTTGTGGTGATATTGGGTGTGATGTCCTTCGAGAGCATGATCTCTCTTAGCATGTTATATTCCTCTTAGTGGCTTGATGTGACACACTGCATCCCCTAAGTTTTGGATCTTTTATTCTTCGATTGGTCCTCTCTTGGGGACATTAGGCATGATGTTCCCTAAGTTACGACATTACATGAACTAAGAAAAACTCATTTGAATGCACCTTACACTATTTTTGATTTACAATATCTATCATATGGCCACTTTGCATAACACATTTTTCTTGATTGTGGAGCCATCTTGTTTGTTCATGGGTGTTAAGCATACACAGATTTGCTTGCCTCATGGATCTCGCTATCATGTTGTGTTGTGTCTTATCAAATTTATCAGGAGGTATAGATTTGGTATGGTTGTACGTATGGGAGTTGAACTTAGGCATGAATTTCCCATAGCCACTTGCTTGTCTATGTGAGCGCATACTGGCCATGTGCGTATATGTCTCACTATAGGCTCACCTAGTGGATGGCCTGAGGTTCCACTAGCCCTTGTGAGTGTGTGTTTGGTTTGCATAGTGGACATCATGTTCCACTTGTAAAATTTTTTTTGACAAAAAACTTAGATCTGATCCACAGCGTGTGGGACAAATGGTCAAAGCTTGATCCACCCTCCTTTTTGTTTCTATTTTCCCTTTTTATTTTTGTCTTTGGTAGTGTATGCTTGTGCCTTGTTGTTGCTCCTTAAATATCATTTACATGTGATTTATTTTGTGCCTATGTTGGTTTTCCATAGGATCTTGCTCTTGGGGGCTTGATCATCCCTCTTGATCATTTATTGTCCTATCTCACTAGCATTGGTATGCTTTGACCCCTCTTGATGTGAATTTATCTACTTTAGTGTGAGTTTGAAGAAAGTTATTTTCCTCACTAAAGTGGGGGCTAAATAATTGTATCCCTTTACATTTTCACAATTTTTTGGGCCCTCCCTACTAAAATTGGGCTTCTTTATGCCTTATTTGGCCCTATTCTGCATCCACAAGCCTTATTAAATGCATCTTTCTGAGGATAATCTTGACACATATATCAAATGAATAATCATAATTTAATGTTTTTGGATTGTATGAACTAGATTTAGTGATCTAGGGCTCATACACCACCTTGGGTGTATGGGTCCCACCTAAGTTTCGGGGCCTGGTCCTGAATCTAGCATAGAACTTAATATTTCTTGAATTTTTTGTCTGAGATTAATCTATTGGGGCTCATACTTCCCAACTGGCATATGAGTCCCACTTAGCTTGGACCTATTTTGAATTCAATTTCTTGGTGATATTTTTGTCTCCTAGATCCAATGTTGGCTTGTAGTGTTGTAATTTTGAGAAATTTGGCATAAACAAGTATAAATACAAGGTTATTTCACATATTTTATCCCAATACTTTTTGAGATCAAGAATTATAACAATTTTTTTATTACAATAATATTCAAGAGAGCATTTAAGAGTGATTATCATGTGTTTTGGAGCTACTTTCAATATTCAAGCATCATGTCAAAGTCATCATGCATCATGTTTGTTTTTGAGCTAACATTTATGATGTAGGTTCTTATGATTCAAGCAAGCATTCAAGTCAAGATCTAAAACATAAAATCAAGAGTCAAGATCTACATTCATGCTAGCCATTACATACAAGACTTCAGCCTTTTGTTCAAGTGTTTGGTGAGTTACAACATAGCATATTGTTCATTCATCATTCCTTCATTCTATTTCATTTCATTTCAAGGTTTGATTACCAAAACAAGGTTTGACCAAGGAAAACCTCTATCCACTAATAAAATAATTGTTTTCCCTCTTTAATGTGTGATTTATATATTTAGGTTGAAGATCCACTGAAGAGTAAGTTTGGAGAATATTTTCAAGTTGTCAAAGTTGTCATCTACATTGCAAGATCACTGAAAGTCATCTACAAAGAAGAATTTAGTGTTTCAGACTCAGAGATCTACAAGGAGAGAAGCTATAGCAGATCACTAGAGGATATCAAAGTTTTAGATCAACCTTGATAATTGGAATAAATCACCACTTGTGGTGTATGATTCCCACTATACCCGATTTCAAGCATTTTCTGTAGATCCTAGTTTAATAGTTCCAAATTTCATATTCAGCTCGAAACCCTAAGCTAGGACTAAATCACCCCTACTGACGTATGAGTCCCATTGTCCATTAAAAGTTTGATTTTTGAGAGTGCATAACTTGTTTGAAGAAACTTCATTTTTCCTAGTGCCCCTCTATCCTTTCTCAATTCATTATTCTGACTTTCAGTTTCATATCCTAGGTTGCATAGTTAGATTTGCATTTCATTAGCATCTCCTTCTTTCCAAGCCTTTCCTTGGTGGTGAATCCCTCTATTTTTCTTTAATCACACCCCTAGGACACCCTATTGCAAATATCTTTTAGCAATTCCATCCTTAGTCTGAGATATCCAAGGTTTCCTTGAATGAAAATTGAAGGAAGTAGGTGGAGGAACCCTAATCCCACTTTAGTTATATCTCCCCAAACATAGAATGACATTTTCATCATTTCACTTTCATCTACAATAAGTATGGTCATAAGGCTATGAATTTGGTGCAAGGGCACCTAGTCTTAATGATGTAAAAGGGGGTCAATATTAATTTTTTGTGATATTAGGTCAATTTTTTCTGTTATACATTCCATTAAGACCACGTTTCATGTTTTTGATCATGTGGGGTCAGTTTTGAGTCAAGTTGTCAAGTTTTACAAAAAGTTGTAAAGTTTCTCAAGCATTTTTTGCATTTTTGGGCTTATGTGGAAGTTGAACGGTCAGATGTTTGAAAGAAAATTTGGAACCATTGGTTTTCATTGGGAAATGTTTAAATATGCCTTGCGATGTTCAAGGAAAGTTTATGGTGATGATTTAGTGATCAAGAAATAAGATAAACTCTAGTTTTTTGCATTTTCTAGTGTTCTCTTGCTGCTACAGAAGATTGTACGGCCCCGTACGACCTAAAAATTAACTAATTCTTATTAGGATTGATGAAGGAGTGAATTAACTCTCATTTCTTTTGTTTTCATCTATTTTCATTAAGGTTGAAGGAAATTAGTCCTTTTACTGAAAATAGCCAAGAAACCTTAGTTCTTGAGGGTTTGAGAGAAGAAACATGAATTAAAGCCCATTCCATTGGTGGAAAAATATGATAATCAATAGAATGGAATTAGATAAGTTTTTTTAAATTTTTTTAGGGTTTGAAGGAGCAAGGGATGGAGTTAGGGTTGAGTTTGATGCAACCCTAGCCAAATATCACCATGTATTAGGCTTAGGTGATTAGGTAGACATAGGGTTTTGTTGTAAGGTTTTTTGGTGATGGTTATAGTTGATGAAATTTGTGTTATCAGGCCCCATGTGGCATTATGGAAGCCTTGGAGTGAAGGTTTGAAGTTTGGAGATAGAATTTCATATTCTTGCTTTGTTGTTCAAGCCTAATTAGGCCTAATTAGAGCGTAGCAATCCAAATTGGAGGGTGTTGTTATTAAACAACCATATATAAAATTTTGATATGTTTTCAAGTGGAATAAAGGGTATCCTGAATGGTGTTCACATTTTTAGTACTGGTTATTCTTTGAAAGTTATGCTAAGAAACCCGTATTTCAAGTACTACTAGGGGAATAGGAGAATTTGGGAGAAAACCACCAAGTTAGGAATTCAGATTTGTAAAACTTGTTTAATTGTGATTGTGTTTATAACCTCCATCCTACTATTCATTAGCATCTCCTTCTTTCGAAGCCTTTTATTGGTGGTGAATCCCTCTTTTTTTCTTTAATCACACCATTAGGACACCCTATTGCAAATATCTTTTACCAATTCCATCCTTAGTCTGAGGTCTCTAGGTTTTCCTTGAATTAAACCTGAAGGAAATAGGTGGAGGAACCCTAGTCCCCCTTTATTTCCATCTCCCCAAACATAGAACGACTATTTTTGTCATTTCAGTTTCATGTACAATAAGTATGGCCATAAAGCTATGAATTGCAAGTCTGAAATGAATAGAAGAAATTTTGTAAGTAGGAATTCTCTTGCTTCACTATTGGATGTAAAATTTACAACATTGTTAGACATATAGAAATATTATAAGAGTGGATTAGAAAAATTAGAAACTCAAATGGTAGATGTTATTGAGCAAGTCAAGGAGAATGACACTTCCAAAAGACAAGAAACAAATAATAAAGTAGAAAATTCAATGGTTGTCTAAACAAAATTTCATGCTCAAGGGAATTTTTTTTTTTTGGGTAATAGACAGTGGATGTTCAAGCCACATGATAGGTGACAAAAAAAATCATCAATATTTTTAAGTGGAATGGTAGACTAGTCAAGTTTGGAGACAATTCATCTACAACAATTGGTGGAAAAGGAACCATAAGTATTGATGGAAAATCTATGACAAAATATGTTCTCTATGTAGAAGGTCTGAAGGAAAATATTCCTAGTGTAAGTCATATGTGCAACAAAGGATATAATCTCATATTTAATTATCAAGGGTGTGAAATTAGAAGAGAAAATTTTGGAATTTGTTGTAGAAGGATCTAGGAAAAAAAATAACTCTTACAACCTAAACAGTGTTAATGGAAGAAATTGTCTTCTAGGAAAAAAAAGTGAATGTTGGTTACGACACAAGAGGATGGGACACATCAACTTTGATAATCTTGTGAAGATCAGACCCATACAAGAAATAAGAGATATGCCAAAGATGATCAAGCCTAGAAGAACATTGTGTAAAGAATTTCATATTGGGAAGCAAACAAGGATAAGGTTCAAGACCAAGGAATATTCTTCTACAAGGCCATTCAAACTAATTCATACTAAGTTATGTAGACCTACCAAATCAAAGAGTCTCCAAGGTTAAAGGTATTTTATGTTTCTCATCAATGATTTATCTAGGATGACATGGGTTACATTCTTACAATAAAAATCAGAAGCTTTGAGTAGGCTTAATATTTTCAAGTCAATGACTGAAAATGAAATTAATGTTAGAATCAATTGTTTAAGGTATGATAGAGGTGGTGAGTTCACATCAAATAATTTTGAAGAATTTTGTGAAGAATATGGGATAAAGAGGCATCTATCTACTACTAGAACTCCTCAACAAAATAGAGTAGTGGAAAGGAAGAATAAAACTATTCAAGAGATGGCAAGAAAAATATTGAGTTAAGCCAAGTGTACTAATGTATATTGGAAAGAAGTGGTCCATAGTACTATTGACATTGTTAATAGAGGACAAATAAGAATGAACAACACCAAGAATCCTTATGAGATATGATATGAAAGACCAAAAATTGTCAAGTACTTCAAATTTTTTGGAAGAAAATGTTACATCAAAAGAGATGAAGAAGGTTTGGGAAAATTTGATTCAAGATCTAATGAAGGAATATATCTTGGATACTCAACTAGGAGCATAGATTACAAGTCCTATAATAAAATACCGTGGAAGATAGTTGAGAGTGAAAATGTTATGGTTGATGAAGAGTCACATAAAATCACATGAGTAAGAAGAATGTTGGTCAGATGAAGTTGCTTGCACAAAAGAAGAAGAAGAAATTGATGAAAAGGAAGAAACACAAGATAAGATCACCAAGTCTCTTTCCAATTATGTTTATAAGAATCACTTGAAAGATTAGATAATTTAAGATAAGAATGAAAGAGTGCAGACTAGAAGAATATTTTCAAGGGAAAATGAATAAGTAAACTTTTTTTACTTTCAAGAATAGAACCTAAATTTTTTGTTTATGCTAGCAAGGATGAAGTATGGATACAAGAAATAGAAGAAGAGCTAAATGAGATAGAGAAATATTAGACTTGGGAATTGGTGCCAAGGCTTGCAAAAAAATGTGATAGGGACAAAATAGGTTTTCATAATAAATTGAATGAAGATGGAGAGGTGGTGAGAAACAAAGAAATACTAGTGTGCAATGGTTATTCACAAGTGGAAGGAATTGAATTTGAGGAGATATTTTCTCTGGTGGCAAGAATGAAAGCAATCAAAATGTTTGTTTCATTTGTAGTTCACAAGGACCTAAAGGTACATGAAATGGATGTCAAATCTACTTTCTTGAATGGTGACTTAGAAGAAAAAGTTTACATAGAGTAACATAATGGATTTCATCTATTAGAAGAACCCAAATGTGGTATGTAGACTTAAGAAGGATTTATATGGTCTAAAAAAATCCCCTAGGACTTGGTATGCAAAGTTGGACAAGTACTTACTCCAATAGAGCTTTAAGAAAGGTACCATAGATAGAAATATTTACATCAAAATTGAGGGTGAACACATTATACTAGTTTTTGTATATGTTGATGATATAATCTTTGGTGTTGATGATGAAATGTGAAAGAATTTTGTAGAAGATATGGAAAAGGAATTTTAAATTTCTATGATAGGTGAGTTATCATTCTTTCTTGGACTCCAAATTTCTCAATCAGATGATGGAATTTTTATCTCTCAAGAAAACTATGTCAAGGATATGTTGAAGAAGTTTGGTATGGAAGATTGCAAACCAGTGAGTACTCCTATGGTAATAGGTTGTCATTTGAGAAAAGATAATGAGTCACCTCAAGCTGATCAGACTCTATATATTTCTATGATTGGGATCCTATTGTACTTAATAGAATCAAGTCCTGACATTATGCAAGCTAGATTCTTAGTTACAAGGTCTCAAGCTGATCCAAGATAAATTCATGTGAAGGAAGTCAAGAGAATTTTCAAATATTTGAAGAGCACTTCAGATTATGGATTATGGTATAAAAAAGGTGATGAATTTTCCTTGAGTGTATATACTGATGTAGATTAGGCTAGTAGTGTTGATGATAGAAGAAGTAATAATGGTGGAGCTTTCATTTTGGGAGATAGATTGGTCTCATGGTTTAGTAAGAAGTAGGATTCAGTTTCCTTATGAACAATAAAAGAACATTATATAGTTGTGGAATCATGTTGCACTCAAGTGTTGTGGATGTAGCAAAAATTGAAGGATATCAAGGTAATGCATGATGATACCATTCCTATTCTATGTGACAATACAAGTGCCATCAATATTTCAAAGAATCTAGTGGTGTATTCTAGAATCAAACACAAATCTATCAACTATCACTTTTTAAGAGAGAAGGTTGTAAATCAAGAGGTAAAATTGGAATATGAACCTATAAAGGATCGAGTTGTAGACATCTTTATAAAGGTACTTTCTAAGGAAACATTTGAATATTAAACAAAAGCTAGGGGTCGTTGCCCCTCCTTCTAACTAGATGTATAGATGGTGAATTTTTCTACTGGGAGTAGTTTAAGATATCTTTATCCCTAGATTGATGGGGGCTACTTCTCAAGGGGAGTAGGTAGAAAGATACTTAGAAGGATGATAAGGTTTGTGCATATAGGGGGACCTTGTATTTTATTGTAGATACATAGGAAGACCACTGGACCTTTTACCTTGATGTAGAAGGGGGAGAAAATTCATATCAGGTTATTGTTACCATCAATTCCAAAAGAGGAGGTTGTTGCATGTGTTGACATTGATGTCAACAGTTTTGTATTGTGGAAGGCTGCATGTGATGTAAAAAGAGTGGTGATCAGATATTTCAAGAGAGTAAGATTCCTAAGGAGTGGAAAAATGAGTGATGATAAGAAGAGTTGTGAGGTGAAGGACATGGTGATGAAAGTCATGAGAATGATATTTAATCAGTATCATCTGTACACAGTTGAACCTTATCTTCTAAAGTTCATGAACATGTGAAAGTTTATATGTTGAAGAGTATGTTGATATGAAGAAGTTGTGGTTTCTTATTTTTGATGGAAAGATTTTTACTTTTTGTCTATGGTGTTGTGAATGTTGTGTTCATTGTCCCTTGATGTAAAGAATTGCATAAGATATGAAAGAAATTATGTAAGGTTTAAAACAGTCTAAGGCACAAGAATTTGCACTAAAGAAGCTAAGGACAATGCTCCATATTCCTCCGCATTTGAAGATATGGCCTTGAATTTTGGAAGTTAGATAGAGACAGGTGTGAACTTGAAGTATGTATGTTCTTGATTTCAAAGAATAAAAGTTATTGTAGAAGATCCCAAAGCTAACATAGTGAAGATAGTAGTACAATGTTGTTACAGTTAGAAAGAGTTTTCCTTTGAAGATGTGATCTTGTGACTTGGAGAATAGTCATATATAGCTGAAATATATGCATGATTCAATTTTCAAATGGTAATATGTATTATAGAGGTTCTCTAGAGTAAAAAAAGTAAGGATAGATCATGTTTCTATTGCCAATGGGAGAATTTAAAAGTCTCCAACTTTCACCATGATACAATATTTGGCTTTGCTAATTTGGAAGATAAGTTTATATTGTTTTTATTTTTTCTCACTTCAAGTTTCAGGTGTTGAGGAGTACTACAAGTTGAGATTTGAACATTCTATCTCAAGATTGTATATTCAGATTTTTCAAGAGATGTTGGGGTTAGTGTTTGTTTGTTTGCACCAACATGAAGTAGCATGATGTTGAAAGTCATATAATTTTTGTAAAGTGATCCACATGATGTTATTTGGTCTCTTTAGTACCACTTTAGGTATGGAGCTAATGTATAGAAGGTTAATGCTTGTTAGGATGACTTGGTATGTTGAGATGATTGAACTAGGTGTTTGGAAGTGTGCACTAGTGTGGAGATGTGTGCTAAGGTAAATAGGTCCTGATTATCTCTTGGTTTGAATTGCATTTGATTTCTACTTACTATAGATGTCTTGGGAGTTAAAAATCATGGTCGTTGCACATTTCATATTATGCGTTTCATCTTGGTTGAGAAAGGAGAAAGTTTTTGAAGCTTGTAGAGAATATAAATAAAATATCAAGTTTATTGCAAATTGTATGTGATTGTGTAAAAATGCAAGGAGGTATGTGCAAGTTTGGATGTGAGTGTATGTGTGTGTGGAAGCGTGTTGAAGAGAGAAGATGTGTTATATGTCAATGTGAAAGATGTTGATGCTATGGAGATAATTTATTAGAATTTTTTGTCAAGTATTTTGAATAGAGGTTGTAGCCTCTTTCTGTAAGTGTTGTAGCATGTAGGGAGTTATAGATTCCTTTGTTTGAAGAATTTATTTTAGGGAGTTGTAGCTTCCTTTGGGTTGTAGCCCATAAAACTTGTTGTAAATATCATTTTCATTTGTGAGGTTGGAATTGGACAATATATCCAAATAGCTTGATCACCATTGTTTTCCTCTTCTAGTTTTTTTATATAAATTTGGTGTTATGGTTGTGCGTTTATGCTTTGAATTGCATAGTTTGATTCTATATTTGTTTAAGGAAGTAGATAGATTTGGTTGATAAATTTGAATTAGATTAATTTGTGGTATATAATAATTCACCCCCCTCTTAGTATATCAGTTTGTTCTAACAAATATTGCACACACTAATGATTGAGTCTCCCTCTTATCCTTTATCATAATTTTACAATAAGGGTTAAGTACTCTTTCCTCTCCTTGATCCCTAATGTCATATCTTTGGCCTTTGGTGATCGAGTCTCCTTATCTTTTATTTATCTTATTCTTATGATAAGACATAAGTCTTCCTTTTGATCCCTGATCCTCAATGTCATATCTTTGACCTTTAATGATCAAGTATCCTTATATTTTTTATTATTCTTATGATAAGATGTAAGCCTTCCTCGTGATCCTTGATCCTCAACACCTCCCTTTCTTTTGCACTCTTCCATATTTCCATCAAGACTTTGGATTTTTCTTTCCTCTTTCCTAACTTCTAGCAAGTGTCAGTCTTGATGCTTGATGTCTAATAGAGGTTGTTTTTAGGGATCACATTTTTTACGTTCTTCATACATCCTTCTTCATAAATGTGGTATACAGATGGACTGGTGCTCAATGTATGATAGAGGTGAACTTTTGAGGTTGTGAACCATTTAATGTTTAATCCAATGGTTGGTTTGGGCCCAAAACTTTGGCAATGTTCCCAGGATGACATGTGTTGAAGCCATAAATATCATTAACACCCATGACTCTCCTCAAACATCTAATCTCAATTTCTAAAGCTACAAAAAGGGAATTTAATGCTTCGAGTGAATATTTGGGAAAGGATTGCAACACACATGATTCATTTATGCTCACAAACTCCTTTCTGACATAAGGACATCCCTTGTCATATTTTTCTATAGATTTAATGGATGATCTCCTCCTTTGATGTGGTATACCTAGGGGTCATTAATATAAAAGCATGGTGGAGTCTTAGAGCATGTTGGACACTCTTCCTTGGCACATTTTTTGTTTCTCTCTAGAATAAAAGGGATTTTTGTGCTCATTGTAAAGGTTCTAAAAATTTGGTCAAGGAAGAAAGCTATGTATAGAAGGTGTTAAGTGTCAGGGGAAAAGATCCTTGTTCCATAAGTCAAGTTATTGTAATATTCCTGTAACTTGATCGTAGATTATATGAATTTATACTACTATATAATTATCTCCACCTATAAGATGTAATATCTTTTGAATTGAAGTAATAAGGTTATTGAGGTTATTTAAGAACATTTGATATTTGAACTAATTATCTATTTTCTATCCATTTAAGGAGTGGTGTAAATGTTTGCGTGAAGATAATGAAGGTACTGTGTTTTTAGATAGATCAATAAGAATAATTTCATAGCATACTAAAGTATACCTTCTTGCCATAAGGTGATATATGTTAATAGGCTATCAAGATTATGTTATAAAATTAGAATATGAGTGTAGATATTTGACTATGTAGCCCAAGGTAGGCACTGATCTTGCATTGTTTTCTTCCCCCATCCTCTGAAATAAATCTTAAACCAAACAACCATTTTATGTTTATTTTTTGTTTCACTTCATACTAAAATTGAAATAAGAATAAGGGATGTACCATTCATGAATGTAGCCATACAACCCTTGTTATTTAGTGTGAAGTTTATTTGTTAGACACTGTATTACACCACTAGTTGAATATCTTTATTCAGTTTCATTAATGGTGACCCCCATAGGTTTTGGAGCCTAAAGTGTAGTAGAGAAAAATGTGATATCAATATCCCATTCATTTTCCATTGATCTAGGCTTCTTGATAATATGAATTGGTTAATATTTAGAGAAACATAGGCAACTAGCTAGAAAAATAACCAACAACATGACCTGATTCAACCTATTGATAGTATTAAAATGGGTTAGGATCATCTTGAACTATGCATGTTTTATTATTATATACAAAATATATATATTGATGAAATTTAGATGAGAATACACCTTGTTAGAAACCAATATCAGACATGCAAACCAAAAGGCCTTCCACAAAAGAGAAAAACAATAAAAAGCAAGAACTTTGCATGAAGATGTGCAAATTGATATATTCAGAATTAGGAAATTACAAGAGATGATTTTCTTTATATAAGCAATGTATGCAACCCTAATGTTGACCTAAAAGAGAAACTCTAGTGTGGACACTTAATAATTAATCAATTATTAATGTGCCTAAGTTTAGCTTAAGTAACTAAAGGAATGAGTGACTTAATTAATTAACCAATATGATATAATTAATTAAGTGTAATAACTAATTACTATAACACCCCCCTTTAAGATGAACTTAGGAAGTAGCTAAAACACTAGAAACAGATGCATGAAAGCAAAGATGGGTCTCGACAACTAGGCTTGATCAGGTACCCATTTACAAATGCAAGAATGAGGTAGAGAAGAAAAACCCAGTGGGACAAAACCCCCCTACAATGAGATGACATGCTGAAAAGAAGCACTGGAAGAACACTGTGGAGTAACACTAGAACCTGAATCCAACAAGCAAGGAAAGATACTTATGTTTACAAGAAACCATATCGGAATCATAATAATGCAACAACAGACCCAATGCCATGAAACACTTGAAAATGCCAAATGGGAACAAACCTAGAATCTATGAAGAAATAGTAGATTATTGAATGATGCGATACTGAAATGAAGTGCAAAGATTCAAGTTGCACCCTCCCAATTGCCAAAATATCCAAGTAATCTCCAAAACACGCATTGGGCCAAATATAGAATTATGATAAACCTAGGATAGATACAAAAAATTTGCATGGACATCAACGTAGAGCTCCTCAATACCTTTCCAACGCCGCAAAGATAGAAAAATACAGAGATCGTGGCAAAACGTTATGAGCTCGAAAGCGATAAATGAACATATGAATTCAAAAATAAATAAATTCAGCTAAAAATAATAATACTGAAAAATAAACTACACCACAGAATAGTTCTCGAAACTAGCTTTCTGATGATATCTCATTTTCCTGATTTCGATACCGTATGCCCAAGTTATGCCAAAAAGAAAAAAACTGCTCCTTTAGGGCAAACTAGGGTTAGGAGGGGGCAAAGAGGGAAATATGGCCGATGATGTCATGCTGAAATCAAAACTTCATGGGAAAAAAATTGATTGCCATCTGGTTGTCGCCACAAAAAATCTCTCCCCCTGCAAATTTTTTTTGGGACCTAGTCACCCATGTGACCGATAGTGGGTGCTGGGAGTCTGGCCAGGGGTTGGGCACATAGCGCCCGGTCCCCCATAGGACCTCGGGCCATAGAGAGGAAGCCCTTAGGGGCTTGCAGAAAGCCCCTGGTCCTCCATATGATCGGGCGGAGTCGAAAGGAGCCCGCGGGGTCTAGCTGGGAGCCAACAGAGTTGGAGGTGGTGTCTTTGACCGGAGTGGCTGACGGGTGGCGGTGACCATGTAAACTGGTGTCGCAAAAACCAATGGTCGTTTTGATTTTTTTTTTCAAAAATCGTGCATCGAAGTGCATGCTGGGGAGGTTGTGTGACCTTCCTGGTAATTTTTTTTTCCCTTCCGGACCAACTTCTCAGAAATTGACCAAACGATAGGCTTCCTTAGGGTTTTTGGCCATTGCGAATGCGATGGTGACTTACGTTCGTGCTCAAAACACTCTGAAAAATCAGCTACCTCCAGAGCTTGCAAAAAATCACTGAGCTTGAAACCCTCACATATTTCTTCAACGATGACCAAAATCAAAAAAATTAAAGTCAATCTTGACTTTTTCCAGTGCTCTAAATCCAATGGTGAAGCCCAATCTGATCCAAAATGCCACATAGATAGTCTCAAGGCATGAAATCCTCGAGGAACTCCGAACGAACTCTACAATGGTTTTCTCAAAAATTTGAGAAAGGGTTGCATGTCAAGGCTCTGATACCATGTTAGAAACCAAGCTTAGACATGCAAACCAAAAGGCCTTCCACAAAAGAGAAAAACAATAAAAAGCAAGAGATTTGCATGAAGATGTGCAAATTGATATATTCAGAATTAAGAAATTACAAGAGATGATTTTCTTTATAAAAGAAATGTATGCAACCCTAATGTTGACCTAAAAGGGAAACCCTAGTGTGCACACTTAATAATTAATCAATTATTAATGTGTCTAAGTTTAGCCTAAGTAACTAAAGGAATAAGTGACTTAATTAATTAACCAATATGATATAATTAATTAAGTGTAATAACTTATTACTCTAACACACCCATGGTATGGATCCATAGTCAAACTAGAAGAAGGTTATATGATAAATTACTTAGCATGATGTATATCAAGGTAGGTAAGGTAAACAAGTCCTAATTGAATAGGTAATATTACCATGTCAAGAGATTATCAACCACCATTATCAAAACCATGAATATATGATGTAGTAGAAAGAGAAGGATCTATATGAATGTGAGGTAATAAATCAACACTACAAACATTAAGACCTAATACAAGGTCAAAGAGAGTATGTTTGATATCTAAAATATCAGCAACAACAATCATTATAAGAGGATTGAATCAAATTTTTACTTCTGGAGGAGGAAGTTCATGCTAATGGAATGTAATGTCTAGATTATCAAAATGAGTAAATTCCATTATATAATTTACATCATTCGATCTAACAGAAGAGGACACAAGGATATTATGTAGAGACTCTTGAAGTATAATGTAATAAAATAGATAAGTTTTTATAAGGTCCCAAAGAGATATATTAGGAGGAGTAATACAAATTTTCTCCATAAGATCATACTCTAATAGGGACATAGAAAGAGGTTTATGAGTATATTGAAGAATAGATTGAGAAGTAGGAAGAAAGGTTGTAATATTAATATTTTTTATTTCTTTGAGTGTTATACATGTGGGCTACTAAGCTATAGTCATTAGCCATATACATGTTGGAAGTAATGGATTTAGAAATTCGAACATAATAACCCATAGGTCATGGGATATTAGGAACACCACATATAATTATTATAGGTTGAGAACATGAAGGTGAATCGAGTGTTGCATGCACAAATATTTTAGGATGAGGAGGTGGAGATGAATTGGGTGTTGCATGAACAAATATTTTAGGAATAGAAGATATATTTTGAGCATTAATTGAATCATCTAATATAGTGCAAAAAATAATATCCCTTTACAATTTCACACTTGTTTGGGTTCCTTAATTTATTGGACTTAATTAAGCTTCTAATTTTCCAAATTATGCATTCCAAAGCCTTATTTTTCTCATTTTTTGGAAGGGGAACTGAAATTAAATAAATGCAATCAATAATTAAATCACCATGGAATATGTTTGTCCTAGACTTATAGGCCAGGACCCATTCACCAATGGGTGAATGAGTCCCCTTTAAGTGCCAAGACCCATTTTTAAATATGTTTTTTTTAATGATTCAAATTCAAATTGCAATTGTCAGCTTTTGAAATTTAATGTTTGGGAAATTAGATAAACACCTATAAATACATTTTTTTATCATTTGAAATCTAACTAGCAAGAATAAAAATTCTAACACACATGATCAAATATTTTTAAGAGAAAATATTATTGTCAAGAGCATAAATGAGAATTCAAGAGTAAATTTATCAGTCATTTATTGTAGCAATCAAGATCCTAACATCATGTTCAAGTCTATGTGTGTTTACATAATCTTGTGAAGGCTAATAAGTATTGTTGATCCTAAAGCATCCAAACATTTCAAGTATCCAAATGAATCAAGCAAAGCAAGATAAAGTTCCTTGGAGGGATTTCTTTGACTTCGGTCCTCTAAGGGAAGCAATTGAAGGGTGGTTAGTTGTAGAAAGAAAGTGATCATTCATCATTTCATTCTCCTTTTTCATTATCTTTCTATTAAGGTTTAATTTCCAAACTTGGGGTTTGACCAAGGAAAACCCCCATACAAACAAAAAAAAAATCTTCTTTGTGTACTTGCAAATTATAGATGGATGACGAATTGAAGAGATATTGAAGAAACAATTTTGCATTGTTGTACAAGTTATCATCAATTTTTCCAAGCCACAAAAACTAAGTTGCACAATTTATTTCCTTTTTGAAAGTGGGACTTGTGTAAAAAAAAAGACAGTATCCAACATTAGAGGACTGCCAAAAATTATTTTGGAAGCCGTAACAAGGACCCATTTGTCTAGGGGTGAACCAATCCCTCAGTAGTTATCAAAAACAACTTTTGGTGACATTTACATGCCATCAGACCCTTCTCAGATATGACTACAAACTGTCATTTCCATTTATGTGCATTCAAGAATCTACATTTTAGGTATTAGTTCTTATTGTTCATTTAGTTTGAGCATTTCAAATTATTTTAGTTTGGTTTCAGATCTATCCTATTGTCCTAAGGACTAAGATCCAGGTTTGATTGGATAACCATTTAGGTTGAAAGTCAATCATTACACCTTGTGACATATAAATCCTAATGAAATCCATAGGGAAATGCACCTATTAAGATCCCTAGGTTTTATAATCAACACATAAAAGTTTGGGTATCACTTTCCCTACATTTCATTTGTTGGCAACATAAGGGCAGACAACTAAGAGGGGGGAAGCGGGGGGTGGGGGGCGGTGAATCAGTTGTCGGACAAATTATACTTATTAAACTTATTCTCATATTTGATAAATAAACATGAAAGCATAAACCATCACCACATCAAAAACACACATAACACCAAGATTTTTACGTGGAAACCCTATTAGGGGAAAAACCACGGTGGAGGTTAGTCCACAAGATTATACTATGTTAAAAGTATTATAAATGGGGAATGCACATGCATTCAAGCACATTGCCTAGAGCTAACTACTCAAATACAAAATGCTCACTGCCCAAAGGAGGACTCACTATCTTACAGCCACATTTAGATTACATCCGAAAGATTTTGAATTGAGAAAATAACATCTTCTAATGCCTGATTACAGTTCCGGTTGAGCACATAAACACTTTCTTTTGCTCACTCTTCTTCACACTTTACTTCTTCCTTAAAAATATTATAACATTATTCACACACAATACACATTATAGATTGCACACCATACCCTCAAACGGTATAAAAAATCAATCATATATATCCACAACTAAGGATAACATCAACTACATGTTGGCCCAACAAAATATGAAATGTGTACAAACTGTCGGCCCAAATCAATAAATAATTTATCAATGTGGACCAAAAAATGTCGGCCAAAACATAGTAAGGACCCAAAAAAACATGTCTCGAACACGAAACACCTTAAACAATTATGTCTCAGAGATCCACAACACACTACAATCACCTTGTCGGCCATTATCATGAAAACATGAACTCACAGAAGAAAACCACCAATCACGAGCACAACGATCAATGCAGACCAACAACATAGATAGAGAATGATCTAGAAATATCTACAACCATCATGAATCATCACAGAAGCATCCACAACAAATCAAATTACTAAAATCACATCATCTTCTTTCAGGAACACCAACTAAAGCAACATAAAAATTGTCATAACACATATACTTATAACTTAATCAAATCTTCATGCGAACCTCTGAAACTTCATGTGGATATACTAGATATACTTGTAAACAAACCCTTTAATCCACAACTTCTTATCATCAATATACTGAGCTAGACATCATACTGAACTTCACTGTATCACTGACAACCTGCACCTTATTTTATTATAATTTTATCAATACCATTGACATATACAACCTTAAATACATTAATGGAAATAGTGTTGACATCAATGAAAACCACATATCAGCAATATCCAACAATCTCCCCCTTTGGAATTGATGACAACACATGATGTGAAAAACACCATCAACAATACTTTCTCTTAGCACTTACCCCCCCTTAGATTTTGACTCTTTTCTCCTTAACTATTTCATAGTTTTTCACAAGACTCTTCTCCCCCTTTGACATCAATGACAAAGGTACACATTATATTTCTCCACACAAGCTCTGAACCATATATTTGCATATCTAACTACTCCCTCCGAGTAGCAACCACCACAACATCAATCCAGATCACAAGATATGACTATTTAATACATAGACTGATGCAAGTCATTGCATCTTAATTTTGATTAGGAGGGGTAATCACCCCTAGCTTCCCTCTGAGATAATCAAAAGTATCCTTAGGCAAGGGCTTGGTAAAGATATCTACAATCTGTTCCTTAGTGGGCACATACTCCAATCTGACTTCCTTTTCAATCACCTTCACTCTCAAAAAGTGAAACTTGATAGATATATGCTTGGTTTTTAAATGCAACACCATATTCTTATAAATGTTAATTGCACTTGAATTATCACATAATATAGCAATAGTTTCATCATACACAACTATGATATCTTTCAACATTTGCTTCATCCACAATACTTGAGTACAATTGTTAGCAACAACAATGTATTATGCCTCTACAATAGATAAAGAAATGGGATTATTCGTCTGATTTAACCATGAAATCAACTTCTTTCCCAAGAAAAATGCACCACCACTAGTACTCTTTATTTCATTCAAATCTCCTACCCAATCAACATCAGTACAAGCACTCAAAGTAAGGTCATCTTCTTTAGGATACCATAGGCCAAAATCAACTATCCCCTTCAAGTACCCGAATATCCTCTTCACAACTATCACATGATATTCCTTAGGATCAGCTTGAAATATTGCAGCAATGCATACGTAATTCATGATATCATGTCTAGTTTGAGTCAAATAGAGAAATCCACCAATCATGGATTTGTATCTAGTCTGATTTGTTTTAGGATAATTGCCATCTTGTGTCAACTTACATTTGGTCACCATAGGTGTACCAACTAGCTTTGAATCTTCCTAACCAAACTTCTTTAGCAATTATTTCACATACTTGGACTGAGGTATAAAGATCCCTCTAGCTAGCTGAGTAATTTTCAGTCCCAAAAATAATTTCATTTCTCCAATCATAGACATCTCAAACTCACTCTGTATCTCATTAGCAAAATTTATGCACAAAATATCATCTCCTCCAAAAATGATATCATCAACAAAGACTTGAACAATCAAACATTTATCATTATCACGATCAATCTTGAAATACAAATTACTATTAGTTTCACCTTTATTAAATCCAAGCTTCAACAAATACTTGTCCAATCTGGCATACCATGCTCTTGGGGCTTGCTTAAGTCCATACAATGCTTTCTTCAACTGGAAAACCATATATCCCTGATCAGTCAATTAAAATCCATCAGATTGCTCAATATACACTTCTTCATCCAGTTCACCATTTAGAAATGTTGATTTGACATCCATCTGATAAACCTTGAAGTTTTTGTAAGCAACATAAGCAAGAAATAGTCTCACAGCTTCAATCCTAGCAATAGGAGAAAAAGTTTTTTCAAAGTCAATTCCTTCCATCTGAGAATATCCTTTACACACCAATCTTGCTTTGTTTCTAACAACTTCACCTTGCTCATTTAGTTTGTTCTGAAAGACCCATTTAGTTCCAATTACATTTTTTTCCTTAGGTCTAGGAACAAGAATCCATGTATCATTCTTCTCAATTCACAGTAGTTCTTCTTTCATTGCTTCCACCCAATGTTCATCTTTGCATGCTTCATTGACACTATTAGGCTCAATCTTTGAGATCAAACAGTATGCTTCTACAATTCTTCTCCTAGTTTGAACACCTTTGTTATTATCACCTATAATCCGATCTTCTGAATGATTTAGTCTTACATACCTTGGAGTCTTAGGGTTTTCTTGAACTTCAAGCTCTTGTGATCTTACTTCTACACTTTCAGTAGTTTCTTCCTCTTGATTTTCCTAATTCACCGAAATGATTTGAACTTGATTTAGAGTCTAAAATTTCTTTCCTTTATCTGAACTATCATTTTTATCTTCTAAATCATATCCATAGGTTTTCGATGGTCTAACTATGTCTTCATCAACCTTGACATTATCACTTTCAATTACTTTCCTCAATCTCTTATTGTAGCACCGGTAGGATTTAGTTTTAGTAGAATAACCAAGAAAGATACCTTCATCAGTTCTAGCATCAACCTTTCCTATATCTTCATCTCTTTTTATATAGAATTTATCCCAAAGGTTTTGAAGTATCTAATAGTAGGCTTATGACCAAACCATAGCTCATAAGGTTTCTTACCAGTATCACCTTTGACATGTACCCGATTGAGAGTGTAAACGACAGTACTCATAACTTCTCTCCAGTAGATATGAAAAAAAATTCCTTCCAACAACACAGTCCTAGAAGCTTCTTGAATTATCTTGTTCTTCCTTTCCACAACTCCATTTTGTTGAGGGGTCCGCAGATCAGATAATTATCTCTTTATCCCATGCTCTTCATAGAAAGAATTAAACTCACCGGAAGTGAATTTACCACCTCTATCTAATCTCAGACATTTAATCTTCAGATCTATCTCTATCTCAACCATAGCCTTAAAAATATTGAATTTCTCTAAAGCTTCAGATTTTTCCTTTAAGAAAGTAACCCACATCAATCTAAAATAATCATCAATAAGTAACATGAAATAATTGTCTCCTTGTAAAATTATAAATCTAGAAGGACCACACAAGTTAGTATGCATAAGCTCGAACACTTCATTTGAACAATGGTGTTTTCTCCAAAATGAAACTCTAGTTTTCTTCCCTAACTGACCTTCCTTGCATATAGTATTAGTAGGTTTTATCAACTTAGGAAGATCTCTCACTTCCTGAGTAGAAATTATCTTGATAATATTGTCAAAGTTTACATGACACAATCTCCTATGCCACAACCAACTTTCATCAACTTGAGCAATCAGACAACTTTTACTAGTATCACTTAGGTGAAAGATATTGCCTTTTTTTTGGTACTAGATGCAATCAAATTTCTAGAACTCCCCAATATTCTACACTTTCCATCCTTGAATTGAAGATTATATCCCTTTTCAACCATCTGTTCAACACTTAAGAGATTATGCTTCAATCCTTACACATATAGAACATCATCAGTATTATGCTTACCATAAAGAGAAATGGATCCTCTGCCATAGATTACTCCGAATTTTTCATCACTAAATCTTACAAACCCACCATCATAATTTTCCAAGCTCACAAGTTTACTTTTATCACTTGCCATGTGATGAGAGCATCGATTGTCAATCACCATTCATCTTTTTCTTCAACTTTGGAAGCTAGAGCTTTCTCCACATTTATGCAACTAGTAGATTTAGTAGGCACTGGATCATTTTACTTGATAGCAATAAATACCCATTCATCCTTACTTAAATTCCCTTTATCAGATTCACCATTTGTCACACCTTCATTAGCAACATAATAACACTTTCTTTGGAATCTAGGCTTGTTAAGTCTTGGATTAGGAACTCTTTCCGGACACCTTGAGGAAAAATGACCTATCTTATTGCAAGAAAAACATTTCAGAGGCAATTTCCCTTTATAATTACCTTCTCCTTTGGCTACCCTTTTGACAATAAGTGCTTCAAGCTCATCTAGTTTTCTCTCTTCTTCTTCAATCTCTCTCATTTCCTACTCATACTTGGACATTTTTCTAGAATAACTTTCTCCCAGATCATATCTCTGCTTATTGTTTTTGGAGATAGTAGCTTTGAATGTAGATTTTGTCTTAGGAAGAGATTCATCAAACTCACTTAACTCAAAAGAAGCAAGCTTACCAATCAACATGTCTCTGGTTACATTTGTCACAATCCAGATCTCCTCAATAGCAACAACTTTGTGTTTGTATGCAGTAGGCAAGGATCTGAGCACTTTAGCAATAATCTCTAATTCTTCCAATGTTCCACCAACATATTTCATACTACACACAATTTCATTCACTCTCTACATAAAAGAAGTGATGTTATCATCTTCACCCATTCATAACGTTTCATATTTCCCTTTCAAGCTTTGTAGCTTAGTAATCTTCACATGGGTATCACCTTCATACAAGGTTTCCAACTTTTTCTAGATCTCATAAGTAGTCTTCAGCTCCATTACATTTGTCATCTCAGAATCAGTCAAATCACTCAAAAATGCTTCCTTAGCCTTGATATTGTACTCAACTTCCTTAATCTCACCTGCAGTAGAAGGACCATTCTATGGGATGATATATCTATTCTTTGTAATTGTCTAGTAAGGTTCACCAATGCATATCAGATGACACTCCATTCGAGTCTTCCACAAAGAATAATTTGTTCCATAAAATCTTGGACTATCCTTCTAATATGTCACCATCTCAAATCACCTCAAGCGGTCAAGCTTCTCCAGAGGAACCTGCTCTAATACAAATTGTTGGCAACACAAGGGAAAACAAATGAGAGGAGGGGAGGGTGAATCAATTATCGCAAAAAATATACTTATTAAACTTATTCTAATATCTGATAAATAAACATGAAAGCATAAACCATCACCACATAAAAAACACACATAACACCAAGATTTTTATGTGGAAACCCTGTTAGGGGAAAAACCATGGTGGAGGTTAGTCCACAAGATTATACTCTGTTAAAAGTATTATAAATGGGGAATGCACATGCATTTAGGCACACTGCCTAGAGCTCACTGCTCAATAAAAAAGGCTCACTACCCAAATAAAGACTCATTGTCTTATAGTCACATTAAAATTACATCCGAAAGATTCTGAACTGAGAAAATATCATCTTCTAATGCCTGATTATAGTTCCGATTAAGCACATAAACACTTTTTTCTACTCACCCTTCTTCACACTTTATTTCTTCCTTTGAAATATTAGAACATTATTCACACATAACACACAACATACATCACACACCATGCCCTCATATGGTATAAACAATCAATCATATATATCTGCAACTAAGGATAACATCAACTACATGTCGACCTAACAAAATATGAAATGTATACAAACTGTCGGCCCAAATCAATAAATAATTTATCAATGCAGACCAAACAATGTCAGCCAAAATGTAGTATGGACCCAAAACAACATGTCTCGAACACGAAACACCTTAAAAAATTATTCCTCGAAGATCCGCAACACGCTACAATCACCCTGTCGGCCATGATCATAAAAAACATGAATTCACAGAAGAAAATCACCAATCACAAGCACAAAAATCAATGCAAACCAAAAACAAAGATAGAGAATGATCTAGAAACATTCACAAGCATCATGAACCACCATAGAAGCATCCACAACAACTCAAATTACTAGAATCACATCATCTTCTTTCAGGAACACCAACTAAAGCAACATAACAACTGCCAGAACACAGATACTCATAACTTAATCAAATTTTCATGTGAACCTCTGAAACTTCATGTGGATAAACTAGATATACTTGTCAACAAACCCTTTAATCCGCAACTTCTTATCATCAATATACTGAGCTAGCCATCATATTGAACTTCACTGGATCACCAACAACCTACAACTTATTTTATTATAATTTTCTCAATATCCTCGACATATACAACCTTAAATACATTAATGGAAATAGTGTCGACATCAATGAAAACCACATATCAGCAATACCCAACATCATTTTGGTGAACTTTCCATTCTTACATCATACTTTTTTGATTTGGAGATCCTTGAAAACCTAGATCTAGATTTTGCATTATCTTGTTTTGCATTTCATTTAGGGTTGCATATTGCATATTTACATCATTCAAAATCATAAAAATCCTAAAATATTGCATGCATTTTGCATAATATCTTGCATTAAGGTGTGTTTCAATTATTTAGATCAAAATTACAATAAAAACTGCATTAAAAAAAAATATCATTTTGTTCATACATTGTCATACAAATTGCATTTACATTTAATCAAAATTATAGAAAAAGTGTTATTGAAGAATCTATTTGTTGTCACAAACAATGAACTTAAATATTAGGTCAAACACTCATATTTCAATTTTTCAAAACCCTATGCAAAGACTCATTCACCCTTGGGCAAACCTTCCTTATATAGGTGATTTTGCAAAAAATATGCACAAATATCTATCTCTATCTGCTTCATTTTCTTATACTTTCAAATCTTTGTTTTAGTTCCAAAAATTGCATATTTCTATAGATGTTTGCATTTAGTTCAATTGGTGAAAGAAAGTGCATTGTGTAAGATCAAAATTGGCATTCAAAAGTAATCATTTTTAGGTTTTTGCATTTTGAAATCAGTCAATTATCATATTTATGATTTGAAAATTGCAATATATACTTTAATACTTGCATTGTGCTTCATATTTCTAGGTGTCTACTATCTTTATTTAGTGTTTTTTGTCCATTTTGGGTACACTTTTGGTTTGGTCAAACTTGTATGAGTATCAAAAATTGATGTCCTACCTAATACTTCAATGAGACAGAGTTCAAGACTCATGGTATCCCTTGCTAGTACGTCCACCATGGATCTTGAGTTTTTCAACTCTTTCACTCATAGTGTTGACACTAGTCAACCCATTTTGGACCATATCCTTGATGCTATGATTAGATTCATTAACTTTCAAACTCATAAGGGCCAAACCAAATTGTATCTTGACATTCCTTTCTCAAATAGTGATATAATTAAACATGCACTTGATGGTCCTCTTTACATAGACAAAAGAATCAATGACAAGCCTAAAAATGGGATATTAATTGATCCCGTGTGTGTAGAGAATATGATCATTGAGGAATTATTATTTGTGCATGAACTTTACCAATATTTTTTATGAACAATTGATTAAAACATATTATGGTTTTTCTCACCCTACGATAGGTTTGATCACTCTTCCATTAAAATTTGGACCAAAGAAATTGAATGTATCACTATCCATCATCCCAATGTTAGATCAATTTTGTGTGAAGTTAGGCTATCCATGGCTATGCTCCATGAATTCCATCCCATCGGTCATCTATAAGTACTTGAAATTTCCATCTAACAACCAAATTTTTACAGTGCATCATAGTGGATTTAATCCTTTGTCTTCTCATGGGAATTTTTTATTGGATTACTTTTGGCCTAAACCTATAGAACCTATTGTACCTTGTGAGGATCTCTTCTTTAAATAATATCAAAAGTTCAAAGCAAAGTGTATAGAAGAGCTATCCCTTGCCAATATCCCACCTAAAAATGAAATATCTATAGTTGTTCCTCCCAGTCCCATTATTGTGGATGAACCTATTTTTGAACCAAAAGCTCTCTCGAATAAAGAAACCAAGTATGATGCTATTCCACCACCTATATCCTACAAGAGACCAAGAGATAAACATATAATTCCATTTGTGCCTCCTAAAACCAAAAAAGTTTATAAACCTAAAGAGAAAGTGGTTTCCCAAACCATGAAGGTCCCTTCCATTCCTCCCCTAAGGGAAGCAAAGAGACCGATGGCTGATAAACCCACTCCTACACCATCACAACTTGAAAACTATGCAAGAAGAAATTGAAATCCTAAATATGAGCATAGGCGTAGACATCATGCTATTGCTCATCAATTAGAAGAAAAGACTAAACCAATAATCCAAGATCAACAACCAACTCAAACAAAGCATGATGATTCTCCACCTTCGCCATAATAAAAACAAGAACATACAATGGAAATTTTCATTAGATCTCCTATTGTTATTCACTTGGATGATGATGATGAGATTGTTAAAATTGATGAAGAAGTGCATAATGAATTGAATTTATTATGTTCTTCTATGAATTTTTATGGGGGAAACCGTGATGATTTTCCTAAAAAGAGTGACCCACCACATGTTGAACCTGGTGATTTTCCTAGTATGACACTTGATGTAGTTCCTTTGGATAGTTATCTGCCTTCCATATATTATGAGAAAGATTGGGATGTAGATGGACTGCTTTAGGTTTGCTCACATGTGACATACTTTCTTTATTTTCTTTTTATGTTTTTTTTATTGTATGTATGTAATGCGATCCCCTGTATCATGTTACTTGGCATGTTTTTATGTTTTTGAGTTTTCTTTGGATGACCCTTGTTACTCCATTGGTACAAGGATACAAAGGAAGCACATATATCGTGACATTCTTCTATTTGTATCTACATTATTCTATCTATCATAAACATTTTCTTTTCTTTTGTCTTGTATTTTCCTTTTGGGGATAATGCGGCATCAAGAAATCTAATTCTCTTCCATGTTGACCCAAAATATTTTTATTTTCTTTCACTCTCTATGTGTCATTCTTCCTTTGTGTTCATTTTTCTATGAGTATTTGAGGATGATGAAGGTTCTGAGCTCTATTATATCACTATAACAAAGAAATATACTGACCTCAAATCCGTAGATCCCTTATGTGTTATGTTTTTATATTTCATGTGGGGGAAAGCCTTCTTCATGAAGCGACTTTATTTGGAAACATATCATTGGCATAGGCATTTCCAAATAAGCTCTCATTTCCCTTTTATCAACTAACATTTATCATTTTCTACTTTAAGTAATTTCTCACAACATGGTGTTTAAAAATTATTTTAAAGTGGGGGCATACATTGGCATTATTTTATTTTGGAATTTGCACCTCCTAAGGTGAGTTTTATTTTCAGTTTGACATTTTTTGCTTCACTTTTATTCATAGGAGTTGGAATTAGTGTAGCGTTGGAATAACACATTGATCATTTTATGGCACCTTATCAAAGTTATCAGGGAGTATAACTTTTGATATGTTTGACTTATGGGTACATATTTTCTTTTCCCATTTTCCACCTTTTTATGAGTACACACCTGGTAGACCTAGTGTGTGTTTCTCATATTTTTGTCTTTGGGGACCACCTAGTGTATACTAAACTCACTAGCCCTTATGAGTTTATTTTTCTTGGACAAGCAAATTAGGTTTTTATACATTCTTGTTAGACAAATAACTATGGCTTGATCCATCCTTTTCTTTTTTCTTTTTGCATTAGCTTTAATAGTGTATGCTTGTGTATCTTTTCGTGATACACATGTATCTTATATGCGTGTGTGTCCTTTGTGCTTATGTTGGTTTTCCATGGGATATTGGATCCTAGGGGCTTGATTACCCTCCTTGATCTTTGTCATCCTATCGCATTAACATTTGTGCACTTGGACCCCTCTTGACACATATTTGTCTACTTTAGTGTGAGTCTGAGTGTAAGCTCATACTCTCACTAAAGTGGGGGATAAATGTAATGTAGAAAATTGTATCCCTTTATAGTTTCATAGTATGTTTGGATTCCTTAATTTATTGGACTTAATTAAGCTTCTAATTTTCCAAATTATGCATTCCAAAGCCTTATTTTTCTCATTTTCTAAAAGGATAACCAACATTAAATAAATGCAATCAATAATTAAACCACCATGGAATATGTGTGTCCTGGACTTATAGGCCAGGACCCATTCTCTTATAGGTGAATGGGTCCCCTTTACTTGTGCCAAGACCCATTTTTATATATGTTTTTGGCAATATTTTATTGATTCAAATTGTTGGCTTTTGGAATATAATTTTCAGGAATTTAGATAAAAACCTATAAATACATAGTCTTTTTATCATTTCAAATCTAACTAGCAAGAAACAAAATTCTAACACGCATGATTAAATATGTTCAAGAGAAAATATTAATGTTGAGAGAATGATTGAACATTCAAGAGAAGATTTATCAATCATTTGTTACAGAAATCAAGATCCTAACATCATGTTCAAGTCTATGTGTGTTCATGTCATCTTGTGAAGGTTAATATGTATTGTTAATCCTAAAGAATCCAAGCATTTCAAGTATCCAAATCAATCAAGAAAATCAATATCAATTTCTTTTGAGGGAAGCCAATGAAGGTTGGTGAGTTGTAGCAAGCAAGTGTTAATTCATCATTTCATTCTCCTTTTTCATTATATTTCTACCAAGGTTTAATTACCAAACCTGTGGTTTGACCAAGGAAAACCCCCATACAAAAAAAAAAATTCCTCTTTGTGTATGTGTAGATTGTAGGTTGATGAAGAATTGAAGAGATCTTGAAGAAATAATTTTGCATTGTTACACAAGTTATCATCATTGTTGTAAGTCCATAGAAACTAAGTTGTAGAATTTATTTTTGACTTTTTGATAGTGGGATCTATTTCAAATAGAAGCCAATATCCAACATTAGGGGACTATTAAAACTTATTTTGGAAGGCCTAACAAGGACCCATTCACCTAGGGGTGAACTAGTCCCTCAACAACTCTCAAAAACAAATTTTAGTGATATGTACATGCCATCAAATCCTTCTTAGATCTACTTACAATCTATTATTTCCATTTTTGTGCATTTGGGAATCTAAATTTTAGGTATTATGTCTTTTTAATTTAGTTTGAGCATTTCAAATAATTTTAGTTTGGTTTTAGATTTGTCCTATTTTCCTAAGAACTAAGATCTAGATTTGGTTTGCTCTGTTAGAGTAAAGGTTTTAACTTAATTGTGTTGATTAAGTTACCTTTATTCCCTTCTTAAGATTTCATGTTAGTTTGCATCAAGTGACATTTAATAATTATATTAATTATTAAATATTTTCCTATTAGGGCTTCTTTTAGGTTTTTCCTATTAGGGTTTCTTTTAGGGTTTGCATGATCTCCTTTTATAAGGATTGATCCATTGTATATTTTATCAATTCCCTTTTGTTTTGATAAGATAATTTCTCCATTTTTCAGAGCTTCAAACCCTTGTTTGTTTTCTCCATCCATTCTCTTCCTTGTGACAGGTATCCATTTGCATGTAGGTGTTCTTAGAGTCTGAAGTTGGATTTCTCAACTTCTACATGGTATCAAAGCTTTCCTGCTGCATGCCTGTTCTTGTTTGAAGAATTTGGAGCTATTTGGAACTACAATGTTGGATCAAGCATTCATAGTTTTGGGGTTTGCATTTTTTGATCCAGGGAATCACCTGCAATTTCAAAGCATTTTGAGTCCAAACGGACCTCACCATTGCATCCGCAACGGTCCAAAACCCCTAAATCGACTATTCATTTGTCCATTTTGGACAAAGTTGATTTGAGACGCAAATTTTTTTTAGCTGTACGGTCGTCTGTTTGTGCACGGATCGGAGAAAAACCCTGGTTAAAAAAAAAAAAAACATTTAGAATTTTTTAAATTTTTAAATTTGTTTTTTTTTTTGTAAATGTATTTTTGATTTTTTTTTTTTTAAAATCAAATATAAAGCCAGGGGAGGTACCTTGCGTAGGCAACTGCGCAAGTCTGTACCTACATAGACTTGTGTAGTGTACCCGTGCCCTCCTTGGGTGCGGTGGGGGTGGGCCCAGGTGCCTCCCCCACAAATGTTTTTTTTCAAAAAAAATTTATTAAAAAATTTTCATTGTAATTTTTTTTTTATATATAAAAAAAACAATTTTTTATGTAATAAGCCCTATTGAAGAAATGCGGTGACGGCTGTTTGGCCGTCAAATTTAGGCTTGTCTTTTTTTTTGCGACGGCCATATGACCTTCAAATTTAATCCCGCACTGATTTTTTTCCCCTTTGGAGCTGTTTTCTTCCAAAGGTCATATCTTGGGCATAGGATATCATTTTTTGGCAAACGAGATATCATAAGAAAGCTGGTTCTGTCAACTTTCTAGTGGTATGGTCTCATTGCTTCATTTTTCCATTGGTGCATTCTACAACTAGTTGAAGTCAAAGGATTTGCTTTCTGTCTTGAGCTCATAACTTTTGATCCGTTTCTCCGTTTTTTGCAATCTCAACGGCATTGGAACCATATTTCAGAGCTCTTCAGTTCCATCCATGCAATATTTCCAGATTTCACTTCAGGTATATTTTATTCAGTTTTTTGTGTTTTCACACTCTGGTGAATTACCTGGACATATTTTCTCTTGGGAACTTCTCGATTGCATGGGTTGCTTCATTTTTTGGTTGTTCTTCATGTATTTCCAGTTTTTTGTCCATTGTGAGAATTTTGAGCATCATTTGTAAGCAATCTTTTATGTAAACACACTGAGATAAAGTGCCACACTATTGTACATGTATTTTTTGGGGATTTTGCACATAAGGTTGTGCCATATTTTGTACTCGCATTGTATTATAAAGTGCCATGGGGGGTTGTGTAGTGCCTTTGTTTTGCCATCACACCTTTGTCTAGTGAGTGTCCCTCCATGATGAAAGTGGATCCATATGATTCCAGCCTCATGCATGTGTGTTTTGTTTTGCACACCACTTTTTTCAGTTGCAAGTGCTTTGTTGTGCACTTTCAGATGTTGTTTCTTCTCCTTCATGCACTACAAGGTATTACACAGCATTTCAGTGGATTTTTCAGGCTCTCCTAGTTCAACATTATGGGGGGGTATTATACTGTTCATGCTAATGCTTCCTTGGTTTCGCCTTGGAAGGAATCTTCCATTCTCAGTTGATCAGTGTTTTACAGACTATTAGTACTTGTGCCATCTGTATCTTCGTTCCAGGTGTTTTCCTTTTTTTCCATATGATTCGAGTAGTGTTGTTTGGGGCACTCATGCAAATTGTTGTCTTCTTGATCCCGATCATCCTATCTTTAGCGGAGGTTCTTCAGCACCATAGGAGTCATCTTTTGACAGTTGTTTGCAGCTTCTTCTACTTCAGTGATGTTCTTCATGGCTTTTTACATCTGTTTTTGGAGTAGAGTTTCTCCCATGAGGTTTTCTCTATTTTTCCACTTTATAGAGATTTGGTTGTATTTGGGTACCTGATTTGGCCTAGTTGTCGGGACCCATGTTTTCCTTCTTGCATTGTAGTTACCTTTTCTTTCTTGCATTTGTTTGTAGTTGCATTGTTGCTCATCTTAAGGGGGGGTGTTAGAGTAAAGGTTTTAACTTAATTGTGTTGATTAAGTTACCTTTATTCCCTTCTTAAGATTTCACATTAGTTTTCATAAAGTGACATTTAATAATTATATTAATTATTAAATGTTTTCCTATTAGGGCTTCTTATAGGTTTTTCCTATTAGGGTTTCTTTTAGGGTTTGCATGATCTCCTTTTATAAGGATTGATCCATTGTATATTTTATCAATTCCCTTTTGTTCTGATAAGATAATTTCTCCATTTTTCAGAGCTTCAAACCCTTGTTTGTTTTCTCCATCCATTCTCTTCCTTGTGACAGGTATCCATTTGCATGCAGGTGTTCTTGGAGTCTGAAGTTGGGTTTCTCAACTTCTACAGGCTCACCATTTAGGTTGAAAATCAATCATTACACCTTGTGATCTCTTTCCTAATTAAATTTATAGGGAAATGCACCTATTAAGATCCTTAGGTTTTATAATCAACACATAAAAATTTGGGGATCACTTGTCCTCTATTTCATCTAATATCTCCTTACTAGGTGGAATAAATCAATTATCAATGATATAATTAATTGGATTATTATCTCCTTGAGGAATGTATTCAATGTAGGAGAAGGATTAGAACTATTCTCAACATATATCCTTGGAGGATCTGATGTGAGGTGAAATTATTCATCCACTAACTCTTCATTACTAGAAGGGGAGAATCAAGATGAAGAGTAGTTATAGTATTTTTAAGAATATTGCTAATGATTTTATCCTCTTACACCAAAATATCCTCAAAAGTAGGAGGAATGTCAAGAGAGAGATCAAGAAAGAAGAGAGATAGAAAATGATAAATCACTTTCACATGATTTTAAGATAACCTCTTAAGTTTCTTAACAAATTCAAAAAGTGATAGGAGGAAATATAAAATAAGAAATTAATTTTGGAAGAATAGAAGAAGAATGCATAAAAGGTGTAGAAAAAGTTGGCCAAAGGTCACCATGTTTCTCCTTTATTTTTTTAGGAAAGAAAAAAATGTTTTTGAGAAGCTTTAAAGTGTAAGAGCAGTAGGTTCACCAAAATGTAATGAATGCAAAATTTAACTTATACAAAAGAAATTATCCTTGAGAGTTAACCTCACCCTTTATATTAGGATAAACTAGTTTAAATTTTAATAAAAATTACAAATGACTAACTAAAATTCTTACTAAAAGTAGAATAGTGAAAATATATGAAAATAGTAAATTAAAAATAACTTTCTAATAATAAAAATGGAAAATATAGATATTGAAGAACCTAGGGTTAAAATCGAGAAGTCAATGTTGAGGATATCAACATACCACATGAACATCTACACATTGCACTCTCATTTGTACAAACAATGAATAGAAAAATATCTAGAAATCACAAAAAAATCCATATTTCCCATTCAACTAACCTCCAAGACTATAAATGAAAAATACACTAGCAAATAATATATGATGAAAATATAAAGAGATAAAATAAATAACAATATTTTTTATGACTTTGAATGAAAGAAATGAATAATTAACAAAAACTTGCAAATATTTGAGTGGTTGAGTGCTCTCAAAATACTTGCAAATATGTAGAAGAGGATTTTTTTTTGCGCTAACTAGGGATTTTCCTCAATGAAATCTCTACTTTTGTGTTTAAACCTCCATAATAGCCAAGGTAGATAGATAGAGAAAATAATTTGTGAATGCTTCTATTCTAAGTGTGTTTAGGAATTGTTAGAGTTGTTATGTGGAATAGTGTAACTAAAAAAAATGGAGATGTGATAATCCCAAGGTGCTTGAAGACATAATAATTTATTCTAAAAAGAATAATAAAAAATAAAAATATTACATGTAGGGCTTGAGGAATCCAATAGAGAAAGATGACTTGAGAAAATGTTGTGAGAGTATTATAAATAATTGAGAGAAAGTTATGTTTGAGCTTGAGAGTGTAAGAGAGCCTAGAGAAAGAGTTATCAAAATGGAAACTTACATTAAAAAATAAGAAGAGGACACAAGAGGATGAAAGAGGAAGAGGTTGATGAGCCATTTAGATTGATCTCAAGCCCTTTCTATTGGACTGTGAAGGTCACAAGTGGAAAAAGTTAACAAATGATCACTAAATAAAAACTATTGTGGGACACTGGCACAACATGCAAATGCCCGCATGAAGCATTAGTGTCAAGGAAATTTATGATCAAAAAATATGAGAGAGTAGAAGAACATAAGGGAAGCACAAAATTAACAAAAAAAAGTGACCATGAGAAACTTATAAGCTTAAGCACCTTGAGAATGAAGAAGGATGATGCAAGGGATAAAATGAGCCTACACAAAAAATAAGGGAATGGAAACCAAAGTGGACACAAAACATAGATGAAATTACAAGGATATATAATTTTGGACATTACAAAATTATTTTGACGCTATAAAGATAAATAAACATACATACATAAATAAAATTTATTAGAACTAAAGTATAATTATTAGGGAATTTACTTGCTGTAAAAGTAATTTTTTATAGAAGGGAAAGATTAAACTTCACAATTAAATTAAAAATGATAAGAAAAATTAAATTTAAAATTAAAATTAACTTGAAACTATTGAAAGATTAGGATATAATAATATTTATTTATTACATAATATTTCATAATTACGATATTATAAGTATGATCATGATTTATGGTGTAAGTGATGGCTAAGGTATAGGTTATAAGAAATTTTGTAGGAGAAAAGTGTATATATCATCTTTTTCTTTAATTATCAAATATTATTTTTAGTTTTGGTATAAAATTAATGTTTCAAGTATAGACGTGTTTGGTGGTGTTGTCATTAATGTTGTCATTGATGTCAACATTGTAGAGGTTGAGTAAGTTGTTTTTTGCCAAGTTCTTTTGAGAAAAAATAAGAAATAAGGGAAGTTGTGGTGAAGTTGTGTTCTGAGTGTGCTCTAGTAATATGGTCCACATTTTCTCTATATTGATCCAATACCCATGCAGATTTGAAGGTGTGTTCATGAGCTTAAATGGATTGTATATTCTGAAGTTCATCTTTTGGTGTGATGGAAAGAAAAATATATGTTCATTAGTGTAACACCCCGCCATGCACACCCCATAGGACAACTAAACAACTAGCAATTGCGCAACAATTTTTATTTTTTAACGACTATGCATTAACCATTGATTAAGTAAACACACAAAATTAAGATAATTATATAACGTCACCTAACTATTTCCATGGGATTACATGGTTGCATTACTCACATTCGTTCCCAACCAACTAACATCGTTAAACTTAAATGCCAAGAATATCGTGATTGAAACAAACACTACTCAAGATAACAACATGATAAACATACATCCCTCCATGATCAATTGAGATGACAATGATACATACATCATTTATTGCATAACAAATACATAGTTCGATATTACAATTTTGGAGCATATTTCCATAGATACAACACTTAAAAAAAAATGATAGTACAATAGCATTTCGCTCCACTTATAACAAATACAATGATACGCGAATGATACAACAAAAATGAATAAAGTACATAATGAGATCAATCTAAAGGAAATATAGGTCATAACACCAAAGTTGTCACCGACACTAGAAAACTTAGGAACCACTGCAACTGGTACATCTTTGTGTTGATTTTTTTTTTATGCACTTCTCAACATAGGTAATGAATAGGTGCATCACCTCTTTTGAAAGAAAATCTTCCACAATCACATTGTAGAACACTATCCCAAGATCTCTAATGTTGGGTCTTGACAGTGCTTGGAATATCTCAGTTATTTCATGTGATTTGTTGGAATCACAAGGCGAACTTACAGATGAGTCACAAAGTGGGGAAGTTGGATTTGCAAATGGAGTTCTTAAGATGGGAGAGTTTTTGTGTGTTTGCTGCAGGTTCAAACAATAGTCTAGAACTCCATTTCAATGTCAGATTTAGTTTTATAATGTGCAATGAACCTTGCCTAAGGTTACTTAAAAAAAAAGGAAAAAAAGGAAGGGAAGAGAAGAGGCTCTTGGACCTGAAACTATGAATGAATAGTGATCATGGAGGCTGCTACAGTAGACAAACTCCCTAAACTGGGTTTTGCTTGGCCAAGAGGATCCTACAGTTACACAAAACCATTGTAATCTTCTAAGGACTGCAATTTTTTAGTTTGCATACACACATCATGAACATGCAAGTGAACTAAGTTGTAGTAGTAACTTAGTAAAGAAGCTTATACTAGCTTTACAAAGTGATTCATCATCAACAAACCACAAAAAGCATGAGCTGTAAATTCATCAAATACTGTAATAGAAAACACCATCATCACTTCCCTTCAAAAAACTAACTACTAAACTAATAGGGTAAGTAGAACCATGCACACATAATGAGAAAGCTAAAAAAGAAACACTTATAAATCATGCAATGTTGCTTTCTATTGTTGCAGAATTCTTTTACACCAGCTCTCCAACCATTTACAAATGAGGGGGAGACCCCTATTTATAGTTTTCCAAAGCCCGAATGAATGGATAGGATTGAATTACATTGTGTGGCCAAGATTTGATTGCACTAGGGATTCACCTACCCCACAATATTCAACAATTTAAAATACATATTTTTTCTTTTTCCCTATTTTGTCTTATAGTGGCTAGTCACTATAGCAATTTTGTACTCTTGCTGATTTCCCTTTTACTGTAGCTGAAACTGTTTGAAATCTACCCTTTGTTTGATGGACTTGCAACATTATTCATTGCATCAAACAGGCCCATCGATGACTGGCATCAATGGATTGCTTGCCTTTGATTCGGGCGAACAACCCCTTAAAGATCATCATCATCTGGTGAAAAATTCTTCAAGGCCACCCCCTTGCATTTTTGTCATTGAATTTCTTGGCATAGGCCTTCTTCTAATTCCAACTCTATTGATGGGTGCAACGAAGAGAGGTGGGCATAAAATGAATGGTGACAAGTGCTATGTGATTTTCCTTGTTCAACTTTATCAATGGGTCTCCCCGATAGACCCACGGTAGGCTTCTTGAATCCTACATACATGAAGTTTCGTAAGTGATTTCATACAAAAATCAAGGCAAACGTTAGTCAAATATTGTAAAATCCTTTTTAGATTCATCCATGCATCATCAAAAAATCATAATATTTAGTGTAAATTGCCATTAGTAGTTTACTAGAGGGATTTTGGATGGTTCGGGCCCGAGAGGCCAGACTTCCCTAGCCAGAATGTTGTTTTGAAAGGGTGAATAGGGCAGGGTGACCCAGATGGTTTCTCCTGGCTTCAAATTTGGAATTTTAAAAGTTCATTCAGGAGAGGGTCCAATTTGAGACTTGTGGGTCAAAGTTCTCTTTCAAACTGGAAGTCATTTAGGTCATCATTAGAGCATCTGGGGTCAAACTAAGGGGAGGCTGTCAGGAGTTTTTTGTTTGGAACAAGCAAGGGGAAACAAAATTTTGGGGGTGGAGTTCCAGGGTTTGAGACTCGGGAGGTTGACGACTGGCGGACAGAAGGCAGACAATGGGTGGAAGGTTTGGAACCTAGAGGCCGAAAGGACAGAAGATGACAGAAGGTGGATGAAAGGAAAATGACCAGCGAAAAGACAACAATATGGAAGAAAAGTTCTGGATGGCGAAAAAAGGTATGAAACTTGGAGGCCAGAAGGACGGAAGATGGCAGATGATGGACGAAAGGCAAATGGACAACGAAAAGAAAATAATCTAAAACAAGAAAAGTTTTGGACGATGATAGAAGGTCCAGAACCCGAAGGCCGAAAGGAAAAAAGCCAATGGATGGAAAGAAAACTACTAGCAAAAAGACAACAATGTGGAAGAAAATTTTTAGATAGCGACAAAAGGTCCAAAACCAGGAGGCTGAAAGGATGGAAGCCAACAAATGGAAATCAAACCGCCAATAGAAAGACAACAATTCAGAAGAAAAGTTTTGGATAGTGACGGAAGGTCCAAAACCCGGAGGCCAGAAGGATAGAAGCCAGTGGACGGAAAGAAAACCACCAACAAAAAGACAATAATCTGAAAGAAAAGTTCCAGATGGTGATGAAAGGTCCAGAACCCGAAGTCCGGATGGACGGAAAGCAAACCGCCAACAGAAAGACAAAAATTTAGAAGAAAAGTTTCGGACAACGACTGAAGGTCTCAAACCTGGAGGCTGAAAGGATGGAAGCCACTAGACGGAAAGCAAACCACCAATGAAAAGACAAAAATCCAGAAGCAAAGTTTTAGATGGCGACGAAAGGAATGAAACCCGGAGGCTAGAAGGACGAAAACCAGTGAACAAGAAGAAAACCCCAGTAGAAAGACAACAATCTAGAAGAAAAGTTTTGGATGGCGATGAAAGGTCCGAAACTCGGAGGCCAAAAGGATGATAGCCAGTGGATGAAAAGAAAACCGCCAATAGAAAGATAAAAATTTGGAAGCAAAGTTCTAAATGACGACAGAAGGTCTGGAACCCGGAGGTCGGAAGGACAGAAGCCAACGGACGGAATGCAAACTACCAGCAGAAAGGCAGCAATCCAGAAGAAAAGTTTCGAACGAAAATAGAAGGTCGGGAACCCAAAGGCTGGAAGGATGACAACCAATAGATGGAAATCAAACCACCAGTGGAAAGATAGCAATCCGGAAGCAAAGTTTCAGACGATGATGAAAGGTCTAGAACCCGAAGGTCGAAAGGACGACAGCCAGCGAACGGAAAGAAAATTGCCAGTGGAAAGACAACATTTTGGAAGAAAATTTTTGGATGGTGATGAAAGTTCTAGAACCCAAAGGATGGAAGGAAAACACCCAGCAGATGAAAAAAAAACCACCAACGGAAAGACAACAATCCAAAATAAAAGTTCTAGATGACGACGGAAGGTTCAGAACCCAGAGGTCAGAAGGACGACAACCAGCGAAAAAAAAGAAAACCGCTAGCGGAAAGACAAAAATCTGGAAGCAAAGTTTTGGACGACGATGTAAGGTCTGAAACCCGAAGGCTAGAAGGAGGGCAGCTAACGGACAGAAAGCAAACAACCAATGGAAAGACAACATTCCACAAGGGCGGACCTGTAAACTTAGCGAAAATCAGGTAGGTGAATTTGGTCAGGGGAATTTGATCGTTTCAAGGCACATGAACAATTTAGGATCCAAGAAAGGGGCACACAAAATGAGACAAGAGAAAAGTAGCCTATCAAGAGTAAGAAAAAGAGGGGGTCCCTGCCCACAGTGGGGTGTGTGTGCAAAACATGAAAAACACTTCGCAACATCACAATCGTCGATGGGGAACCCAATGGGTGCATAGCATGTTCCACTTGACCATGTGAACCTGAAGGCCCACCCCCCTTGGTAGGAGATGACAAGAGAGCCCACAACATAAAAACAAGCAAATGTACAAAGCTGACATGACACTCTAATCTAGAAGGCAACAAGACAAAACACAAGAACAATCTCTTCCAGAGGTAAAGAATAACGAGGGGGGAAATTACCACATACATGGTCGCTAAGGGTAGTGTTTCATCACATGGATCGACATGGGCTATCCAATGCGGACCTTCATAGGTTATCGACCCCCATCCTGGGTTACCCTGGGAACCTCAACTGATCCCCAACCCCCATTCTTGCACATGCAGAATTGACTTACCTTTCTTGAGGACAAGGTAGTTGATTTGCCATTCTAGGCCTTCTCATCTCATCCCAACCCTATACAAGCACTTGAGCCATGAGAGAGGCATCCCTTATCTTTCATTAATGTGATTTCTACCCACCCCCAAACTATTTATTAGGTTATCACTTGATTAGCTCAACTTCCACATGAGTTATGCAAGAGACCACTTAGGATTTCGGCCCCCATGGGAAGCCACACTCCCTATTAGCAACAAGACCTCAAAATCAAAAACTCAAGAACAAATGCTAAATAAAGAACCAAGACATGAAAAGTACAACCCCATGCGAGGCATGAACCTACTCACACACAATCCATAACACAACATTGCAAATAAACAAGGTAGCACCTGCATAATCTCAACCCAACAAGAATAAGTGTGACATCAAGTCAAAATATAAATCACCAAGAAACAAATACTCCCCTCGACTCTGGAAGACAATTAAAACAACCTACCCATGAACTCAAATATAAAGATGAGAAGACGAACAATGTCAAATGGGTTCTCGATAGATTTCAACATGAATTTAATAAATAGAATCTCCTCAAAACCAATCAAAAATGACTAGAAAGACATATCTAAATGAAATCACTAACATAGTAAATTTTTTTATATAAACTCGTTATGCAAATATCTCTACTCAAAAAAATCATGATAGCAAACACAAGTATTCTAGATAACTATCCATATAGAGAACTTACGAATCAACTATTAAAAATATTAAGGGAAATCAACATTAAAAAAGGATCATCAAATTAATTTTTTTTACGTAGGCCTTTAGTTTATCTAAATATAATTAGTTAAAATCAATCATTCAATTATCCATGTAAATAACGAATTCAATTCACATAATCCATCTTTCAATTAAAAGGTTATTTTATCACAATATATATTTTTGAAACACACTGTAGTATTATTGTTCCAATTAACTACATAGAGATTCAACTAATCAACTACAAATAACAATACACTAAACGGTTAAGCCAAGATATAAACAACAACACCTACTTATATCTTTTAAAACACTATATACATCTGTGGAGCTAGTTCCCATAAGATGAACTTAGATACTCAAGTCCCCCATTATAAACATAAATACTTAATCCTATAACTATATCATTTTTTATTTTTTTTGATGAATAGGCAGATATCTATTTTAATATAAAGATATAATTACAAATTCACAAAAAAGGGGTGGGTGGTGAAAAGACACACCCTGAATGTCACATGGACAGAGCCCAGAAAATCCAAAATATCAATCACATGGGCCTAGCCTAGAAGTCCAATAACAAAAAATAAAATTAAGTGGCCAAAGCAGTGCCAGTAGATCTTGGGGGATCCCTGTCATCCAGATTTTTCCCCAATACATCAGCAGGGTTTGGAGTGACGTCAGGAGGTGCACCCCAACCATCATCATCTTTATCTTTATATTTTTTTTAATAAACCATTTTAAAAATATGCCTTGAGGTAGTTGGTTTGAATGGCTTAAAATGGTAAGAAAATTTGGAGAAATGGACTAGGTAAGCGGAGGTAGCAAGGTACTTCCAGATTCAAGAATTTACTAAATGTTGAGGGAAAAAATACACACAATAATGATGCGAATCATTTGCATAGATGGAGTAAATACATCGAATGACAAGAGAGACAATATCCATACCACACAAATCAAATCCCTTATACATTACAAACCAAATAAATCAAAATTTTAAATATAATCATATTATTATCAAACGGAAAATTAGAATACAATATTGAATAACATCAACTCCATTAATCGAGTACATGAAACGAAGCACGACGAAGGCTAACTTGAAATCCTTCACTTCACAGAGGGAGATGACAAGCTGAACGATCTTCTTTACAATTCCAAATCCGTTCACTGAGAACAATTTTACCCAAATTGTACTAACTATATTCTTATTTTTGATTGAATAATGTTTTCTTTTCAAAGAACTATTGCAGAGGAGAATTTTTTTCTTTTCCCCAAAAATCTAAAAGAGAGCATTATAAAACCAGCCAAATGCTTTCGAAAACAACCATCAGTAATAAAAGAAAGTTTCTCGACCCCATATTTAGTTTTGAATCACGCATACACTTGCATGAAAATATTTCCAATCTAATTTCATTCTAATTACTTTCCAAATTTGTCAATATCCCTTAAATTTCCTTTTTGATTAAATCCATAATGATAAATAAATAAATAGTATTTACTAATCACTAATTTTAAAAATTAATAATGTTGCAATTAAAATATTATTTCATCAATAATCAAAATATTTAATATTGACAAAATAATCATTTGATATTCATTTAAATCTACAAACATTTAAATTTACCAGTAATTTAATATTTAATTAAATACTTAACATTGGCACATAATCACTTACTAACTAAATTTAATACTTTAATTAAATTAACCTCAACAATAATAAGCATCGTTAAATTGAATTTACTAATTAAACGACATTCAAAAATGACAACTATATTAATGATTAGGAAACATTAATAATACCATTAAAATTAATCAACAAACCAACATGAATAACCTCTTACCCAATCGACCCAAGGACCCAAGTGGAGAGGCACTACAAACGGTGTGTGAACTGATTTTTCAGAGTTATTTGGCTATTGACTGGGAGAAATGTTTTGGCTCCACAATCCTTTGGTATTTGGTTTCAGATCTTACGAATTTGGGAGATTATTCCTTTTGATGGTTTCTATGTTCTAACAAAAGTTCATGTAGTTTGGCACTCCGGAAGACCTACTCTAAAGCTCCTATATTTTTGTTGGTTGTCCCGGTTGAATTGGTGAAGTGTTCACTGCAAATGAAATTTATTGAAGGTGTTGTGGATTTATTTGAATTGTTCTCAGAGATGGTAAAGTGACTGGTGAAGTGTGTTGAGAAATCCACATGTGATTATCTTGCTAGTGATGTGTGTACCTCAAATATCATCAGTGTTTTCATTAGGTTTGGCCGACTTGGTGTTTACATGGTACATTATGTTTTTGCATCGATCTAAGAAAGTGTGTGCATGATCCAATATGTTGTTTGGTTCCTAATTTAATATGTTGTTTGGTTCCTAATTTAATATGTATTTGGTCCCCTCACTTTCTTATCCACCGCGAGAATGTTGAGTACTTGACCTAGTTTGAATTTGTAACTTGAATTTGAATAGCCAGCCTTGGTGAATGTTTCTAAGGTTGAAGATGGTATAAAAGAAAGTTGAGTTGTAGCAAATTTCATATCCATCCATCATTCAATTCAAGCAAGAGAACAGTGTGCAAACAAGTGCGAAAATTAGAGTGTGGAAGAGCGAATTAAGGCAACAGTACTTCATTGTATTCATAATCTTTTGATCAAGTTACGAAGTGTGTGTAACTCCTAGTGGTGGATGGTTATCTATTTCTTTGTACTTTCTATAGGTAGTGAGCCTTTTTTTCTGGATAGTGAGTCCTAAGGTAGTGAGCCTTTGTATTTGGGCAGTGAGCCTTTTGTATCTAGTATTGTATTACTACTATATTTTGAGTTAATTCTCACCATGGTTTTTCCCTCATAAGAGTTTTCGACGTAAATCTGGTGTCTTTGATATTGTTTTTATGTTATCTGCATTTCATGTTCATACATAATAATAGATTGAGGTTAAAGTGGAATTGATTAAGTTAAGAAGTAAATAGTTTGATACAATTGATTCACCCCCGTCTCTCAATTGTCTTGTGCAATTCAACAATTGGTCTCAGAGCTTTGGTTCCTTTGTGAAAACCTTAACCGCTTGAGGTATATTAGATGGCACACAATTTGTAGCTTCCTATGTTTGATGGAGATGATTGTAGTGACTGGAAAGAACAAATGAGAAGTTATTTGATTTCAATTAGTTTTAATACTTGGAAAGCTGTGGAGACAAAGTATGTGAGCTTCCAGCAATCGGACCTTCCTCTGTTGATGAAGTTGCAACCTTTCAAGAAAATGAAAAAGCAAGGTTTTCTATCTTTAGTGCATTATCTAAAACTGAAAGATCAAAAGTTATTTCTTTAGCTACAACTAATGAAATGTGGACAAAATTGAAAGACATTTATGAAGGGAATGAGAGAGCAAATTTTTTAAGGAAACTAACAGCTAGGCAAAAAATTGAGAATCTGAGAATGGAAGATGGAAAGACATTTCAAGCTATTATCAGAGAGTTGAAACTATAGCAACTGAAATCAAGAATCAAGGAGGTACCATGAAGGATGAAGATATAATTGAGAAGATCTTGATGACCTTACCAGACAATTACAGTGACAAAGTATCTGCTTTAGAAGAACAGTATGATCCAAAGAAATTTACTAAGGAATATCTATTTGGTGTCTTGATTGCATTTGAGATAAGAAAATTTACAAGAGATAATGAGAATAATGAAACAACCTTTAAATCCATGAAGATAGAATAAGAAGAAGAAGAAGATGATGATGATGTAGAAGATTTGGAAGCAAATTTCACAAGAAGATTGAAGAAAGGTACTAGTAAATATAAAGGTAAGATTATGCATCAAGATGTCCTAATAAAGCTACACAAAAAAAGAACAAGGGTAATAATAATTACAAGGATAAGAAGGATAGGAAGTTCAAGAAGTTGTATTATGTCAAAGAAGATGCAGGAATTTTTGATGATGAATCTGACCTTGAGGAAGACAAAGATGAATGTTTGTTTCTAGCCTTGGAAAATAAATGTGCAAAAGAACCTAGTATAGAGTGTAAGAAGAATGAATCAGAAGGTACTCTGGTAACTTCTTTTCATGCTAGATAGGATGAAGACTTCTGGGTAATTGACAACGGATGTTCAAATCATATGACTAGAGATAAGAGCAATTTTACTAAACTTGAGAAGTATGATGGAGGTATAGTCATGTTTGGAGATGATTCTGGTGCTAAGATTGTTGGTAAAGGAAAAATTAGCTTTGATGGAAAACATAACACTGATGATGTTTATTATGTAAAGGGTTTGAGGCATAATCTCTTAAGTGTTGGAAAAATGTGTAGCAAAGGTTTTAAACTTGTGTTTCAGGATAACACTCGTGAGACCAAAAAAGGATTTGGAACTATGGTTGCAGTTGGAAGAAGAAATCATGGAAACATCTATCAACTCAAAGGTGGTGATGGTCAATGTTTTTTTTCTCAGATCAGTGAGAGTTGGCTCTGACATTGGAGAATGGGGCATGTGAATTTTGATAACCTAGTTAGGATCAATTATAGAGAAGTTATGAGAGATATGCTTAGAATCACAAAGCCTTCAAATCCAATATGCAGAAGTTATCAAATGGGAAAACAGAAAACAAACGGTTTTAAAAATCAATCATTTACCAGAATGCTTGAATTAATCCACATAGACCTCTGTGTTCCTACAAGAACATAAAACCTAAATGGTGATAGGTACTTGATGCTTTTAATTGATGATTACTCTAGGATGACATGGGTTACATTTATTATAGAAAAGTCTCAGGCTCTTGATAGATTCAAGGTGTTTAAGGAAAGAGTAGAAAATGAGGAAAAAATTAGAATTAAATGCTTAATATCTAATAGAGGTGGAGAGTTTACATCCGGTGAATTCAATGCATTATGTGAAGATCATGACATCAAAAGACATTTTTCTGTTCCTAGAACCTCACAATAGAATGGAGTTGTAGAAAGAAAGAACCAGACTAGGCAAGAGGCAGCTAGAACCATGATGAAAGAAGAAAATGTTCCTGATATGTATTGGAGAGAAGCTATTCACACTGTTGTTTACATTCTTAACAGAGTTCAAGTCAGAGGTAACAACACTAAGACTCATTATGAGTTATGGACTGGTAAGACTCCTACTATAAAATACTTTAAGGTATTTGGTAGTAGATGTCACATTAGAAGAGATGAATAAAATCTTGGAAAGTTTGATGCTAGATGTGATGAAGGAATTTTACTTGGTTATTCTAATAACAACAAGGCTTATAGATGTTTTAATAAGAGACTGAGAAAAATCATTGAAAGTATTAATGTGAAGGTTGATGAAGCTATATATAGACCTATGGAGATAACTAAAGTTGAACCTAATGAGCCTATCTATATGCAAATACAAGAAGAAGAAAAGGAAGAGAAAGAGCAAAGTGAAGAAGAAGAAGAAGAAAATTTGGAACTTGCACCTAAGACTCCTAAATATGTTCAAATAAATCATCCGGAGGAATAGATAATTGGAGACAAAAGTGAAGGAGTGAAGACAAGAAGCAAAGTGGTTGAGGTAAACTTATGTTTACTTTCTAAAATTGAACCTAAGACTGTGAATGAAGCATGTGATGATGAAAGTTGGGTTAGAAAATGAAAGATGAATTACAACAGATAGAAAAGAATGAGACATGGGAACTAGTCCCTAGACCTACAAACAAGAATGCAATTGGTTCCAAATAGGTATATTTAGAAATAAATTGAATGAAGGTGGAGAAGTGGTAAGAAATAAAGTAAGACTTGTATGTAAAGGATATTCATAGGTTGAAGGCATAGATTTTGAAGAAAATTTTGTACCTATAGCAAGAATGGAAGCCATTCAAATTTGTTAGAGTAAAGGTTTTAACTTAATTATGTTGATTAAGTTACCTTTATTCCCTTCTTAAGATTTCACTTTAGTTTGTATAAAGTGACATTTAATAATTATATTAATTATTAAATGTTTTCCTATTAAGGCTTCTATTAGGGTTTTATTAGGGTTTGCATGATCTCCTTTTTATAAGGATTGATCCCATTGTATTTCATATCAATTCATTCTCTCATTCTCTCTGATATATACATTTTCAGTTTTCAAAGAACCCTTGCTTGTTTGTCTCCATCTCTTCTTTTGTGACAGGTTATTTGCATGCAGGTGATCTTCGGGGTTTGTGAAGTTGTATTTTCTCAACTCCTACCAAATTTTGTTGGAATTTGCAGCTCATAAAGACTTCAAATTATATCAGATGGATGTCAAATTTGCATTTCTATATGGGGAACTAGAAGAAGAAGTATATATGGAGAAACCAGAAGGTTTTTCACTGTCAGACAAACCAAACATGATTTGTAAGTTAAAGAAAGTGTTGTATGGATTGAAGCAAGGTCCTAGAGCTTGGTATGCTAGATTGGATAGATACTTGAAAAAACAAGGATTCAACAAAGGGTCCATAGACAACAATCTCTATTTCAAGGTTGAGAAAGACAAGATACTGATAGTTGTGATATATGTTGATGACATCATTTTTGGTGGAAATGAAGGTATGTGTAAGAAGTTTTCTGAAGAGATGCAAAAATAATTTGAGATGTCTATGATTGGTGAATTGAATTTCTTCCTTGGACTTCAAGTTAATCAAACTAACAAAGGGATATTCATTTCACAATCTAAGTATGTTAAGGAATTGTTAAAGAAGTTTGGAATGGATGACTCTAAACCGGTATGTACCCCTATGATAAATTGTTGCAAGATGAGTAAGGATGATGGATTTGCTAAAGTTGATCATAGCATGTACAAATCCATGATTGGTAGATTTTTGTATCTTACTGCTACTAGACCGGACATTATGCATGCAGTATGCTTAGTTGCAAGATTTCAAGAAGAACTGAAGGAAGCACATGTTAAAGTTGTGAAGAGGGTATTCAAATATCTTAAAGGAACTCCAGACTATGGGCTATGGTATCCGAAGGACAAAGATTTCACTTTGAGTGCCTACACTAATGTTGATTGGGATGGATGTGCAGATGACCAAAATAGTACAAGTGGAGGATCATTCCTTCTTGGATGAAGATTAGTTTCTTGGTTGAGCAAGAAACAAGATTCAGTTTCTTTATCCACTGTTGAAGCATAGTATATTGTAGCAGTATCCTATTGTATACAAGTACTTTGGATGCAACAAACTTTGATGGACATAGGTGTGGTAAGTGATGAACCTACTTCTATATTTTGTGAAAATACAAGTTCTATAAAACTTTCAAAGAATCCAATGATGCATTCTATAACAAAGCATATATCTATCAAGTATCACTTCTTGAGGGAGAAAGTATTGAGGAATGAAGTAAGACTTGAATATGTACCTACCAAAGAAAAAATTGCAGACATATTCACTAAGGCCCTTCTGAAGGATACTTTTGAGTATCTCAGAGGGAAACTAGGGGTTTTTTCCCCTCCTTCTTTGAACTAAGTGCACATGGAGGTGTATCAGTCCAGTGCATTCACAAACTCTTTTGTTTTGGATTGATGATTGAGGTCTACTCCTCAGGGGGAGTAGAGAAGTGCATTGTTGCGTATGTGATGTGGATTTACTCCTTAGGGGGAGTGAACAGAGATTTATATGGTAAAAATGTCCTCTACCAATGATTTCAAAATGGGAGAGAGAATCATGTGAAAATTGTATTCTTGGTAGGTTGTCACTTTTGAAAATAATGTAGGATGTGGGAAAGAGAATCATGTGAAACTTTTATGCTTGGCAGGTTGTTGCTTATGAGAATCATGTATGTTGTCTTTGATGGTTTTTCACATAATGTGTTGCCATCAATGACAAAGAGGGATATTGTTGCAAGTATGGATGTGTTTTGTGGTTTTGTCATTAATGTTGTCATTGATGTCAACACTGTAAAGGTTGAGTAAGTTGGTTTTTTCCAAGTGTTTTTGAGAAAATTTGAGAAATAAGGAAACTTGTGGTGAAGTTGTGTTCTGAGTGTGCTCTGGTAATATGGTTCACATTTTATCTATATTGATCTAATACCCATGCAGATTTGAAGGTGTATTCATGAGCTTAAATGGATTGTATATTTCAAATCTCAGCTTCTGGTGTGATGGAAAGAAAAAGATATGTTCACCGGTGTGTGAACTAGTTTGACAGAGTTATCTAGTTGTTGAGTGGGAGAAATGTTTTGGCTCCGCAATTTTCTGGTATTTTATTTCAGATCTTGCAGATTTGGGAGATTATTCCTTTTGATTTCTATGTTCTGATAAAATTCATGTAGTTTGGCGCTTTGGAAGACCTGCTCCAGAGCTCTTGTGTATTTGTTTTTGTCTTGGTTGAACTGGTAAATTTTTCACTGCGAATGAAGTTTGTTGAAGGTGTTGCAGATGTATCTGAGTTGTTCTCAAAGATGGTAAAATGATTGGTGAAGCGTTTTGAGCAATCCATGTGTGATTATCTTGCTAGTGATGTGTGTACTTCAAAGATCATCGGTGTTTACATAGTACATTATGTTTTTGCATCGATTTAAGAAAGTGTTTGCGTGATCCAAGATGTTGTTTGGGTCCTAATTTAATATGTATTTGGTCCCCTCACATTCTTATCCACCGCGGGAATGTTGAGTAGTTGACCTAGTTTGAATTTGAATAGTCGACCTTGGTGAATATTTCTAAGGTTAAAGATGGTATAAAAGAAAGTTGAGTTGTAGCAAATTTCATATCCATCCATCATTCGATTCGAGCAAAAGAAGAGTGTGCAAACAGGTGCAAAAAGCAAAGTGTGGTAGAGAGAATTAAGGCAACAGTACTTCATTGTATTCATAATCTTCTGATCAAGTTGCAAAGTGCATGTAAATCCTAGTGGTGGATCATTATCTATTTCTTTGTACTTTTGTAGGTAGTGATCCTCTTTTTTTCTGGACAATGAGTCCTAGGGTAGTGAGCCCTTGATCTGGGTAGTGAGCCTTTGTATTTGGGCAGTGAGCCCTCTAGCAATGAGCCTTTTGTATCCGGTATTGCATTACTACTATATTGTGAGTTAATCCTCACCGTGGTTTTTCCCTCATTAGGGTTTTCCATGTAAATCTAGTGTCTTTGGTATTGTGTTTTTGTTATCTGCATTTTATGTTCATACTTAATAACAGACCAAGGTTAAAGTGAAATTAATTAAGTTAATAAGTAAAGAATTTGATACAATTGATTCACCCCCCCTCTCAGTTGTCTTGTGCAATTCAACAATTTAAATACGCCTATTTTGAATATAAATTAAAAAAATAAAAAATAAAATATTTTCTTCCATCCTTCCTAACACTAGAGGTTTGGACTCATCCTAATATAAGAATCCGTACATCCTAGAATAGATCATATACATGCTAATATCTTGTAGACATGATCACATCCACAATAATCTCCTCCAAAATTAAACATGTTTCATGCTTATTCTAAACCAACCCTTTTGCTAAATTGTCTCTTTATTGTTAACTTGTGTGCTAAAATATTTGAACTAAGTACAAAATATGTCATAGTTAAGAAAAAGCTCTAAGGCACTAGTTATGCATGTATAAACTATTGAAGAGCTTAATAATCATATTATAGATCACATTGAGAACATTGTCACGTAGTAGTATTCATAATTTACGACAATCATATATAATTACTATACCTAGGAGTTTGCCATCACACATATTTTATATCTTTGAATTTTATGAAATTAGAATTAGGAGCTTGAATCAAAGTTAAGTAAATTATATTTCAACCCTATTCTAGAAAATCGGTAGAGGTTCTTGTTAATGCCACAATAGTTCCAAAAGTATATATTTTTATGAGTGCATAAATATGAAAACTTTATCCAATATTGGAGAAAAATGTAGCTATATGGATAGAATTGTGACATATTAGAAATATATGGTGCTTGTGATAAAATATAGAAATAGTGAAGAGATGATGAGCATGCAGATAGGTCTATGACAAAATTTATAATAGAGATCCAATTCCAAATCTAATTGTTGAACACATTACATAGTGAACCATAGATAAAATGGGAAGGGGTGTAAATTTCCTTCCTATTCTATCTAGGTCATTCAATTATGTCCTAAGAACCATAATTGGATTGACTATCAACCTCTCAAGGTGAGTCAATTCACAATTGGGAGGAACTAGGAAGGGGTTCTTTTCAGTTTTAATTGGTTCACCACCAAGCAAATGCTTCCAAAAGATAATTATTGGAAAACACAATGTGATACATGCAAAATGACCTAAAATAGGCTAAATGAGAGATGCAAATAATGAAAATATGAAACACCAAGTTAGGGTATGTGTACCTGGGAAATCTAGAAATGCAATGAGGATTCTAGAAATGCAAAGAAGCTGTCAAAATATGTCTTCAAGGAATAAGACGCCCAAGATGGCATATTAGTCCCACTGTTGTTTTTTAGGGAAAACACAAAATCTTCAGATGTCAGAACCGGATTTGAAAGAATCTCTGAAAGATATGCTTGTGAGGACTAAGACGCCCAAGATGGCATATTAGTCTCGCTCTGAATTGCTGAAAATTTTGAATGTGGTCCTGAGCTCCAAGGTCTGAACTTACTGCTTTTTGGATCTCAGGTTTTGAAACTGTTGGATCTGACCTATAGGCGAGTTTCCATTTTTTACTTGAAAAGTAGTAGGGGCTTAATTTCTCCACCTAGACATGTATCTATCAACTTAATCCCATTTTGCAACCCAAATTGAAGCCTCAAATTACCCATTTTTTGTGTTTAGTCTACTAAAAACTTTCAATTGGAGAAACAATGTTGCATGTATTAACATTGCTAATCCAAAATATCCTTCTTGTAGCATTCTAAATACCTTCAAGCATCTTTTCTAGAATTTCCCTAAGACTAAGAGTGCTTGTAAGTAGATTCAAAATCTCTTCTATTTCTTTATGCCTAGATTTTTATTTCTAGACAATTACTATATTTGGGGATTCAACTCCTTGGCCATCTTATATTCCTAAATTTTGAAAAAAATAGAGAATATATGTTATGTTTCAACTCTAGATGTTATAATATTTATTCGAAAAAATAAAAAATATACAAAATGGCAAACCACTTTGACGGTGTTTTTGAAAAGTTAAACAACATTTACGGGGCGCTATACCCCTCACAACGAGCCACTAGGGCCAAAAAGGAACTAAACAACAACAACAAACATTAACATAAAAAAATCTAAAGACAGCCCAGGGACAACACACAAACAGCCGAAAAACAGCCGATAGACCACCAACAGGCGCAGCTAACTAGCATCATCCCAGTTCTTGATCAAGAGGTCAACTGCCTCATCGCCCACCCATTCTTTGTTTTCCTGGCTATTATTCCCCTCCAATTCCTCTTTTATGACATTTGATAGCGCACTAGTAACAAAGTGGCTCAGTTTCACTGTGAAGTGGGTCAAGCCCCTAAATCTTTTGTCTAGGGTGTTCAATCTCTTCGCCACCATGTCCAAATCTTCCCCAGTATCCCTAGTCTCCTGAATCTCACCAGACTCATTCACCAACGGAGTGTGCGAGTCATTCACCACTTTGACGGTGTTACCTCCAATAAAAATAAAATTATATGAATTTAGTATTAGAAGTTATGATGATTTCAAAGAGACTTATATCCATTATTTATAGAAATAAATATGTGGGAACACACTCTTCCATCTTAATTAAAAGGGCTTAAGGTAGTAACTAAAACTAATGTTAAGTTTAAACATGCCACAAGTGCTTAACCATATTATATTTAGAAAAATATAATATCATGGACCTTATAGTATAATATAGAAATAATAATTTATTTAATGTAGAAGCTATTAAATATTATTTTTCTCTTGATAAGAAAGTTTGTGTTCTCACCTTTGTATACTTTCAAATTGAGGTGTAGATGAAAAATTTGCATTGAAATTCTAAAACCTTCTCAACCAATGGGGTAGTACACCTTGTAGAATCAGTAAAATCTAGCTAGATCTCTCTCCCCAAGGATTGCCCCCACTTCCTCCCAATTGGTGGAGTCAATCACATGACTAGAGTCATTTCTAGCCACCTCCTTCTTGGTAGATGGTCAGAACTCCCCTCGGGATACATGACATGGCTTAACCGCCTCTCATGGATCCATTAACTCTGGTGGTTGTATTGAGCATTAATAAGTTGATCTTTTGGCACAATGAAAATTATGGGGCCAACAATTGGTATCAGAGCCAAAGGTGTCGAGTTTGAATCCCCTCAGTTAACGTTGAAGGGGAGATTGTTGGTAGATGGTCAGCACTCCCCTCGAGATCTGTAACATGGCTTAACCACCTCCCGTGGATCTGTTAACTTTGGCAGTTGTATCAGGAATTAATAGGTCGATCTTTTAGCGCAATGACAACTATGGGGCCAACACTCCTTAGCAAAGGTGTTAAGACTTCTCCATGTGAAATTTTTATTGGTTTGGCTAGGTGGCCTTCCCCTATATAGGTGAGTGTAGAGGCTATTCATGTTTTTCCACTACCTTCTACTTAGGGTGTGTTGGTTTTGATCACTATCTAGGATTTTCAAGACAATTAGAAGGTCCTTGAACTCTCTTTATAGAACCCTCCCCATGGAGGCTCCTTGATGAGATGATTTGTGTCCTTCTTCACCTAGTGTGATCATATGTGCCTAAAAAGATGAGTTGTTTCACTTAATTGTATTAGTTTTTAAATTATATTATGATGATAAGACATACCACCCTCATCATTGTATAATCACATGTTCCTAAAAAGATGACTTGCTACTTTTGATTTTATTAGTTTTAACTTATATTATGATGAGTACACATACCAATGAACTCATATTTATTCTAACATGGAGTTCCATATCTTTAACGCTCCCATATGCCTAGGGATTTTCCACTTTTTTACCACAACAATTATTAAGTACTTATATGGTACAAGTGCAAAGGTAGAAATAAGGTATTAGGTAAAGTCCATTGCTCAAGGGTTGGATGGTGAGGGCTCTACCTACATGCCTATTTTGGGTGCATTAATTTTAATGATTGTGCACACATGTGGAGGGAAATTAGTCTCATGTGTGCATTTTGAGAAGGTGTGGGCAAAGTGTTAGTGGGCTTAAGGTTGGTAGCAACTTCACCATACCAATGTTTTATGGGCCTTTGGTTCATAACTCTCATTGCCATAAGGAAGTATTTTATGGTATTTAATTTTTGTCACTTGTGGGCCATCATAGAGGTTGTCCTATGAATGCAAAAGAGTAATAGATGAAAGAAGTAGAAAAAGTGTCGACATCTCCTATTTCAAAATAATGCTAAAAAAAAATTTATTGTCAAATTCTAATACTTAATTAGATTTTATTCATAATATCTACATATTCTTAATGTTAGATTTATTGCTATAAATAAAAACAACTATATCTAATAAAATCATATTTATAATAAACTTTCTAATATGTACTTTCAAATCGTTTGGAATTAAAAAGCCAAAATATTTTAGGTGCATATCATATTCCAATTAAATCTCAAGTAAAGCGTTAGGAGATACTTATTATTATCTACAATTATTGGAATGTCTTATCTCAACAACCATTGTTTTGAATAAGGGCCCCCCTCTTCTCATATAATTGTATGCATTCACGTACATGCATGTGAGTCTTATTAAGTGCCTTTAACGAGATACATGAAAGGGAGTTTTATTAAGTGCCTAAGGTCATTGCCACTCATTAAGTTTGACGCTTTAAATGCCTAGTAAAGGGTTTGGATTGCTCATTTTTTATGAATAAGATGTTGCTTTCTTATAGTTTAATTTATGTCTATAGTATGGAATTAAATTTTACTTTTTTAAAATTATATATATAAAGAGGGTTTTTTAAAGATGCGTTATTCTATTATTTATTTTGATGTATGAGAATCAATTTTTTATTTTCTATTTTAGTCATTTAGATTTATCGTGATTTATAATAATTTTTATTTTGAATTATATTGTATATGTCAATTTATTATGTAGAGATTTTTTTGGATAAAAGATGAAAACACGTGTAATTTTTTTAATAAGTAGTAGGATATACAAAAGGAAGTAATATTGCATCATATATAGAAGATTACAAAACAAGTTGTGTCATAATGCAAAGAAGAGAAAAATGTGTAGCATAAGCCAAAACAAACAACCTAATGTGAGTAGGACAACAAAACAAAACATAGAACAAAAAATGATTAAGGATCATCACTAACAATATTACTATCTTATAATTTGTTATTTCTGGATTTTGATTGTGTTTAAGTATTACTATGTTCATTGCTGAGAATTTTTTTATTTTTTTATTTTTGTATTCTTCTAATTCAAATATATATTTTATTTATCATTGTTGTGCCTTGCAACCACACCCCATTTGACACTACCAAATGGAAACCCCCTTTTTTATGCTTTCCTTTCTTTGCTTGGTGCTTGTTCCCTCTTGCTTGTTTTGCTTGCTTGTTTTTCTCTATCTTGTGGTGTTTTCCAAACTTTCAAGGTTTGCCATATTGACATGACAATGGCATCAACCTCAATCTTCAATATCCACATTTCTTCTTCTCAAGTGATGATCATTCATCGAAATGTCGCTTATCCTCGTTGAGTATTGTCAGTGTAATTAATTAATTATTACACTAGCATAAGTTAACTTAGGTCTTAATTAATCATATTAGTCCTAGGTTGCATTTAATCATTTAATAATGTTGTTGAGATAAGATTCCCTTCTAGAAGATGAGTTGTCTTTTCTAGAACTTATCTCCATCTTGTTATCATTCCCTAGGTAGTTGGTTAGGGTTTCTTATTGTCACATGAAGTGTGATTTGAACACTTGGCAACATCCTTTGCATTCTAGGTTTAGCACTTGCCTATATAATCAGGCATATGTACTGTTTGTAATATATCTAGATCATCATAATAGAATCTCTATTTTGAATGCCATTATCATACTTTCTGTGTGGTTGAATATTTCTTCCTGGCAAAGGTCCTCCATTGAAGACTGCAGCTTCATCAAGGACACCTGTGCATCCATCATTCTAACATGGTATCGGAGCTATTCCAGTGAAGATTCATCCCAGGATCAAGAAAGTTTGGCTAGTGAGATTCATTGCAGTCTTGAGGTTTCCATTACAGGCTACTTGTTTCCACTCGGGGACCAACCTAATTTCTAGAGCAGATTGAGTCAGATCTGAGCTTGCCATTGTCTTCAGAAGGCCTCAAAACCTTAGGATCACTTGCCCATTCGTCAAAATCAGAGACATTTCATCCAGGAGCCATTTGAGGTATATGTAGGGTTTGCAAAATCAACAATACAATCTATACAATTTGCAGAAAAAAATCATCCCTTGCAGTTGTCCTCTAAGGCAAATTTTTTTTTAGTTGCAAGCCATTTTTCTTCAAAAAAATTTATTTTTTTCTATAGTTTGCAGAAAAATTAAAAAATTCAGGGCGACTGCAAATAAAATACTTGGTCGGCATGCAATAAGGGTTTGATTTAAAAAAAAAATCCCATCGGACTTTAAATCTATTGGAACTCATTTTTTTTGAATTGCTTTATAGCAATATTCAAAAAAATAATATTTGGGGGTCATTCTCTTATTAAAAGTTTGTAGAAAGGATTTTCGCCACCTGCATTTATTTTGTTGGCAGGGGAAGTACGTTTGTCGGCCCATTTGGAGTGGCCCGTCCACCGACCGCCGTATGTTGTCCCATCTCCGTCAAGCCTGCTCATCATCCGCCGACCACTGACATTTTCATCGGCTGCTTGTTTCCCGACTCCCACCAACATTGTTGACGACAACCGAGCATCCTTCGGCCGACCCTTCACTACTGGGCGTTATCCACAACTGGCGGCACCACATGCTAGCAATGCCGCTCCAACCTTTGCTCCACCACCGCCTATCCGGTGGTGCCCTTTTTGTTTTGCCTCAATTTGTGCCATGGTCATATCAACGACCGAGAGCTAGCCCGAAGGGGGCTTATTTTTTGCTCCAATTTAGCCTGTAGAGTGCCTCATCTAGGCATTTTTTCATTTTATCATAACTTTTCACCATGGTATCAAAAATCGACAAACGAGATACCATCAGAAAGGTGATTCAGTGCTATTTCTAATGGTGACATCTGTTTTGTAGTATTTTTCTTCCAGAAAAATCTACAGTCAACTGAATTCAAACCCTAGTTTGGACATAAAGGCTCCTATCTTTGCAACTGTTGATCAAAATTCAATGATTCTAATGGCATCAGGAAGGTAATTCAGAGCTCTTTTCATCAGCCCATTCACTTTGATCAGTTTCAACTCCAGGTACTCTTGCATTGGTTTTGTTCAATTTGGTGAATTTGTTCAATAACTTGGATATCCTGAAGCTTGGGAAAAGTTTTTTTTGTTTTGGGTGGCATCACTTCAGTTGCATATCTGCTTTGGAAGTTTCTATTTGTTGTTGAAGGTCATTGTCTTTGTAATTTTGGAGAAATTTTTTTGTACATTATGGGGCTTGCATATTATCCTTCTTTGACTGTGTTGCACACAGGAAATTATAAACAATGGCGGGATGGGATCATCCACCATCTCCAATCACTTGCATTGTTGCCACATCTATTTGGTATAGTTCCCTATCCAATTGAAGGTATTCATGAGTTTTCTTGGAGTTGTAGCAGATACATTGTATTAGAGATCATTGGAATGCAAGTTGATTCTGATGTTTTGAGTTCTATTGATCATTGTGATAGTCCTCACATCCTTTGGACTAAGCTTTGGGAGATATATGGAGATTCAAATACTCCACCCTTCCCTAATGGTCATGATTCAGAATGTCAGGTTTCAGATCAAGTACCCCATGATGATATTGCTATGCAGGAGGTTGTTTTTTTGGATTGCCTTGAATCTTCCAAAGAGGTTGGCAAGGTTGCTTCAGATGATCCTTCTTCTCCATCAGAGACTATTGGTATCCCTTCACATTCAGTGATTCCTTGTCTAGAGTCACTGATTGAGGCTTCCATCATCATCATTCATTGGGACACATTTAGTTTTCTAGACTTGACATCCCAGGATGGCTTTGTTTCAGGTATCACTGACTTGGCTACTTCTATAGGTTTGGAGAACATTCTTGAGGGGATATCACTCCTCTATTCAGATCATACTTTGGAGATTTTTCTAGAGTCTCCTCATCTTTGTGTCTCAACCTTTCTTGGAGATCTTGAGACTATCTTGGAGGCCAAGGAGACACATGAGAAACTTTCAAAGACATCATCAACATTCATCTACATCCTTCCTTCCTTAAATTCCTATCCAGAATGGGAAGCATCTCTGCACTTGCACTTGGTTTTGTTTCTTCCGAAAGGGAGACAAGTTGTTTGTCGACATTGGATCATGTTTTGTCTACATACACTTACCTTTTTTGCAGGTGATCACATTTTCTGGGGGGGCTATATTGTCTCTCTATTTCCCTCCTATGTGGGGCCATTGATTGTATTGTATCCATGTGATAATTGTTGTCCTTGGGGGGATGACGTTGAGTCCTCCAATCATCACCTTTTGCATTTTATCTCCTTTTTTGGAGAGGGGTTTTCCCCTTTTCTCCATTTGTGGGAGATTAGTTGCATTTTCATCCTATGTACATGGGTACCTAAAATGGCCATCAGTCGAGACCCATCATCATCATGCATAATCATTTCATTTTCTTTTCCTCCCTAAGTTTCACTTATGGGGGGGTGTTAGTGTAATTAATTAATTATTACACTAGCATAAGTTAACTTAGGTCTTAATTAATCGTATTAGTCCTAGGTTGCATTTAATCATTTAATAATGTTGTTGAGATAAGATTCCCTTCTAGAAGATGAGTTGTCTTTTCTAGAACTTATCTCCATCTTGTTATCATTCCCTAGGTAGTTGGTTAGGGTTTCTTGTTGTCACATGAAGTGTGATTTGAACACTTGGCAACATCCTTTGCATTCTAGGTTTAGCACTTGCCTATATAATCAGGCATATGTACTCTTTGTAATATATCTAGATCATCATAATATAATCTCTATTTTGAATACCATTATCATACTTTCTGTGTGGTTGAATATTTCTTCCTGGCAAAGGTCCTCCTTTGAAGACTGCAAATTCATCAAGGACACCTGTGCATCCATCATTCCAACAAGTATGACAACACTGAATACCTTAGTTCACCCTGATCCTTGTTGAAGAGGATCATGAGTCTATCAAATGGATTACCCCATTAGGATGTTGGTGTTTCATTTGTTGGCATGACAAAAGGTGAAACCCCAATACCTAAATTCCCAATCCGAGAGATGTCTTGGCATATCACCTACTACCTGATACTACATTAATGATAAATTTTGCACACATTTGTGTGTAATTTTTATTTGGGATTGCCTCATTTTTTGAGTCATTTTGTTGTTGTGATTTGAGCTCATGTGTATCCCTCACATCCTAGCTATGTGGATTTGTGTGTGTTTATGGTGGTGTGTCTGTGGTGTCTACATTGGTGTGTTCATCGTGCTCCTTCTCATGTTGACATGGTAGTGGCATGTATGTGGTTTTCTTCCATGGCTTAGTGTTTCTTCTCACCCCATCATTGTTGGGTATGGTTTCAAATTGTTCTCGTGTTTTCATGGAATTTTTGGGAGATGCTATTTGTTTGCTTCTTGTGGAATTTTCTTGTTTTGTATGCATTTGGTTGCATGTGCATTTATTTATTTTAGTCCCTTATGTATTCAAATTTACATTTCATTTTTTTTGGTCTTTTTTTATATTGGTTTTTATTTTTCCCTTTGTCAAATCCATTTTCTTGTGGCATGCCAATCAAGGTTGTTTGTGACATTGTCATTTTTCCTCATCAAATTGTCAAACCATTTAATGAACTCATGCCTTTTGGGAATAAGGTTAGAATCCTTCTTGATGTTTGAATTCTAGTGTTTCATTTGCAAAGGTTAAGCCCTTCAAAGTTCAATGATCAAGTGTCCCTCATTTCACATGAAAAACCTACTATGAAGTTGGAGTCATTCTCGATCCTTGATTCTTGAACCATGAAACTCTACATCCTTATTTTATTGATCATCGATGATCATGTTTCTTTATCCAATCTAATATTTGGGAATAAAGAATGAGGTACACTCAACCCCTGATCCCCAATAACGTTTTGATTCAATATTGATTTATCCTTGAAGTAGGGTTTCCTTCGATGCTTCCTCTTTTGAGGTAAGGTTCGTGCAATAACCTCAACACCCAACCCCCAATGACTCACACTATATATTCACATGTAGAATTGGGTCATCGGGGATATATTTTCTTCTCTAACTAAACACCATGTGACACTCGATAAGCTCAATACTTGACTCCTAACATTCTATTATATCATGTGCATATGGAATCAGGTTGTTGGATATTGTAAGGCTTGTTTAATTTCATGGAACAAGTTACTTAGTACATCTAAATCCTAACATTTGACGATGATTAATATTATACACTTTACACGAGATCAGGATACCGAGTCATCTCTTGTATGTCTACCTTTTGGGTATGTGCCAAGGCGTATTCTCAAAACCCAAAACCTACCAATATTATTTATTTTTTTAAGTATGGATCCAAGGTCTTTTATATTATTCACTATGGGATATTGGATAACCTCAAATATTGATAGATGAGTTTGTAATAATTTTGGCTAGGTGTTGATCTTAAAAGGATTTTTATGTAAAATTTCTTATGGCCTTTAACTATGGTGATTGTGTGAGTTTTGCAAAGTTATGCAAAGAGAGAAAGCAAATAAAAAGTATGAATTCAATGGGTATCATCCCCCTTCCAAGATGTTATCTGATAGAAGAGGGGATGCCACTCACCAATATTTCTCCATACCCCCAATCATTCTAAGGACCCACTACCCAGCTCAAGCTTCACAATATACATACTTTCAGATTTACTATGAAAAATAGTGACAAGAATTGTCATTTCAAACTATAATTATGGGAAGTTCAGGATTTAAAATTTCTTCATCAATATATGACCAATAGCCATTCAAAATATTAATCCTTCTTAATCAAATGATAGGAACTACCATAATACAAAAGAACATAATAACTTCATTGAATCGCTCAATCATTACACAAGGATAATAGCAATCTTAAACAATGACAAGAATAGAAACAAAACAACACTTTATTTAAAGGATTAATCAACTGATTACAATATATTCGACTCCCATAGGAATCGATCTTCTAGGCATAACACCCATTTACAATTCAAAGACCTTCAACAGTCTTTATCCTTGATCTACCAAAATGATTGGTGCTCCTTGTCGATCCTCAAACTTGCTTTATCTATATCTGCTTCCCCCTATCAACCTTTCTCTCCACCTACTCATTGATTTGAGCATTCAATACTATCCTTAAACTTGCTCCAAACTCATCCATTGCATTCCCACCATCACCCAAATCATTATCAACTCTCCACGGAGTCTGATAATCTCAATATTCGGTCTTCTCTTATTGGCCCCTTCTCATTCTTTGGTCTCATTCAACCCAGTCTTCCTTTGATATATCTAACCAACCTTCAATTCAGCCCATCACTACTCCTCCATTCTACGACCACTTCATTGGCCTTGCCTGTTTGGCCTTCTTTTATCTTCTATGACCAACAAGACCTCTTCTCAATTATTGGCCTTTTCTTGCTTGGCCTTTTGTTTAGCCTTATACTTACACACTCGACCAACCTTTCCATCACCCACTTGATCCTTCTTTATGTCGCTTGTTTAAATTTCCAGTTCCATCAAACACCACCGAATTCCACCCGTCCTCAACTATATCCAAACTTATCACATTCAACTTCTACAACTGTCGACCTATAATTGTTTATCCCTAACCATCTACAATAACTCATTCTTCCATGGCAAAGGCAACTTAATTAAATAACTAAATTCATTTCCATATAGTGACAACAAACTGAGCCACTCAAACTCTTTTAACTTCCTATCTTCCTTCCCAAGTCATGTGTCAAGAATAGTTTTAGAACCAAGTCACACCAAAAAATCTAAAACTCAACCATCTAGATGAAGAATAGGATTGATGCCCCTGCATCATACTCCCCAGGGGACAAAGAATCCATGTACTCATGTACATGGGGTTATGATTTAAAATTGATCTCCTTGTATTCTATTCTTTCGCTTCCTCCACAAGAATTTTGGAGCCTTCAACACACTCAGCCAATATTGGTGCTCTTTGTTCAACTCCACTCTTACCAAATGCCTTGATGTCACAGTTATACATGAATCAGTCTATCCAAACTTACCAAAAATGAAAACCCATGCATTTTACACTCTAATTATTTCTTTTGCACCCATTGGGTTGTCTACTTCACCAAATACATGCACAACCTTATTCCAATATGTATTCACCATTTTAAATAGTTCCTTTCCCATGGCCCAAATATACAACAATAAATCACTTTTAATTCTTTATTTCAAATAAAAACCCCAATATCATGCATTATATCTTCATTAATCAATACCATAAAGAAATTCATATCAACATTCTTGCAAAAGGCCTTTAAATATCCACCTCTATCCCTAGTGTTGCATCAAATTATTTATGATCAGTGGCAACCTCTTCACACATATGCATATCTTCATTATCTATCTTCACCTTCCATTCTAATTCGAGCTTAGAGAATGGTGTCCAAAAACCATTACATCATTCTTGTTCACTTCCCCTTCTTCAATTTCCATCTCAACCTTGTTTCCATCATGAATGCATTTATCTTTACCTTCTTTACTCCTTGTTGCATCAACTTCTTCTTCTGTATTCTTTGTTGCCCCAATTTCTGCTATACATCCTTCATCTTCATTTCCAATTTTTCCTCCACCCTTTAATTTTCCCTCATTCCAAGCCTCTATGGTCCATTCTTTCTTTCCATTCCTATGGTTCATTCCATATTCATATTTATTCTTTCTAAGCTCTCTAATCTACCTTTTTTTATTTTCCTTTCCCTTATGATATATACTTCTTCTCCTATCTTTCTCATCTACCAACCCCCACATACACATCTCATATTCATAAATTTCATTCAAAGCCTCAACATCATCATTATACAAATCAGATTGTTTACCTCTTACCTTGCACGTACCATGTTGCTTTTCCTCTAACTCTGTTGCATGCTCTTGAGCCTTATCCTTCTTTTCATCATCTATGGATTTTATCATATTTTCCCATGTCTTGGACTTTTCTTCTTCTTCATAGCTTTTATAATCTTGCATTTTACTCTTATCACCATCTTCTCCTATTGTTGTCCTATGCTTCACTACCCATACTTGGGTTTCCATCTTCTTGGGTTGTTTCCTTGTTGCCTCGACACTGGGCCTGTCCTCTTGTCTCCTCTAAATATTTGTCATACCCTCCATCCTTGATGCTAGTTTGATGCCATGGGCTTTATCTTTAGCCACTCCTTACTTCAATTCTCTTTTTTGTGCATTAACAACTGATTTTCTTTGCCAAAATGGTACTATATACCCATGATCTACTAATTTTATTTTCTCCTTTCTATCTTGCATATTCACATTCCTATGTCTACTTGCATAATCAAAATCACCACAAAAAATCACTTTTACCTCTTCATTAGTTTGCTATCCCAATTTTCTTACATTCTTGGCTTCTTGTCTTGCCACCTCTTTCTCTTTACAAGATTTCTTATTTTCTTCATTAGCCCTCTCTTCATCTTTAGGTACCTAATAATACACCGTTGCTACAAATTGTCTTCTTTTATCTATTGATACAACTTGTCTTCTTTCATTCTTATCTTCATCTTCATCTACGGGATCTCTTCTTTCCCTTTCTCCTTTTTCCTCAAAAGGTTTTTTCTCAACCTTCTTCATACCTAAATTCACACTTTCAAACAAATCTATAGCAAATAAATCAAGAGACCAAGATGTCTCTTCAAGTGCCTCTTTCATGGACAATATCTTCCCTTCTTCTTCAAGTGCTCCTTATTGCACTTTCTCTTTTCTCCTTTCCTTACTATCTTTATTCAAGTCCTCTACAATGAGAAATTTCCTTGTCTCTTCTTGTCCACTTCCTGCAATCACATCATTATCAGGAAAATAACTCTTTTCCAACATATCCATGATTCTTCTTGCAATCTTCTCCAATTCCTCTCAGAGTTTTTCTCTTTCCACTCCATCCCAATATCTACCCCAAGATGGGATTATGATAGGTCTTCTTACACTAATATCCATCCTTCTTACTATTGCAATCCACAATCTCCACTCAAACTTCAAGTGTAAATTGACTCTCCTTCGGCAATCAGTTCACACAACAATCACACGACACTTGCAAATACTAGCATAGATTTCCTCTCCTTCGGTGCTCTACCTATGTAAACTTGTTGTATCTTCTAATACCTACCTTGGGCTACTCTTCCCTTTGATTTTCCCAGTCTTTTGAACCAAAATTCTTCTCTCTTCCTCTGTTCATCTACAACACAAAATTTTCCAATAACTTATGCTTCCATCAATCTAGCAAAATAATCAACAACCATTTACAACCCAGATCTTTTGGGCTCTAATACCCATTGATAGAAGAGGGGATGCCACTTTCCAATATTTCTCCATACCCCCAATCAGTCTAAGGACCCATACCCCAACTCAAGCTTTGCAACAAACATACGTTCAAATTTATTGTAAAAAATAGTCACAAGAATTGTCATTTCAAACTATAATGATGGGAAGTTTGGGATTTAAAATTTCTTCATCCATATATGACTAATAGCCATTCAAAATATTAATCCTTCTTAACCAGATGATAGGAACTACCATAGTATAAAAGAAAAAAATAACATCACCAAATCACTCAATCATTACACAAGGATAATATAAATCTCAAACAATGCCAAGAACAAAAACAACACAACACTTTATTTCAAGGATTAATCAACTAATTATAATATATTTGACTCCCATAGGAATCGGTCTACCAGGCATAACACCCATTCACAATTCAGAGACCTTCAATAGTCTTTATCCCTAATCTACCAAAATGACTGACTCTCCTTGTTGATCCTTGAACTTGACGGGAATTCCAATTTTTAAGTGATGCGAGCTGGGTTTTGGGGTTTCAAAGTTACTCATTGACTTGGTCTCAGCCCTTCGATTTTCCAAGTGTGTTTCAAATCAGTGGTTCAATTTCAAAGGAGGGGCGTGCGATTCGCCTGAGTGGCATATGCTTCCTTGTTGTTGCTAGTGTCATTGATGGCACAAATTTTCCTTCTCCAGAGGATCTTCTCCTGTTTTTTTCTTCGACATGCGAACAGTGCCATCCTATTGAAAACATTCATGGCTATCTTGGCCACTAATTGTTCGAGTGCTTGAATTTCTTTCAAGCAATTGTATCCTGCATGCCGGGCCATTCTATAAATACTGACTAAGTTGCATGCAATTAGATAGAATTTTCTTGTGTTTGTGTGCAGAAAGGTTTCTTCTCTAGTGTATTGCAAGGCTTTCTTTTCTCTATGGAAAAATCGACCGAACACAGGAGTGCGAGGCTGGGAGCCTGAAGGTTTCCAGTCGTGATGGAGCCTACTACTCCCATAGTGCCCCAGGGTACTAAAAATACTGCAAAGAAGCCAATACGCTGCTCGCCCCCTATGGTCATATCGGATTCTGATGGTAATGAATCTGACATTGATTCAGACTACCGGTGTTACTTGGCCACCTTAACTAAGCTCATGGGAGTAAATGAGGAGGTCCTGGTAGTTGAACCTGTATCTGCTTTCGCACCGGGTCTGGTTGTTAGAGGTTGTGTTGACAAGGCTAGTAAGGGAAAGGTGGTTCCGTCGCTGTCTCAGGTGCGGACTCGAAGCGGTTGCTTGTACCGGGGCCGTGTGTTTTCTTGATGGTTATCGATGGTGGGTTTGTTGGACGTGTCTTTTCCTGCTATTTCATCATGTGGATGTGGACGTGCGCGTGCTTTGCACGAAATTTTTTTCTCTGACTGGTTACTGTGTAACCATTTTTTTTTATTCCTTTGATCATACACGATGTTATTGAATGATAAGGAATGTGAATTTGAATTTCACTTTAGGTTGAAATTCAATTTTGTACTGACAATGTAGCCTATTGCTTGTTGCTTTCCTATTATATAAAGGAGATTTCACGGCTCATTGTTGGTGAAATTTTTTGGGTTCAAAACTTTGGAGTCTGTACAGTTAGTTTAAATTTTGGAATGTCGTAAACATTGTTCAGGAAATCATCCCAGGTGGGGATCTGTATAAAGTTAGTATGCTATGCTTTTTAATTAATGATACCGAAAAAAATCTACAAAATTAAGATGGTTTACTCTCCTGTGTGTGTGCCATGGATTATGAATGGAGTTATCAAGGGTTTCTCTTTCAGTTTCAATGATTAATTGAAAGTGTAGTTAGTTTTCTTGCTTTAACTTAAGGAGTTAATCAAATGCTTGAAAGGCTAAATTACATGTTCATGGTTGTATATGCTCAGGATTCGCTAAGAAGTACTATTTTAATGTATTGAAATATCTCATGGTAGTAAGGCTATATGAAGATAAGTTCACAGTATCAGAATTATACTTTGTATGACTCCGTTGCCCAATGGATGAGGCACTGAATAATGATTGCAATCTTTTCTTTGGTGTAAGACTGTAAGCTCTAAGCATGGTAATCCAAGTACTGAACATGACCACATATTAAAACCTTGTCTTCCTACGGGAAGTATTTCCTTCTTTTAGTGGGTCAATTCCGTTGCTCTTTGGTGCCTGTAATCATTCTCTGGTCTGCCAATACCAAGAATGGTGACTATTCCCTTGAGTGTGTAGGGATTGTAATCTGTATACAGAAGGTGTTCTTAACAGTTATAAGGCATTCTTATGAACATATTTAGGTTTACCCACCTTGGTCCTATAAAGCCAAAAGTGTAGGAGAGGTTAGAATTTAACTGACTCTCGTTAGTTGGCCACTAGTTGTTTGCAGTCATCCATAATAGGGGTTGGCTACCTCTTAGAGAAATGTAATGTCTATGTGGGAAAAAAAACCAACAAAACTCACTTTTTCTATATCCGCTTCCCCTTATCAACCTCTCTCTCCACCTACTCACTACTCTTAGTGTTCAATACTATCTCTCCTTAAACTTGCTCCAAGATCATCCATTGCATTCCCACCATCATCCAAATCATTATCAACTTCCCATGTAGTATGATAATCTCGACATTTGATCTTCTCTAATCAGCCCCTTCTCATTCTTTGGCCTCATTTGACCCATTCTTCCTCTGATATATCTGACCAACCTTTGGTTTGGCCCATCACTATGTTGATTACTCCTATGGACATTCTATGGCCACTTCGTTGGATTTTCCTTTTCGACCTTCTTCTATCTTCTATGACCAACCCCACCTCTTCTTAATTATTGGCCTTTTCTTGCTAGGCCTTTTGCTCAGCCTTATTCTTACACACCCAACCAACCTTTCCATCACCCACTCAATCCTTCTTTATTCCTCTTGTTGAACTTTCTAGTTCCATCAAACACCACCAAATTCTACCCATCGTCAACTGTCTCCAAACTACTCGCATTCAACTTCTACAACTGTCAACCTATAACTGTCAATCCCTAACCATCTACAATCACTCATTCTTCCATGTCAAAGGCAACTTAATCGACTACCTAACTTCCTATTCAAACTCTTTTAACTTCCCATCTTCCTGCCCAAGTCATGACAAGAACAATTTTAGAACCAAGTCACACCAACAAACCCAAAACTCAACCCACTAGATGAAGAATAGGATTGATGCCCCTACATCATTATCTCCCTATAATTATATTGCATATACATATCTAGGACATTTAGATTTTGTATAATTTTTAAAAAGCATACATAGGGAAAGAGACAAGACCAACTTAGCACAATTCTTGGTAGCTTTAAGATTAGTGTAAATATCTTCCTTTCTAGTGATAGTATAATTCCCAAAGTTAGTTTTGATTTGTGCCCAATACTAAAACTAAAGGAAAAATAATATTTTCAATCCATCATGGGAATTTGTATTGGAAATTAGTCCAAAGATGATAGAAAGGGTGTTTTTCTTCCCAAATATGCATAATATGATGTTGTAGATATGAAGAAAGCATTAAATTTCTATAAGAAATAAAAAAGGAAAGCTACAAACTTTATAAATAACTACCTTCTTATTGTTCCAAGTAAATTTGCATAGAAGATGGAAAAAGTACATCACAAAAGTGAATTCAAAGAGGATGCAAAATAACTCATTACACTCCTCAATAGGGTGTATGGATATCCTAACATGAAGGAATTTCACCCATGGATGTGTTATTACATCTTGAAGATAGAAAATAGGAAGAAGATTGAAATTTGGAGTCAATGATCAATGAGAATCCACACAATCAACTAGTTGATGTGCTAGAGGACACCAAGTTCTATACGACCTCATATTTAGCATATTTATTGCCTTACCAAGCCACTTTTCCTTGGTTAAGATATTTTGATCCCTCCAAAAAGGATAAATTATTGTATGATGATTACCCTTAGTTGGAGCTTAAGGATCTAGTCAAATAAATTATTGCATAGTCAATGATTCATTTTTTGTAGTGATAAGAGGGTTATAAACTATTTTTTGTAAAAGGATATGCATGGAAGCAACCTCTAAATTGAATAATTCACATAATTGGTATATCCAATTCAATACCTTTACTTATATTAGGGTTGCAAGCTTTCACAAAGAACCATACAAGATATTTGGATATCCTAGTGATAAGTTGATCCTACTAGAACTCTATACACAAGTGGAAAAAAAATACAAGTTAATAGTCAACAAGCATATGTATGGGTATGTATTCCCCATAAAAGCGGGACTATACTTTTATGCCAACATGCAATGTGCTAAAATTGTAGAAGTGGAAATGCATCCTTTAGCTATAAATTTGCTAGGAGATATAAGGACAAAGTTTGATCCTATTTTTAAAATCAAGCTAGTGATAGGGGAATCCTTTAAACATGAGCCTACTTTAGAGGACCATTGGGATAATTTCCTAGATGGACATTAGGTCAAAATCAAGGATTACTATAAGTTGGACCTGAATATAATGAAGGAATGTAATTGGAGAAATATACCCAAAGGGTTATAAGAGGATGGAAAATATTACATCTAGTGTACAATAGTGAAAGGATATTTGATTGACCAATGGATGTGGTAGATTGGTCAATCCCAAAAGACTCTTCAATTGACAATAGGTCCATCAATGTCATAGATGGATCAATATGATAGTTGTAGGAACCTTATCCCATGTTAGAACCACATCCCAAGGCTCAAGAGAAAAAAACGTAGAGTCTTATAAGGCACAAACAAGGGAGGAAGAATATAAAAGAGAAACAAGAGCTACCACTATCAAGAGTAAAATATTGGAAAGCCAATGATCATGGAGTCAAGTGAGGATGAGGATGGGGGAGATCATGTTCCACTCAATAGAAGAAAGAGGACACATCCTCAAACTAATCCTCCTATGAAGTCTTCATCTCATCCTTCATATCCATAATCTCTATACCCATCTTCATCTTCTACAAGGGAGTGCCCCATTCATTCTCCAACCCATAATTCGCCACTCCAAAAATCCCCTCTATAATTCACCACCAAAATTACCTCCTAGGCAAGCTTCTCCTCCAACTAATAATTTTCATTTTCAATATCTTATTACTTCATCTCGTCAATCTCCACCAAAGATTCCCATTCCCCCAAATTATATTCTAGTTCCCTCACCTCGTCATTCCTCTTCAGATACAACTACACCTTCACATCCTCACCCAAAAACAAGAAAACCTACTAAGAGGAGATGGTGATCAAGTGGATCAAGTAGATGTGTTATTGAAGGAGTTGGGAGTTGAGAATATTGACACCATAATGCAAGAATAGAATCATCCACCTAAGGAATAGATTCAACACTCACTAAGTGAATAGATATTTGGATGTGACTCCTCCTTCTCCCCTTCAACATCTACATAAAGGAATTGGCGACCTTTTAGTACGGCTCAACCATACTATGCAAAAAAGAGAAAGGACATATGTCTAAGAAGAAGAATATTACTTCTCCTTGGTGTAAGTAATCAAGGCCCAACCAAGCAAGAAAATGGCTAAAATAATATCCACTATATTAGTGGATGAGAAAGGAAACATAGTGGCACAGATAGCCGCCCCCATGGTAGATAAGCTTGAGGTCCAAATGACAATTGGGGACTATGACATAGTAGGTAAATTTAGGAACCATGACCAAAGAAGAAGAAAAAAAATCATTATAGTTAGTTTTCACCACTACACTTGAGGGAATGAAGATTGATGACAATAAAAAATAAAAAAACAAGGCTCAAGTGGGACAAATGAATTCACATATTAATCACCTGGTTGGCTCTATTGTCTTAGTTGCACATTCTCCCATGTTATTAGTAACATTAGATAAGAGGGCTCAACACCCAAAACCTAAAGGTGTTATACTGACTAATAAAGAATGAAGAGAAGGGAATACACAAGCTCTTGGGGGTAGGGTAATTAGAGAAGCATCGAGGTCTTATCACAACATCAGTGATGAAGAAATTTTGTCAAGGAAAATAGAAACTAAATTAGATGATGATATCTTGATGTGGGATGAATATATTCTAGATTTACAAACCATGGGGGAAACTCCCTCTACTGAGTTTTCCCGATTAGGAATTTTTGATAAAGAAGATTAAAAATTACTAGAGGAATGATTAAAAGCCAATAAAATTAGAGTAAAAACACTAAATAAGTGTAAGGAAAATTGAATAAGAGTAAGGTCTTAGAAGACAAGGTAATCACTAGAATAGATAATTTTGTTAAAGATATTCCTTGTATCTTTTGGGAAAATCCCTCATTGTAGGCCAATGGCTCAGATGATCCAATAGTTTACATATAATTCTCCCCATCAACAAATGTCAAAAAAATCTATTGATTGGATGATGAAGGCTAAGGCTACCATTTGAATGTTTCAAGAGTATTTGATAAAGTTTAGGGAATTACATGAAAAAATCAAGTGGCCTACTTTTTCTTAGAGGATAAAGCTAAAATATCACAAGGGACCAAATTCCAATAATTTAAATGAAGCTATCACTTCTTTCCTACATCATTTTCTAGGGATAGCATGAAAACTTGTGTAGTCAACCATTTTGGGAATTATTTAATTATTTTATTTACTATTTTAATAAATCAACTCCAAATTTGATAGTTTCTAAAATGACATTGAAATTGCCCAATTAACTTATAACTGGAAGTTAGCTTAGTCTAAATATGGTTGCTAGAATCAAAGTTTTAGATAGATTTTTTTTAGATCCTAAATTTTAGGGAACTTAAGGTGGCTATATATGGCTCCTTTTGGGATATTTTTATGGGTTATACATTGAATTTTGTAGTGACATATACAAAATTAGCATGGATTTACTACTTAATTTTGTAATTTCATGAGTTTTGATATTAATCAAAGGATCATGCATGTTGTTTCTATCAATGATATAATCATTGTAATGATATCTTGAATTTTATTTCTCTAAAAGTGAATAACCTAGTGAGATATGTGATTCTTGATTGTGCTTTCCATAAAATAATGTCTCTCAAATATGTGCATGAAATATGGTGGTTTTTTTGGCCCATGTTTGTCATTGCATCAAAATATCAATCTATCAATGTCTGATAAAAATGGTAGAGATATGGATCACATGAGATGCAGTTAGTCCCTTGTCATAAATCTCGAAGGGAGTGTCGACCATTTTCTAAAAATCTCCCCCTCAACATTACCTGAGGGGATTTGAACCTATGACCCAATGCTCTAATACCAATTGTTGGCCCACGTTTGTTGTTGCATCAAAATATTGAACTATCAACATCCGATACAAACAATAGAGATATGGATCTTTTGACACAATGACAAACGTGGGACAATAATTGGTATTAGAGCATCGGACCTCATAGGTTCGAATCCCCTCAAGTAGCGCTGAGGGGGATATTGTTGGCAGATGGTCAACACTCCCCTCAAGATTCATGACAAGGGACTAATCGCCTCTTGTGTGATCCATATCTATACCGTTTGTATCAAATATTGATAGATCAATCTTTCAACGTCTGATACAAATGATAGAGATATGGATCTCACGAGAGGTGATTAGTCCCTTGTTACGAATCCCAAGGGGAGCACTGACCATCTACCAACAATCTCCCCCTCAACATAGTCGAGGGGATTCAAACCTATGACCCAACACTCTAATAATAATTGTTGGCCCACATTTTTTGTTGTGTCAAAAGATCGATCTATAAACGTTCGATACAAATGGTAGAGATATAGATCGCACGAGAGGCGATTAGTCCCTTGTCATGAGTCTCAAGGGGAGCACTGACCATTTGCCAATAGGTTTGATTTAATACAATTAGAAATATCTTATAATATGATTTCTTTAGATTCTTGCATTAGTATTGTGAATGATTATACATAATATCTATAATTGTAATATTGGTTTTTTCAATCTCATCTAATTGTTTAGATCTAGGAAGTTGAACGAACACTAGTCTTGGTTTAATTTCTCAACCTTATTTATCTTTTGATCTTTATTTTTTAAATAATTTGGTATAGATTTGAATATGTGATTAATGATAAGATATTCTAGATTAATATTGATTTATCGGATAAAATAAGAAAATACTTATAGATCTATGTGTTTACGTTCAATAATGTATTTTTTATTAGACATAGGTAATTTGATTGATTATCTATGTATATATTTTATTTACTATAAATTTCCCCTTTTTAGAAAATCGCATAGGCCACTCAACTATCCAATACGATCAAGACTTAACTTGAAAGGAATCTTGTAGCTATTTTTTTTGTATTTTCAAGAGGATTAGAGTGATCTATCATTCTACCAAGAGTGGTCATGTTAAATCCACCATCAATAATTATAAAGAAGAAGAATACCATTTTTGTTAATTTAGGTTTCTTAAGGTTAACAAATAATCCATTACACTATCTAGACAAGAACAAGTGAAATTAAATGTTTTATTTTCTACACTAAGATTTAATTAAGTCTAAAATAACTAAAAATTAAATAAAATCTTATCTAGAAAAAATTTCCTCTCTACTTAAGCTATGGTAGAGGAGAGAGAGGGGTTGATGGAAAATTCTTAACTATTACAATCCAACTAACAAAATTCACAATAGAAAAGAGGAATTCAAGAAGTACGTGGAAATCAATTTCTTAAGCTCTTTGTCATGGAAATTACCATGGCATGGAAACATCCATGCAATGCACTATCATACAACTCACATGATGTAATCCTACTATTACACTCTTGTATAGAAAAACTACAAAGCTCAAGTTTTTCATCTAAATTTGAACTCAACAACACAATAGAAAATAGGGACAACAAGAGAAACAAGATGTGGGTACCAAGTGATAAAAAATGGTTAAAAAAATGGGCTAAATTTACAAGAATGTTAAATGAAATAATAAAATGAAAAAGATAAGGAAAGAGTGTGAGAAAACCTTCATGTATTTGAATGCCTCAAAAACCTATAGATTATACAAGATAAAAGGTTTGGACCACTTGGGATCTCTCCATGAATATTAAAGTCCTTATTTACCTTTTAGTTTCTATGTGTAATCAATAATATAGAGGGAATATAAAATATGTGTGTTCCTAGAATATGTGTGTCTATAACTAGAGTAACAAAGTGAAAATTCTATGGATATTACTCCTAGAGGTCTAAAATAAGTAATAAAATAGTGTGGATGAGTGTAAAAATAAAATGAGGAATCTACAAATTCCAACAACATCAATCAATTCACAAATTATGCTAGAAAATGGAAATATAGAGAAAGATGTGATCGAAATCACTTCACACTATGAATGGAGGTGAAAAATTACAAATAATCACAAGAAATATGTCTTCTAAAATGTAAGAACATCAAGGAAACCCAAATTAGGTAGAAGTATGCTCAAAATCCTTAAAAATGCTAATAAGATTATTAGTATTAAATCACATAAAAGCTAAAAACAAGAGAATGCTTGCCAAGAATGTTATGAGCTTGAACACTTGAAAACATTGAATTTTAATTTTTAAAATAGGAGTCAAAAAATAATATGAAGAGATATGGATAGTGAACTAATCATTATAATTTAATCTAGGTTAGCTACAAACTTAAATCAATAAAAAAATGTAGAACGATTAAAGAGAAATGATTTTGTACATCTAGAAATTGAGTGGATGCTAGCACATTTCATGGACACCTATGTGATGCATTGGGATCCAAGTAAAAATGTCATATGAATACTTGACACATCAACATAGTATGAGATAAATGCATAAGTAATATTGGTTAACATAAAAAGGATAAGAACACATGAAAAAAGAAGCACAAGTTGGCACCAAGGGTGGGAAAATGTTGAGGCAAGTTCAAATGAGCCTATGAATAAACTAGAAGTTATGAACACTAAAGTGAGCCCAAAAAATATATAGAAATTGCAAGGCTATGTAATTTTTGACATTATATTTTTCTCCCACTTTAACAAGCTAATGAAATTGGGTGAAAAGCTATGCTAAATTACATAAAAGAAATAACATCATAAAAATATACTAAAAAATGATGTTGAAGAGGCTATAGTAACTCTCATAGTAAGGGAATCATGCCCCAACTAAGAACCTACAAAATAAACATGTTAAACAATAAAAACTTACACAAAAACCAATGTTAAAATTATATAAAAACTATAATGTAAAGATATTATAAAAATACAACATGCAAAATAAGAGCATTATAAAATCATGCATGATTCAATACAAAAAAACACATAAACATAAACAAGAAAAATACAAGATTTTCATACACAAAGAAGAAAGTAAACCAAGCATTGTCTAGCATGCTCTATTTTTAGAAAATAAAAAGCATGACCCCCACATACTCTGTTGTTAGAAAGGTGTAGGTATAGTTCAAAGTAAAAATATTATATTAGATCGTGAAAAGTTTTTTTTTTAATCAAAAGGCAGAATATGCCTATAGTATATATTAATATATAAAATAGATATTTACATAGAGTTTATATAAAAATCTAATTTTGTCAAAAGCCAAAATTCTTGGCAATCAGACTGACTCTGTAGATAACTAATTTGAAACCCATACCCATAACCAAACCCAGATGGGATATACATTGTCAACAGAGGTTAAATAGCATGATTGAAGACACAAAATCATTAAATTCATATAAAAAAAACCTTAAAAGATGATCAAATTTAGTCTTCTTCCATGCATGCCATATAATTCTCTCCTTATCCTTCTTTGATTCTTTGAAGTCTGCAACCAATTCCTTGCCTTTTCTTTTGTGCCCTGATGCTCGAATTCCATGATCCACCACTATACTTGGGAAAAGATGATTACCCAGAGCAATGTAAACTTGATTCACCATAATTAACTAGTCCATTCTTAGATTAGAAACAAAAATCACACATTCATGTGAATGGAGGAAAGACATTACAAAATATTTTTCTTTGAAATCAACCTCCATAGCTGGGCAAATAAAATGGGAATTTTTACTCAATGCTGTCAGAAAGATCTTGTCATTATTATACTGAAATGCCATGGGAATTTTCACTCAAATGCTAAGAAGTCCCATCTTGCAATATCATTAAAACTCCATCGCTTGAAAAATAATGAAAACTGAGCCCTTGTCCTATCATCATTGGGAAGGTACCTGCAAAATACACATGTTAGAACAAAACGGTGACAAAGATGCCACACGGTGAAAGAGCAACCTTTGTTTGCATGTGACACAAGTTGCCAATCTAGATATAGACCATCTCGACACATAAGCCAAATGGGAATTTGATAAAAACCGTGGCAAATTTTATGTTAAAATTTTAGTGCTATGTGAGGATTAGATTAAATCATGAAAAATTATCATCATCCAATGTTATGAGAGAACATGACCTAAAAATAGAAAAAACATTCAAAATTTTAGCTTAGAGAAAAAAATAAAAAGGGACCTATCAATTAAATAATGATTACCTTTTTCCTCTAACACTCAATTTTGTCATCTATATAAGGATGGTACGAAGAGTTGCAAGTCAATTGAGTAACCTAGAAAAGAGATTAAATTTTTTCTAGAACTTATTAGAATAAAGATAAAATCACTAATGATAACCCTTAGGGTACCATGTAACTTTTTTATGTTCTCCATAAATTATTTTTCCACTATAATTGTTATAAATTGATATGATAATGCAATAAAGTGGGAATTTTTGGTGAGGTTATATAATATTCCCATTATGAAACTCTTACCTTTAGATCTTGGAAAGTATGTGATGGAATCCATTGAGACCTCTTCTCACCACTAGCTAGGAATAACTAAGGACTAAAAAATATCCTCCCTATATTTATTTGACATAATAAATATAATAGCACATGTTTTTGAATATAACCTTTAGTCCCTTCCCAAATTAAATCCTACTTGATTTAATGATATGTCTTCAAAAGTCCTAAATTATCCCCAACCAGAGAACCATGTAATTCCTCAAGAATCTTATGTTTAAGGGTAGAATTCTTGCATAGGTATTGTATAGGTGATATTAAATAGAATGAAAATGGAAATAAAACAATAGGAATCAAACTTTAAAATAAATCACAAGCTATCACCTTCCAATTGAGCTCAATAATAATTCACATTAAAATTAAATGAATACAATCATAAATACTAAACAAATATAAATCACCATTTTGGATGGAGTGGATGTGCTCCAATGATTTAGGATGTTTTTATGCTTAGTGCTACAACATCTACTTGCTCGATTCAACATGGTGAAAATGGGGGATTAAGTTCCAATATATATAATATTTTAAAGAGAATTAAATGATGAAGATTTTATCTTGGATCCTCATCAAATCCACTAATGGTGGGTGTGATGGGGAGAGGTGTCAATAAATTTTCTAATTGGAAGGAGGTGACTAGATAATCACTCATTTGATTGGTAAGTTGATATTATTTAATTTATTAATTATTTTTTGATCTTGGGTTAGTCAAATATATTGACTCAAGTCAATTAATTTTGATTAGCAAGTTAACTAAATTGATTATTTAGTTAATTATTCTAAGTGGATAGTTAATACATGAGATGCAATTTTGGATTTGAATTATTTTAATTGTGGATAAGTTAGATTTAAATGTGAATTAAATTAATTAAATAATAATATTATTTAATGAATTTAATTATGATAAATCAATGCAATTAAGGTAAGATTAATTATTGAGTTTCAATTTGGATATGTATTTTAAGAGTGGCAAAGCGATGGAGACTGAATGGCTGTTGCAGGCTATGGCACACGTGGGATAGTAGGCCCTAGCTATGCTAGTTTGTAGCTTGATTTTCTTAGTGCAGGGAGGGAGATTGGGGGTTTTGACTATAGATATTCAAGAGGATGTGGCATGGGGTAAGGTTATGTGCAGGTCCAATGAAGGGGTTTTTGTGTGAGCTGCATTTGGTTCTTGTGCTAGTTATTATTTTTTAAAGCTTTTCTTTTCTTCATTTTTGGGTATGGCCTCAAGCGTACACTCAAATCCACACAAAACCTCCAAAAACTCGGCTCTAAACAGTGGTCCATGTATCCCAAAAGTAAATGGATGTCTTGAAAAAAGTGTTGATTGTCTTGTCTTGGTGATCCAACTGGACTCTATCACAAAGGATTTCAACTATCTCATTAACCATGCTTTGATATGCAAATTCATGGGTATCCATTTTTCTCTTTCTTTCTTGGAATCCTAAGCTCATCAAACCTAGAATACTAAGGGTGATATGGAGATTATGGTGGTGGAAAATAACTATTTCATGGTGGTTTTTAATTTCCTAGTTGATTGTAATAAGGATTTTGAAGGAGGGCATTATTTCTATAACTAGGTTGGTTTATTTTTAAGAACTTGACATACTAGTTTTAACCCTATAGAGGAACTTCCAACTTGGGTCTCTATCTAACTAAGGCTCCCATGGTTCCCTCTGAAGTCTTAGAGAAACTATATACCACATATGATTGCTTTATTTCTTGGCAAGCCGGTAGGTCCGTCACAACAAATGTTGGATAAAAAAGTAATATCTTATGCTCACATATGCATTGAAATTGATTTAAATAACCCATTACTAGACTCTCTAGAAATCCATCTAGGTTCCTCCTCTTGGATCCAAAAACTCAATTATAAATCCCTTCCATTTATATGTAGGGTGTGCCATGAATATGGTCACTTTCAAAGAAAGTGTCCTAGAATTAATCCTTCAGGAGCCCCTTCTAATTTTTTGACACATCAACCACCTAAAGTGGATAAAGGGAAGGTTCCTATTTCATGGGAGGTAGAAGATAAGGAAGGTTTTATTCTAGTAAATGATAGGAACAAGGGTAGAGGGGAAAAAATAACCCTTAAAGATAGGTAGGATGAGGGAGTATTCAACAAAATTGATGTATTGGATGACTTTGATCAATGAGAGGTGACCTTGGTGGGTATGCATCTTGGTGATGATAATTCTAGTTTGGATCAGGACATGTCCAAAGTGGAGGTTATTGATGATTTTGTTTAGGGAGAGCCTCTAGCAGCTCAAATGGATACAAATTTAACTCTGGGGATTTCTTAAGCTACATACTTGGATGAAAATAAGGAAGGGGTTGATAGGTTGGCTTTGGTTGTGGTAGCACCTCCTCATGAGAAGGCATATCAAGATGTTGGGAAAGGTAATACATCCTCACCCTCATTATGACTCCAACAAAAGAGCCTTAGGAAGTGTGCTCCAGAGGAACCTCCTAAGGTAATGAAAAATAAAGATCACGATAAAATCAAATTGATGGGGAAGACTTTAGCGGAATCAGGTCCATTAAGACCATTGATTCACATTTCCCTAATTCACAAAGATGATATTTTTATCATTGAATTTAAGGAGCTTGAACAAATCCCCTAGATAAAATGTTGTTCATGATTTGGTCAAAGATCATTTGTCGAATATTATATTTATCCTAGAAACTAAGTTGACTATGGAAAATATGTTTGTCATGGGCTCTAAGTTATGGAGGTGAAGTTGTTGTTAGTGTATTGGTTCTTAGGGTAATGTTGGGGGTGTTTCTTTTCTTTGGATCTGATGAAGGTAACTCCTTGGTGGTGGTTATCTAGTATATTTTCTATCTCAATGATAGCTACAAGCTTAGAATCTAGTGAGAATATTTTGTTTTCTAATGTGTATGCCCCTACTAACCTCCTTAGCTAGGCTAGTCTATGGGCCCATCTCCGGTACATTAAATCCATTGCTCCCTTGCATCCTTGGATCTTAGCTGGGGATTTTAATGCTATTACCAATATTAAGGAAAAGAAGGGGGTTTTGGTGATACTTGAGCCTTCTTCTTTACTTTTCAAAGATAATATTGCTTCCTTAAATTTGGTAGACATAGAGCCTAGTAATGGCTTGTTTACTTGGAGTAACATAAGGTGTGGAACAAGGATTCCATCTTGGAGAAACTAGATAGATTTTTGGTGTCTTTATTTTGGTTGAGTAACAATCAGTCTACCAGTTCTGAGATCTTCGACTGGAGGGGTTCAAAGCACTGGCCTATTAAATTCACAACTTCCATAGTAGGAACCATTAAGAATCCATCATTTGAATTTTATCTTATGTGGTTGTGAGACCCTACATTGTAGAATATCATGATAGATTGGTGGTGTAGAGGAATTCTAGATCATGGCACAATTATGCACTCTTTTGTCAAAAGATTACAGTTTGTGAATTTTCTAGCTCAAGAAATGGAACAAGTAGTCTTTTGGTAATATAGTTTTGGATAAAGCGATAGCTCAATATCGGTTGGATTATATCACTCACCATATATTAGAGAGTTTGGTCTTATAGAGGATTTGATTAAGGATGAAAATAATGATTTGAAGGACTTTGAAGAATGGGAACTGCATGAAGAGATTTTTTGGAAACAAAAGGCCCAAACTGAGTGGCTTCAGGAAGGGGATAAAAACACAACTTTCTTCTTTAATTATATCAAAGCCAAGCCACATGGGAATATGATCACTTCTCTGATCTCATCCTAGAGTATTCAATTATCCTCCCATATAGATATCATGAAGATAGATTCTCAGTACTATTCAACTCTATTCATGGAAGATTCACCCCTTGCAATTAAGGAAGAAAATCAAATTTTGGAGATTATTCCTTCAATTATGACTAGGGAAATGAATGATATGATCGATAAAAATATTTATCTTAAGAAATTGGAAAGAGTTATGTTTCAGATGAAAAAATGAAAAGCCCCTGGTCTTGATGGTTTCCTAATAGAATTTTTTCAAGAATTTTGGGAGATTATAAAATTTGACCTACTAGAGGTTGTTCAGGAGTCTCAAAAAAATAAATAGATGTTAAGAGAAATTAATTCTACTTTTATTGCTCTTATTTCTAAAAAACAAGGAGCTAACTCATTGACTTTGTTCAGACTCATAGCTCTTTGTAATGTAGTGTATGAAATTATCTCTAAATTGATTGTGAAGAGGCTTAAACTACAAATGAATAAGCTCATTTATGAAGAGCAGAGTGGATTTGTGGCTGGTAGGAAAATTATGGATGGGGTTGTTATTTTTGTGGAGACCATGCATTCTATGGTTACCTCAAAGGAAAAGGAAATGTTTATCAAACTAGATATGGCTAAAGCTTATGATTGGGTCAAGTGGTCATTTCTCCATAAATTTCTCCTAACCTTTGGGTTTGGAGTAGAATATGTAAATTGGGTGATGAGCTATGTTAATTCTGCCTCCTATTTGGTGATTTTCAATAGTGAGCCCTCATATTTTTTTGGTTCTTCTCATGGCCTACGATAGGGAGATCCATTGTCTCCTTTCTTGTTTATCCTATTGGCTGAGGGGATTGGAAGAATTATCAAACATCATGTGAGTCAAGGTTATATTCAGGGTTGGGTTGGGGTAATGGTTTAACTCCTCAATCCCATTTGTAATTTTTTGATGATACTACACTGATGAGAGTTGCCAAACTAAGAAAGGCGATGAAAATCAAACGAGTGCTTGTTATTTATCTAGCAGCCTCAGGTCAAAGAATTAATGGAGGAAAATCCTCCATATACTTCTTTAATACTCCTATTATTCACCATCAAATTTCCCAAATTCTTAGGTTCCATATTGGTGCTCTCCCTATGATATATCTTGGTATACCTATCTCTGGTCAAGATCTAGCCAGGGGGACTTGGGAAAACATTTTGGATAATTTTTGGGAGAGGGTTAGCTTTTGGGCCTTTAGGTGGCTCTCCTTTGTTAGGATTCTTCTATTGAAATATATTGTTTAATATCTTCCTATTTATAGATGCTTGATTAAAGTGGCTCCTATTAGTTTCATAAAGGAGATGGATGCATTATCTAGATAATTCTTATGGGCTGGTAACTTGTCTAAGTTGAAGTGGAGTTTGGTAAAATGGGATACCATTTGTAGACCAAAGCAGGAAGGTGGTCTTGGGTTGAGACAAGCTAGTCTCATGGGTCAAGCTTTAGCTGCTAAAATTTATTGGAGATGGTACATTAATCAAGATCAAGCTTGGGCCAAGATTCTCACCTTTAAGTATCTGAGGGTGGTGGAAGAAGTGGAGGTTCCCAAGTTAGGCCTTTTGGGTAAGGGTTATATGATTTGGGACACCCTTAAAAGGGGTTCCAACTTGATTAAGAATGGATTGTTTTGGATTTGCAATAGAGGATCAAATGCTCAATTTTTGTATGACTCTTGTGATGGCTTTCCGTAAATCATGACCATGTACCCTCATTTACAGGCCTTGTATCAAAGCTTTATTTTGGCTGGCTAGTCTCGATTTGAGGATTTCAAAATTGCCTAATGCTTGGGGTAGGTCAAATTTTATAGATGGAAGGAGCCTAGAGAGTGGCCGATGGGGGGTTCTAGTGAGGACCATGTAGAGTTAAAAATAATCTTGGCTAGAAGAGTGTGCAATTATTTGAGAGTGAGATAATCCATGGTTTGGATTCCTGGTCCTAAGGGGGTGTGTATGGTGGTGTCTAGTTATCAGGAGTTGAATCGTCAAAAATATTGGGGGAGTGAAGTTTCATGGTAGGAGGTGTGGAATAAGTTCTCTTGGCCTAAATGTATTTTTTTCATGTGGTAATAGTGAGAAATTCTCTTCTCACCTACTTTGTCAGTGTCCCCATTCTAGGATTATCTAGAATAATTGATGGGGCATGTGTAAGTAGGCTTGTGTTATTGCTTCTTCATTGGTTGAGTTTTGGATGAGTTTTGGATGACCTCCAGCTAAGGCTCTTAGTCTTCAAGTGGCTTGGAGTATTAGCCCATCATGCATCATTTGGTAGTTATGGTTGGAAAGGAATCATAAAAAATTCCAAGGAAAAAGGTTAGCGGTTCAACAAATTTGGTAGAGGATTACTAGTATGATTCAGGAAACTATGAATGCTAAATGTGATGTTTCTTCTATAGTGGAGCTAGGGGAGGAAGTGTTGATGAAGAGTTTGGGTTTAGGAGGTAATAGTCCTGGACCTTCATTAGTGAGAAGAAGTTTTTATCCAAAAAGAAAGTCCAAAGAGATGGTAGATGGACTTTGTCTCCCTTGGAGTTTTCAAAGGTTAATACTAATGGTTCTTCCAGGGGTAATCTTGGGCATGTTGGAGTTGGAGGGATTGGAAGGGATAAATTTGGTAATATTATTTTCCTATTTTCTATATATGAGGGGCAATAGACTATTAATCTCATGGAGGGTCATGCTATCCTCATAGCTTTGGAGAGGCATGCTCTCTTGGTTGGTGCTAAGTTATTTGTGAATATGATTCTTAAATTTTGGTCAACATGTTGAATGAAAATAATTTGGATGGTGTCAACTGGAAATTGGCTTTGGTGGCTCGATAAATTCTTCACTTGAGTACCTCACTAGACCTAGCCTATTTTATCCATATCCCTCAGGAATGGAACAAAGTAAATTTTTTTTGGCTAAATGGGCTTCTAAGCAAATGAGAGAGTGGAGGGTTGATTATCGAGAGAAACTATCCTAGGATAACTCTCATAGTTTAGATAGATTGATTCTTAAAGATATAGATGAATAATTGTTTGTTGGGTTTTGGTTTCTTTGAGGTTAGTTTTCCTGTGGTTGTAATTGGTTTGGTTGGTTGCTAGGCTTTAGGTCCTTGAGATTCTTTGTGAGATTTTTCCAGTTCTTTTAACAAAATTTTACCTCTTTTTTTTTAAAAGAAAAAGATAAGATAAGATAAATTATTTTAATGGATTAAGAGGTGGTAAGTGCATTAAATGTTAACAAGAGATCATATTACAAAAAATGTTTTATACATAATTCCAATAACTATATTTTGACCCTCTTTGAAATCATTTTGAGGCTAGAATAAGAAATTTTATTTCAAAGAAAGTAGATATGGGAATAGGGTGTGTTGACATTGATGAGAGGTAATGCTCTAAGCATCAAATGTTAAGTGTTGATTGGTTGGATCTATCAAATTGATCTAATTGATTGATTGATCAGATGATTGGATTTGAAGGATGATTGCATGCTTGGATAGATTTTAGATTCATAGTATTGATTTAAATTTTAGGATTAAATTGAATAATAATATGACAATTCCCCTTGAAGAGCATGATTAGGTTGGTAGAACATGAGTGTTCTCTTGAAATAGTTCAAACAATACTAGAAAAGATAGGAGGGATGAATTAGTGTAAATATATATGATGTGAGCAATGGAATAAATTATTGAGTACCTGAGGCAAGATATTATGAAGTTTGGAAAAAGATTAAGAGAAGTGGGATGATGAAGAGATGAAAATTAGGAGGATAATAGTAAGGAGGATGGAATGAAATTAGGATGGTAGATATTAGAGACATGGTAAGAAAGGGATGGAATGGAATATGAGGATCAAATTGGATATGAGTGATATACATGATGGTTATATTAGAGATTAGTATGATGGATATGGATATGGATAGTTATCATATCTTCTTGAAGTATTTGAACTTAGGTATATGTTGAGAATATATGAGGAGATTTGTATGTGTTTGAGAAAAAAAATATATATATATGCATTATGCATTGTGTTGTAAAGTCCAATATAATGATGATATTTCATATGCATAAAGGAATGATTCAAAAAATAAAATATAGATATAATAAATCAAATCAATGCTAAAAATAAATAAAATACAAGACTTATATGTCCTAGTGAGTTGTTATCATCATCATCATTTTTATCCTTTTATAAAATTGTGTCTACTTACTCTAAATTTTGGATAAGTGAAAAAGTTGTGGGTCTTCGCTATAGTTTTCAAAAGTTCAATGGCCTTCACTTATGTTGTCACAACCTTACCTCCACCTGACATATTAAGAGTTTATCCCTTGGAGTCAGTTAGCCTTTGAAATTTTAAACTTTGTCAAGACCTAGAATACTTGTCACAACTTTGTGAATTTTGGTAGAAGTTAAAGTAAAAATCATTTCGAAGCTTCGAGGAGGTTTCAAAAATTTCATCGAATCTCAAAGGAGTTATCAAAACCATCACCTTTTCTGAAAGTAAGATAATTTTGAAGATTCTTCTCTAAAAAATAAGTTAAATGAATGTTTTCATCAAGTCAATGTATCTTGCAATTATATAATGGTTGTGAAACCTCTTTTGATCCCCAACGAGGTTGTGAAAACTACTCATTTTTTTAAAAAGTCCTTCTTAGCCATTACTTTCCAAATATTTTAAAAGTGGTTGAGATTAAAGGAAGATGTGAAAGGTTACACACGCTAACCTTGGTAAAGGGGTATTAACTACTCATCCACTTAAACATTAATTGTGGAGGGTTTTTAAGTAATTTGAGCTATTGTGGAAGTACATTTCGACTCTAATAGGATAAAATATTAGATTGAAGCGAAGGGAATAATTCTTGTAGCTTTGGGTTCTTGGAGATTGGAACCCATTTGAAAGGTACTACTTTTCTATTTGATTAAGTTATAATTTATTAGAAATTTTACTCTAGAGTGAAGAAATATACTGGCATAAGTTCCCCCTTACAAGTTACATACATATCATAGTGTTTCAATCACAATGAAGTATAATTATTAGGGTTATGAATATGTTTTTGGCTTAACCAACATGATGCTAGAAATAAGGGATTCCAAGCTAGGGCATGTGAGTTTGAATGATTTTTGGGATAGAATTGGAAAGCCTAACCCTCCACTCGTTACACAAAGGTTAATTGAGAATGAATTATTACAAGCCATTGCCTTCCCAATGGAAATTCAATGTCTAGATTTGATAGAAGAATGTGTAAAACATTATGAACCTGAGACATGAGAGGTCAGGACCAATGACAATAGATTGGTGGTGAAAATTCAAAGAGATACTTTTGTTTCATGTTTGAAAATCCCAAAGAGAGCAATATTCAGATTTTGATTTCACCTCCTCATAAATTAATTTTTAGAGAAGAGAGGATCATATAGGAGCACAATCATGAGAGAATGGTTTGCCACACCTAAAAAGGGTAAATCTCAATTACCCAAGTATGCACAAGAATCACTTCGTTAACAAAATTTCTGAAATAATTGTACTCTTGTATAGGCTAAGAGGAAAGGAAAGAGCACATTAATTTGAAGAACACATCTGGGTATGTGCAAGATCATGATGGGCCAAAAAGTGGCGATATGTAAGTGATATGATGGCCCATGTGGCTAACGAATTTTTTTTTACCCAAAATTGATGAAACAAAAAGATTTTTTAGAGGAGATTCTTAGCTTTCCACCGATATAAATTATGCTTTACTTTGAATTTAATAAATAATTATTATTTATTTTCTATTTGAATTATGAATAAAGTCCCGATTGATAGGATGATTGAAAAACATCTATAGCTTTCAAATGGTATCACATTTTTTGAATCTGAAACATGTGTCACATTCTATGTTTCACATACTATAGGATTTTAAAAAAAAGAATTGAAGTTCATGAATTTTTGACCAAGTTAAGGTGGTTAGACATATGAGTTTTTATATTTTTTAAAAGTTGTAATAAAAAATTCATAATTAAATGTTTACTTGGAAAAAATTTAAAAAAATATATGCATCACATCAGGACATGAGTCCTCTACTTACATCTAAAATCTTATAAAAAAATATTATCATTTTATTGTGGTTAGGGTGGTCAAACCTACTTCTTATTTTTTCCTTGAAATTTAAGTACTACTACATTGAAATTTCAAATTTTCACCAAATAGATTTATTTATTTTTAAATAAACCTAGTAGTTTAGAAACTACATTCAATTTTCTACAAATTATATTCTTACATATTTTTGAAATAATATAGTAACTTATTCAAATTTTTACGTCAAGTTTCCTAACTCTGATTTTATGAATTTTCATCGCCACTTAAGGGCCTATTTTTTCCATGATGATCCTGCACATACCCATGTATTTCATTGTTTAGATTATACTTGGAGGGAAAAAAATTCTTAGATTGGGTGAAACTTATTAGTGATCAGATACACCACATGATCATCCACTTCCCACTTAATAAATTCTTTTAATATTTCCTCATGCATGGTTTGTGCCATTGCTAATACAAGAACCTAACTGGGATTGAGACCGAGTCTGAATCCACGTGATGAAGTTCCAATTTTTTATTATTATGATAAGCTACAACTGGGCAAGAGTTACCATCACCACAAAATAATTATTGACACCTTTACCATGAGGGTAACTCATGAAATACAGGGTGATATTGGTTTAAGGATTACTCCTAAAGCCATATAGTTAATTGACACTTATGGGATCCATTTCATACAATTCCAAAGGTTCACATATAATAGGGCTAGAGGATTTGATGGTGCTCCACTAAAAACTCCTAAGTATGCAAAAGATAAGTTTGTTCTTTAGAATAGAAGTTTGTAGACAGGTTGCAAAAGTGAATAAGAGATGTTAGGAAAGGAAAAAGGTTGGCATACATTTTCCAATTAAACTTGGCTATTTCTCGTACAATTCTATTTCTAATGCGCTCAACATTGAGAGGGACCTAGTTAAGTATACTCTACAATTTTATGATGCCATATTTCCTTTTCATAGAAAAGATTTTGTAAAGAATAATTTGCAACTAGGTCTCATATTTCACCATATCCTTGATCTAGAAGATTATTGGGTTGATTGTGTTGATGAGTATGAAGTAAGGAGTTGGATGAGGCTATCCTTAAGATAAACAAACACATTCAACCTAAATTGGGATATCCAACTTGGCATTAAAGATTGTGAATCAGATTTGGTGGATCCCATCATTATCTTGGCATGTTTCCATTCAACCTATTGTGTCTATGGATTGGAGCATCAAAAAAGTTGAAACCATTGAGGCAAATTGTTCAATTGTCTTAAAGAGAAAAAAGAGTGGGTTGCTAGGAAGAATGTAGAAAAGCAACATCCCCAAACCAAGTCACAAAGAACTCAGCTTCGGGGAGAGAGTGGCCAACCTCCCATAAATTTAGGAAAATCACCTTCTACTTCACATCAAGTGTTGTTTGAGATTCAAGGTGGTGGAGATGATGAACCCCTAAAGGGAAATTTTCCAAATAATAAATGTGGGGAAGATGCCCCTGACCCTCCTCACTAGGATAAAGATGAAGAAATAGCTAAAGGAGAAGAAGAAATAGTCCATGTTTCTACCTCTCCATATCATGCAAGTACACATTCTTCCTCTCCCAAATATTATCCTATCAGATAGGTACATGTATCTCTTGTGGTCAGTCCTACTCCACCTTCTCCAAAGCACGAGCAATCTACTACTCCCCATTGAGGAGGACTCTATTTGGATCCTGTAGTTATAAATCTCTTGCAACACCTACTACCTCCTCTTGGATTGAATAGACGTTGTCAAGGAAAATAAAGATGGTTAAGGTGAGTCTCCTAGAGAAGGATCTTGTAGGTCAACTAATCCAAAGGAATCCTAAGCCTAAGATATTGAAAACCACATCCAGGTTATTAGAGGATGATAGTACATGAAATATTTATGTTGAGGTTGCTCACCCTTTGGTACAAAAATAGGTTAGCTAGGCAGTTGCCAGTGATTTCAATGTTACCAAAGTAAACCTTGGGCCCTCTACAATATATGGAGATGTGTATAATTTTAAACTAATAGTAGCTAGGTTGGTAGAATGAACTACCAAGGATAAGAAAAGTAAATAGTAATTGAAAAACCAAATCAGAGTCCTAACTAAATGTTTAAATTATGTCTTTGACATTGCTCTGCAACCTATCATCCAAGCTAAAGTTGCATTTGATCCAACATCAACAATCAGGAAAGAGGTGGTAAGTAAAATACAAAATTACAAAATATATGAAAAAGCTATAGGGAATGGATTGGAGACATATTGAATAAGGGAAATCAATTCATCTTAGATATAAAAAGGGTGCACCAAAATGCATCTACTTTGAAGAAAAAGGTAGAGAAAGACATTGCATCAACTAAACAAGAAGAGATGGTGTGGACCAACACTCTAGGTGAACTTAAGGGAATGGTGGATTCAAGACCTAAGAAGTTGGCCAGTGAAAATATTCTTTTGAATATTGTTGAATATCGCTATGTGATGTGGAAAAAGAGTGTGAATGGAAACTCTATTTGGTTAAACAAAGCTTACAAAATTTTGGTATACTATTAACAGAATGCAATGCATTCAGTAAGGAATTATACAAGAATTTATCTGGGCTTGGCCTGTAGTTTATGAGAGAGGGGGTAGTGGTGATGAAGATGAGAAATTTTTGAAGGAGAATTTTAAAAAGATGATTGCTGATATCATTATTGATACTCGGTCTTTCAATACCAAAATCCTCAGAAGATTCAACAGAGTTGATTCGGTCTTAATTCAATCAGTCGTGCTTGTAACAAAGTGGTTTGGAAGCTCCGAGCTAGATATGTCACCTTTCCTAAATATAAGGAGATGCCAGCTATTATAAATGTTTTCCACATTAGTAGTCTAGTCAACCAAGGAACCTGCTAACAAAGTGCCACCTTCATGACTTTTCAGTTGCTTTCGTAATTTTAAAGTTATTTTAAAAGACATGTTTTTGGGTAGTTATCTTTAAAAGAAGCGGTTATGAGTCCGCTTATATATATGTAAATAAGATGAAGGAATTCTCTCTCAGCATTTTTTTGGAAACTTGATATTTTAATTTCAATATAGTATGCATGATTTGGAACCTCTATACATTTGCATGTTTAGCTTTCATGAAGATAAATTGAATATCTTAAATCTATGTGTTTAATGTATTCCCTTCCAATTATATTATTCTTATGTGAATGTGTGGTTGTTTTATCTTCATGATTGGTTTAATTCTTGGGTTGTATTGAATTAAAAACAATTTATTTATAGGATGCATGGTATCTATTGGTCTTTGTATTGGTAGTCATGATCTTTCTAATTTCATTACATCTAGTATTGGAAAGTGTTCTGATATTGGGTTTATTTATCTTTACTACTTTCAGGTTAAAAGCTTATAGATATTTTACTTTAAAAGTTTTCTGGTATTTTATCAAAAATCTAAGAGGGAGTTGTACCTCTATAAAATTCAGAGAGTGGCCATTTCTCATAAGGAATGATTATCTCGAGTTGTTGGAAATAATTGCACCTTTTTGGGTAAAGCTCGACAAGAATAAATTCTCAACGTGCCAATCTAGTAGCCAACATGAGCATAACCTAAAGAAACAATCATAGTATAAGAAAATATGATGTCCTTGTGGAAGTATGTCATGTGAAAAAAATATCATGATAAAATGAAAATAGTCAAGGTGTATCTTCTCCTTATTTTTTTATGATATTGATAGTGATAGGGTGGGTCATTGAAACCAAAGTAATATATTGGGACCAATGTGTGAGCATTATTCTTTAATTTGATACTAGGAGTGTGACATGTTAAGGACCATTATCAAGATTGAAGGTAAAATATCTTCATACATGAAGGACCAAAGTAAATTGGTTTAAAAAAGGTATAATAATTTCATAGTAGATATAGGTTTTGTTCCGAATATTTTTATGAAGCAATAATTAAAGTACAATCCTATATGTTGCATACTTGGGTCCATGGGTAAGGATGTGGTAAGTTGATAGATGACTAAAATCAATGCCCCTAATTATTTAAAGTAATTATCGATACGAGGGATATGGACTATCACACACATGACACCTATAAATTTGTATCATGATACTTGTCCAAGGCATAATAAAAATGGTTTTTACCAAAATATATATTTTTTCTCTTGACTATTTTGATTTTATTTTTTATGATTTTTAAATTTTTGATATAGTTGTCAAAGATGACACCTATGAACAATTTTTCATCATGATGATTAGCTCAAGGCACCAGAGAAATAGTTTTCACAATTAGGCATTTTTTTCTCTTTACTATTTTTTTTGGATTTCTTTCCTATTTGATTTTTTTGAATTTTTTGATGCAAAAAGATGTCATCTCTAGCATGGGTGCACTTAATTTATGAATGATGTTCTTAGGTTTATCCAAATATTGGCCACCATGTGGTGTAGATAAATTGTAGGTGATTAAGCCATATTTTACTATAATGATGTAAGGTCCTAGCCAATTAGGCTTGAATTTACCTTTCTTTTCTCTATCCTAGTTAGTGTTCCAATAATTTTATTTTAAGGACCAAGTCACCAATTTCAAACTCTTTTTTGTAAATAATTTTGTTGTAGATAAGTGAAAGATGATTTTGGTAGACCTTCAAGTGATCTAGAGCTATGAGTTGATGTTCATTTAGGAGTTTTAATCCATGTTGGTATGTAGTCCAATGGTCCTCATTAATGAGATGTTGTGATGATACACACAAGGATTGACATTTGAACTCAATGGAAAATATAGTCTCACTACCAAAGACTTTTTTTGGGTCTCAAAACGCAAGTTTGAACCACGAGAGGTTGCCAAGCTCTCACAACGCTTTTGGCCAACGTATAAGGCCAATTGATGCAATTGAACCTTCTTCTCTTTAGGTTCTGCTAGACCAAGGCGAGTGAACCTATGTGAATGATGCATATTGAAATGTATTTCCTGGTTGAGCAATCTATCCACAATGGAAATGGAAGTGAATAGATAAAAACCACTACAACTAATCCTACTCCTATGCACAAAAGAAAGGATTTGAATAAGTTGTTTGATATGGAATTTTATCTCTAGGTTGAGGCAGATCAATGCCTTCTATCCACATGGGCAATGGAGTCAAAAATCATGAATTAGGTGTGTTTCCTTCTCTGGCTTAGCTCTAGTTGTTAGGCACTTTGTAAATAAAATCTTATGACTGGCATATAATTTCATTTATTTATGACTTGCATAAATAAGTGCTGGAATGTTTCTTAACCTGGTTCTTCTTTAACTATCTAAAAGAAATCCTAAAATTGTAGTGACTTACTTGAAGGGATTAAATTCTGACTTACAGACACCAGCAAATAAAAATCACACAAAATGGGAATACATTATGATAAATCAAAGATTATACTTGATATGTTGATTTAAAAAATTAAAGGATCTCAAGTTGGAGAGAACCAGATAAAAGAATGTAAATTATTGCAACACAACAACTAAAACAAGAAAGTTTTCACCAATTAAAAATATTAATCTCCATTTCTCTATTTCAAGAAAGATCTGTACATTTTTTACATTCCCAACTAGAAAAATCTAATTCCTACTCTCTAACTAACTCTTACTGATTTTTCAATACATTTATACATTACATATCAAGGGTCGTGACCCTTCACTTTTTGTTACATCCATTTACATTCCATTAATAGAAAATAAAACATTTAATTGGATTGCCTTATCGACAAATTAAATGTTTTAAACTATAGACGAGCCTTTAATTTTCCCTTTATACCTTGACCGGTCTTTACATTTCTCTTCCTTGTGGCTTTTATTTTATTTACCGCTCTATCGGGGTCACTTTATCTGCTCCGAGCGGTCTTGCGGTGCTTTGAATTTGACTGTCTTGACCCGTTCCTTTCTACCGCTTTACCGCGGTTAGTGTTTATCCCTCCGATGGTATAGCGGTTTACCTGTTAGGGTCTATTCCTTTCCTCCATTAACTGCCACCGCACCACCGCGGTCTTTGAATTTTCTAAGTGTGGTATCACGGTAGCCACTAATCGTCATCTTTGCCGCTTGTCTCCGTTCACTACATAACCACCGATTGTTACCGCACCGATTATCTCACTGCCCACCGCTTCACCATGGTCATCATTTTGATAGGCTGTGGTATCATGATAACCGCGTTGCTGACCGCTTCATAAGCCTTCACTGACCACTTTGTAACCGCTATCACCATACCATGTTGTCTGTACTAACCGCGTGCGGTTGTGCGGTAACTATCCTGACTATTGCCTTGTTTCTTACCGCCCAACCACCACAGGTTCCTCTCTGACCACCAGCGGTACTGGGGTAACAATGCTCCCCGCAACTAACTCACCGCCCACCGTGCTACCGCGGTCTGTGGCTTGACCGTGTGAGGTGTAGTGGTAACAGTTATGTTTGCCTACATTTAACCGCCACCACCATACCTCGAGCCACTTTGCAAAAGGCCTTGATATAGAGGTAAACGCTATGAAAGGTAAATGATGGCGGTAAATGGTGTTTAATATGGCAATGGTATGGGGTATTTTATCATTACAAAATGCGGTGAAATTAATTTTTTATGAAAAGATAATGAAATAATGGGTTCAAACGGGTAAAACCCCTTAGAAGTTTTTATGAAAATTTTGGTTCTAACAACTGTATAATAGGGAATTTTTCTTGTGGGTTTATGAATACTATTTCAATGTGTCCAAAGGATGGGGTGGGGTTGCAAGTTCCAATCATGACCTATGTCATTGATTATTTTTTTGAGAATATTTAAGTATTTTATTTATTTCCATGACTTGGCAGTTTCCCTAAAGATAGTAAGGAGTGGATCATTTTTGTTGGATATATTTTTTTACAAAGGGCTTATACCTCATGGTTCTTAAAGAAGAAATAATTATTGGTAATGATAGAACTAGGAATACCATATTGGTAGATGATATGATTAAGGTGTTGAACACAATGTATTGTTGAGAGGGGGGTGAATCAGCATATAATAAAAATTAATCATTCCCATTTGCAGATTAAACAACACATCACATAAATTGAAAGAAGAGTGGAAATAAATCATGCACCACACAAGGACACCATGATATTTACATGGAAAACCCAATGAGGGAAAATCATGATGAGATTTAACTCACAATATATAAAGCTCGACTCTTACAAAGATTACAATGTTGTTTAAGGCTCACTGCCAATGGACTTGCATATTAAGGTGTACAACCTTAGGGAAAGATACAAGCAACCTAATGAGACTCACTATCTCAAAGAAAGATACATTATAATTATAATGTGTTGATGTTGCAGTCCCTTTTTCATGCAATTAACCCTTCACACTGACTTTGCACACTTTATCTTCAACACATTGCTCAGTCATAAAATCGTTATTATTCAACACCTTCACAAATGAATTTGATCTTATGTATATATCCTTTGCAAAAAATCAAAACCTTAAGCAAGTCAACTCCGAGATAACCTTTAGAAGAAACTTATGATATTACACTAGTCGACTCCAAACATATATAATATTGAAAGAAAAATAGTTGTGGATAAACACACGAGATTACAAGACTCAAAAAAATCATAACATATCCTCCAAAATAAAATTAATTAATCAACTGATCAACCACAAATGAAGGAAACAAGTCTATCAACCCAAATAATCATAATACCGCCAAAACTACCAACTGCTCCACTTTACACCACTGGGGAGAAATCAAAACAACATGTAGACCAAGATGTGAACAATGTAGTTTGTGCACAATATCTCCTCGAACTTTTCCTAAAGTTTCTAATCATCATATACTAGTGCAATTGAAGAAACCCACTAAAAAAATAAGAACAAAGCATTCCAAACAAACTATAGAAAATTGTCATTTGAAAACTAATCTTGCAGACCACCAAAACACCCGATTCATGCAAGGAATAATTCATATACCTCTCTGAACATATCCCCAAGTCTGCATAGTCACATCTATCTCATTGTAGGAATACATATCTTCCCAATAGTTTCTCATCAATACTTTATACTGCCAAAGCATAAAACAAAGCACTGATATTTATAAATTTCATTGTAGAAGGTGTGATGACATGAAATCTTGGATATTAAACCTTCACATCTTGGTCAACTCATCTTTTGAACCACGAGACAAAATCCTGGATTGTGGAGGGATGCAAACAAAAATACTATGACTCTGCCTCAGAGTATACACTGTTAGTGCCTTGGCAGAATTTTTGCAACTTATCTCAATGTGCGGTCAACCAAACAAGAATGATATCAAAGTAGGCGTATTGTAAACATATCAATACTTGTGTACCAGCTTCCACACCATATTTATTCATTAGAATGAATACCATTTCAACTTCATACTACACTGTTGACTTGCATTTTGTACACCAACAATCACTGGAGTATATACAACCTTTAACACATATATTTGGCATCAATGACAACACATCTTGAGTTGACATAAATGAAAAAAAATATTTCCAAGAATCTTCCCATTTTTCATTGATGGAAACACCACATATATCTACAATCCTTCTCTCCCCCTTTGACATCAAGGGTAAAGGGTATAATATCTTCTACTTGTATTAGCTTAAATAAGTATAAACTCGCCCTCACTATATGATTTCTAAAGAAAATACTCCCCCTGAGATGGAGATGCCTCAAAACTGATGCTATGTTTAGAATAAAACCAAAAATAATACTACAATTCTACACAAAATTTATACAAAGACCAAAATTGTCTTAATTATACCTTTGTACCTTCCTTAGAAGGAAGGATTTTCTCATGAATTTCTTTGAGTTGCACCAAAGTTGAAACCTAGTCTATTTTTTTTGAAGAGAATTTTATTTTGGCATTCAAACTGCATGAAAAAGTCCTCAGCCTCTTCCACATTTCTAGGAACCTTCATTTTATGTTCAACCTTTTTATCTTTAGTAAGTAACCTAAATAATGAAGCAAGTATCACATTAGCTAATTCCTTTAACTAACCAAAGTACTTCTTTATTTTCTCTTTGGTCTTGAAGCAATGACAATTGTAAGTGAATATTTTCAACTTGAGCTCTAGTTGCCCCATCCTTATCCTTTGACTGATCATATATTCTGGCCACTTCAGTGATCTATGAATCAACAGAGTCAATCTAATCCTTGATGCTTTTAGTGGAACAAGGCCATTTTAAACAAAATTGATATAGAGCAGTAACTTCATCCACACACTTTTTGAACATTTTCAATTTTTGTTATAATTTATTATGTGTGTTAGCACACTAGTCAAATACTTCAACCAATCTTTTATCAGTTACCATTCTTAAATCCTCTTGCTCTACCTTTTGCTTAATGTGTGAAGAATGACCCTTAAAGGAATCCATTAACAACTTCAACTTTTGTGATGGAGGTAAGGAAGGCTCTATGTTTACCTTTGGTAAACCTTCCTAAATAATTTTCACTGCATCATCATTAAACTAGTTTTCAAGTCATGTGTACCTACAAAATCTCCCTTCTTGCAGAGGAATACGAAGTATCACCAAGTTGTCGCTTATGGAGGGGAGAAATTTTTGACAAACAAACTTGCCCCTCATGAGTGGGAATCTATAGAAGATAGGGTGTTACCATAGGTTGAAACTACATCTGCATACCCAATAGGTCCTTGAAAGAATCTAATGAAGAATAACATTGACATAGAAAAGAATCTTGCTTCTTAGCTACCTTCTCTTTCACATACTAAACTATCTCAAGATTATCTTACTCATTATTCACTAGATTTTTCAGAGGAGCAATATTATGTTCTAGAGGAGGGACACCAACTTCACCTTTACTTTCTGTTAGCTCTCAAAAATGCAGGTTTGAACCATGAAAGGTTGCCAAGCTTTCATAATGCTTTAGGGTAATAGAACAAGGTTTGAAACAATTAAACCTTCTACTCTTTAGGTGCTGCTAAACCTAGGCGGGTGTACCTAACTGAATTAAGCAGATTTGACCTTTGATCTTTTCCTATTGCCCTAATTTGTCCAAGATGGCAATTTGAAATGGACAAAATAAAACAAAATTGGTATAATTTGCATAACAATATTCAAAACTAAACCCTAATACGCTCAATTAATGGATGTAAAATTGTGAGTGAAACTAAAGGATGAAAGCGAAAAGACTAGTGCCTTATAGGGTTCACGGAGTCAAGAGAAATCTGAAATGAGTTTATTTGTTCTGGCAAACATTCAAGTTATTTAGCATTTTATTTGGCTTATAGCTTGTATAAACAATGCAAAATTGTGATTATTGAGTTCTTCTTAATAATCCAATTGACATTCCCTAATTATTATGATCAATTCAGAGAATTTAATCTTTACTAGAAAGAAACAATTAATTGATCACATAGATGCAGCAAGTGTGCATTGACGAATTAGGTATAAACTTGTTTACACTAATTCGAACAACCAGAAAACACCATTACGGAGACAACTTCAATAATACTCTTCGAAAAATATCATAAACAACCGACACCCGAAACTATTGCACCATCATATTAAATTTTCATTGATATCTCCATCATTTTACATATGCAACCACTCTCATCTTTACCCAAAAAAAAAATATATCGCTGTCGGTTCTCTATTATCTATCTAATTCTCCCTCGCCCTTATATTGTTTTCAAAATGAACATTTATACATTGAGAATCCTTTCAAAAATAAGAAAAAACTAAATACAAAACAAAAGGTAGAGAATAATTAGGCTCTAGTTAGCCACAAGTGAGTTTTAGCGAGGTGGTCCAAATAATCCTGGCGCTTGTATGTATGTGCATCTTCGACAGCATTCCGGATCGTGATTTCCATCTTGACCATTTCCTCATTTTGCTCGCTCACTTCCTCCAATGCTGTATCCTCTGCAGAAGATGTCTTCATGATTTCCTTCAGCACTGTGTCACATTCACTCTTCCATCTAGTGGCATCTTTCAACTTCCCTTTACTATTAGAAAATGTGATCACAGTTTTCTCGGCAGCTTCAATTAATCCCTTTTTATCCCCCTGCAATTCCTCATAGAACTTTTGATGGCGACTGATAATATGATTTGCAGCTTCATGTGCAGTACTGTTGGTCTCATCACGTGGGGCCAATTCATGAAACTTCCCCATAACCCGCTCGTCCATCCTTTCATGCTCCTTCAAAGCATCCAGAGTACAAGAATACTTTCCCCACAACTGATTTAACCAAGATGTCAAATTGTCTTGCCTCCTCTTAACAATTGCCACAATTGCATCATACTTTCCCTGATTATAAGCACTTGACCCTATCCAATGATCTTTTGCTCGAGAGCTTTCTCCTTGAGTGAGCATTTTGGCTGGATCTATTGAAACACCAACAAAGTCTTTCAATCTATCACTTTATCTTAACATTCTATCATTACTTGCCTTATACATTTCTCTTTCTTTTATCAGTGCCTGGATCTATGCTTTATTCAATTTTGCAATATCTAACCCAATCTCTGCAGTAACCACAGGATCAACCTCTCCAACCTTTAGGGTCATAACATGGCCAAATGCCTTCTCTGTATCAATTACCACTGATTTCCTGTGGGGGGGATACAAAGCCCATATCATCAATGATCCCTCATCAGTATTATACTTAGAGCCTGCATACACCTCTGTTACTCTTTCCTTATCAAGTTTGTGGGTAGCATCACTATCTCTTAAGAAACTATCAAAAACCAATGCAAAGTTCAAATCAAGTCCAGGAAATATCATAACACCAACATTATCCAACATTTTCCTCCCCTTTTCAGGAGTCATATTCGTCATTTCATCATCCACACATTTTCTCAATTGACCCAATAATTGCTCTTCATTCCCAGAAGTGACAACACCAACATTTTCTCTTATTTCCTTCCCCTTCTATTTGTACAAGAATGCCTTGAATTCTGGAGAATTTATAAACTCATCATTTGAAACAAATGATCTATATTCCATATGTCTTGCATCAACATCACCACTTTCAATACTTTGTTCTGTAATTGGGCAAACATACCTCTGAGTCCTTATTCTAGATACTCTCTTTGTTCTGCTCTGTGGCACTTTATCCATTGGGGTTTTCTCACCCCCAGAAGACAATACTCCCGTATCCTATAACCCCTGGTTATAGCTCTCAACCACCACCTCTGCTTCCTCTTCATCCAAATTCCTGATCATATCATCAAAAGGATAAGGTATATGCTGATACCTTCCAAAGTTAATCCTTTCTTGGTTTAAATTAATATATCTTTCAGGGTCAAAGTTTTTCCTGTGTGGTCCACTTTTCATATTATAATGCAATAATCTATCATGGATTGAATTATATCCCTCCTTAGCCAACATAGTGAAATCACCAAAGCATAATGTACTAGGCATAAAAGCCTACTTCCTATAAGAACTAAAAAGCATCACACTGCTGTAATCCATTTGTTTGACAATTTCCAAATATGCAATTCTGTTTGGAACTATCCTTGGTAAAATAAAAGGGGTACCTTCAAATCCATACACCCTGATCATTGTAGCCCCTTCCAAACAATACCAGTCACTCCAATTATGATCAATTGGCCCATTGAAATCTTTTGGCCGAAGAAATCTTTTAATCTCATTAGTCAATGAATAGTTACAAGGATATTTATACAATTTGTACAAAGTTTTCACAAAATTTTCTTCAAAGTGGATGGAACTAGAATTAGCAAACCTACTGTCCCAAATAGTAGTCCACAACTGCACAGGAAATGCTTCACCCTCCTTACCAATTTGAGAAACTCTCATCTTTGGAGGCCATACTCCCAACTCCTGTCCAAAATACAGCACCAAGTGCATTAACAATGAATAATGCCTGAGATGAACAATAGAAGCTCCACCCTTTATAGCCAGCAATCCTGAATCAAGCTCCCTAGAAATATATGAAGCATAGTCGAATGGCCTAGAGTTTTGATACTGAATATCTGCTATGATAATCATTGGCATGATTGGAATGAATTCCGGGGCATCCATCCCCAATACTTGATATACTGAGAAATATGTGTACTTCACATAAGGCTCAAACAAATCTACATGATAAGGAGGCCCCTCACTATCTTGCAGAGGTTCTGAGTTGTTACCCTGTTTAATTCTATGGATAGGCAACCTTCAACCCTTATAGATTGTATCCATTCTTGAAAATTCCTTTTCCAACTCTTCACAATTGATCTCCTCATTGCAAAACCCTTCTAATTTGAAAACCTTGCCTATTGCTCTTTAGACACATATATTTGTGGTTTTCTAGATGGGTCACATATAGCTTTACGTGTTGAATCATAATTATCTGCAAGCAGTTTTACTAATTTTGCATTTACAAAAATATTAGGGCACACTAGTTTCCCTACGTTCAACCTCCATGGGTTACAGACTGGTTCAAAATGATTTCTTCTATGGTAATGGAAATTGAACAATTCATATCCTCTTATGGTAGTCCAGACATCACCTATGAATTTGCATTTGTCATCTAATTTATCAACCTCTACCCTAAGTTGTGCTGACCTTCTAGCTTTAGGCCCCGAGCTAGGTAGTTGATCGATAAGGTCTTGGCTCAACCTCCTTTCAGTGCCCTCTTGCTATGTATCAACCTTTTGTTTCTTTCCTTTTGACACACCACTCTCACTAGGCTTTCTACCCTTACCCTTTCCAGAACCAGAAGACTCCATTCTTCAAGCTTACAGAATCAAAATGCAAAAACTAAGAAATAGTCACTTACAGTATTCTGCTCGAGCTCCTCAGACTGAAAAATGTCTCAGTTCTCTGTTCAACATGCCAATTCACCTGCAATCAATTTAGAACTAAAGAATTGATACAAACTTTACTGTTATACCCCATTGCGCCATTAATGAAGCATGAATGAAAACCAATTTGAAACTGGCACTGTCGCATCAAATGTCCTTTTGATGAGAGACTTTCAAATCTGGGGCGAAGCCTTTTGAATGTCTATTACACCTCTCACCAAGAAATTATGTGGTCTTATCGACACTTGGGATCTAAAAAATGATGGTTTTCATTCCCTTTTTTATGTCGCTATAACAATTTCGAGTCAGGGAGATGATACATAGACTTCATTGTGTCATATCGATATTCGTTCTTCAAGTCATAGTTGCTGAGACAAAATCACCCTTTTACCGATGAGCTCTGCTTTCGGCGTATCCACCAAGTTTTCTCACCGAAAAAATAAACCCCACCAATGTAATAATACCTTCAGTAAGACAATAAAACTTCGGGAAGACTTACATTGAAAAGTTATTCTCTTGGCGATGCATATCTCTATCGGCATATCTTTTAAATCGGCAAGACCCCAATACTCTCTCTCCAAGAGCCTTTCAAATCCCCTTGTATTTAGTTCGGCAAGACAAGAGTCACTTCGCTAAGACCTTCCCCGACGCACATAATTCTTACCGAGACATTTGCTGGCAAGCCAATCGGTAAGACAAAATGATTTCGCTATGACTTCATGTCGATACCCATCAGTTTAGCCGAAATGACCCCTCCATGTGCTAGTCGGCAAGACCAATTGAATTCGCCATGACACTACAACGGCGCCCCAACATATGCCAATATACCTTTTCTATATGTCGATCAGCAAGAAAAGATACTTCGCTGTAATGTTACCCCGGAATACCTATTTTGTAGATGTGAATCTTCATAGTCGCCGAAACAAAAGAAAAGTCTTTCCGATTGTCTGCAACAAATACATGTTAGTTTAAAATATAGGTCGGGGAGACTTTTAGTATGTCTTGCCGATATGGGACTTTCAATGAAATACAAAGAGCTAGATGGATGCTAATGGGTCACATGACAAAAAATAAGCAAGAGAATGCAACGAGGGGATTTTATGCTTATGATAAGGACTTAATACTGGAAACTCTTGAATGCAATAGACTGTCAAAAATCCAAAATTTTATAGTTCTAACACTTTCTACACCTTATGCATTGGTATTCACCAAAGGAGCATTCTCCTCATTTTTCTTATCATCTTTTTCCTTTTCATCATTGTCCATCACATTCCCTAAACAAAAATTGATAGATCTATGTCTTGAGTAGAACATCAAGTATATCTTGTAAGATATTGTCATCTCAAGGAACTTGATCCTTAGAAGTCATCTCGACTATGTTTTCATCTGACACTTTCTCTTCTTACTATCTCCATACTAGAGACTATTTGCACTTCATGCACACCAAAGATACCTTCTCTTTTTGCAATCTAGAGGATCCATATACTTCTTTCTAACCAAATATATTTTTCCCATTTGTATATTCTAGATTAGGAACTTGTGGATCAACATCAACTTCACTGTGCAATGCATTAATGATATTCGTTGTGGCATCTTCAGTCTCATTTTGGATTTTACTTTAAACATGTTCATCCATGCTCATCAAGAGATCTATTCTTATTTTAGCATAGAGCTCCTTGGCTTGCCTCCAAACAATATTTTGTTTTTCTTCCTCAGAGACAAAGATCCCAAACTTGATAATTGCTCGTTGCTTCATTAATTCATCAGTCTTGACGACTTCTTCTCTTCTTTGTCTTAAAGCCTCATCAAGTCTATCTAGAGCTTTGTCAACAATATCACTGAAGGGAATGTTCTACATGAGCATATATTCAATGGTAACCTTCTCAATTGTATTCTTGTCTTCTAAAGGGAGTTCCAGATGAAGCTTCATTGTACTATCTAGTAGACTATATTCAACAATTCCATTCAAGATAGCCCCAAAATCAAGAGGTCCATGTGAAATTGGAGGGGTTTGCTCAGCATCCTCTTTTACAATCTTCTTTCCTCTCTTCTTTTGTAGGGAGTTGTCATCTTCTTCAATCTCTTTGACATCATCTGATTCTTCCTCATTTTGTTCTCTCACTTTGCCTTTCATTTAGGCCTAGCATGCTCGACTTTAGTGGCCTTCTTTCTCATACCTTTACTCTACTGTAATTTCCTTAAAATGAATGACACCTAGGGCCCAAAGTATGGAGGATTGGTCATAGGCTAGGTCCTTAAGCTAGGATTGATGCCAAAGCTATCAACCACATCATCCAGTACATTCCTTAGCTCACGCCTCCATTTTGGCTCGATTAAGGACTCAACCACAATCCTAATGTCCTCCTTAGACTCAATCACATCCAGAAGGACCACTATTAACATTAAGGACATATTAGTATTCACATGATATCCATGTGGCGTTGATAGGAGCAACTCCCCTAACATCATATGGATCACATGGAGGACAATGATGCTATTAGCAAAAATATTTTTCAAATTGTAATCCAAAACCTTCCCACATGAGGGAAATTTTCTATTTTCTATTTCTTTGATTTTGAGAGTAAAGAAATAGAAAATTTCCCTCATGTGGGAAGGTTTTGAATTGCAATTTGAAAAATATTTTTAAGACTAATAGCATCATTTTCCTCCATGTGATCCATATGTGTTAGGGGAGTCGTTCCTATTTGCGTCACATTGATATCACATTGCGAATACTAATATATCCTTAATGCCAATAGTGGTCCTTTTGGATGTGAGTGAGTCTAAGGAGGACATTAGGATTGTGGTTGAGTCCTTAATCAATCCACAATAGAGGGGCAAGCTAAGACATGTACTAGATGATGTGGTTAGTTTCTTGGGCTTCCATCCTAGCTCAGGGATCTAGCCTATGATCAATCCTCCATACATTGGGCCCTGGGTGTCATTCATTTTAAGGAAATTAGGGTAGAGTGAAGGTATGAGAAAGAACAATACCAAAAGAGGTATCACATTTTTTAAGGCTACAAGCCCACAACTAGAGTTTTGACACTGATAAAGGTGGATTGGTCATTTGAAAATATTTTTGGTAGCTTAGAATCAAGTGAAGGTGGAGATATGGAGGTGGTGATATAGTTCTAAATTAAAAATAACGATATGATGTGTAATCAAACAAAGAGTCATTAGATTTTTAGTTATAGTGACATTTTGATACATAGCCCATATGTCAATAGTAGTCATACTACAATTAACATTTTTTTGTTTTGTAGCCCATGGGATTTTTCTATGGGTTTATGACCCTTCATAGGAGTATCCTAACTTCTATATATGAAATATTGATGGGTATTTCCCTCTCAAACATGTTCAACAATCTTATATGTATATGTATATATGTGTATGCATATACATACACATATATGTATCATATATGGATACATACATGTACATGTATGTATGTATGTATGTATTAGATACAAATAAATATTTAAAAACAAAATAGAATTATCAAAACAATGAACATTGGTATTTTCAAAAGTAAAACAAGTGTATTATCAAAAAAAAAAAAAAGTAAACAATGTAGATATAATCAAATTTATGTATCTAGAAATTAAAAGTTGACCAAAAAAATTAAAATTAAAAAAATCAATATAAATAAGATAATTCGCAAATAAATATTAAAATTTGTATCTATATATTGTAAATAAAAAAGTTTAAATTAAAATTAAAAAAATCTAAAATAAATTAAATATTTCTTTATTTTATGATAATTAAAATACATATTATTATTTAATATTCATATAAAGAATAAAATTATTATTAAATTGTACTTGACATCATAAATTAAACATACACGTTCTCTTTTTTAATAGCGTCAAGGATTGAGTGGTATCCATTCCGTGGCACATTTAAAACCTTTCAACTTCACCATTAGACCAAGAACCCATTGACAAGGTAATCATTTTCAATCTTAAATAACTAATAAAAAAAATTATGCTAGGAGGCCACAACAAATGCTTGTCCGGAGAGTAGTCACCAACCATGGAAATGCCAAATTACATTGTGAAAATGACGTGACTTAACAACCAGAAAAATTTAAGATAGTCTTTCTTGCAGTTGAAGATATAATGGAGGAGCATGGTGTTCATCATCATAATTATAACCGAGTACTATGGTGATGAAGGAAATGATTCACAGTAATTATGTTGAAAACTGTTAAAGCACGTTAATGGACAAATTATTAGATTTAGGTGGCGTTAATCCTCCGTCTCATTATATATTCGGGTTTATAGTTGCTTTTGAAACATACAGTTTGAACAAAATTATAGTTCAATGGGTTCATACGATGAAAAAATTACTTCCAGTGCAGCTGAACCAGTTCAGAACAATATGAAGGAGTCGGCCATGGATGCCCATTTTCTGCTGAGAGGTGGCAGACCAAGTTATCAGAATAAAAAGTATTCAGAAGCCCAAATGGAAGCTTTGACAGCTTTGTGTGATACCTTGATTCCTTCTGTGGATCATGATGTAATTTCAAAGTGTGATCCACATGAGGAGGATGCGATTAAATCTTTCTATGACACCTCGGCTTCCCAGGCTGGAATACCCCTACATGTATACTTGTCTTTCTGTTCTTAAGTGACTTTTGTCAGTGTATTTTAAAGTCAAGTACATAGTATGCATCAGCAGAAAATTGTATAATATTTAAGTTTAGGCAAATTTTGGAGCTTGTTCAATAGAATCCTCATTCTTGTTTGTATTTTTTTTTAATTTTATAGAATTGAGAGAATTTGACATTGATTATTAAGGTAGTGTATTATAATGTGTCTCCTTAATTCAATTCGGAAGTATATTTGTTTATTGAGGTTTAGGGTTTTTATCCAGGATCCATTATCAAGGTATAAAGCCTCAGCTTATTTCTCCAGCACCCACGTACTTCTTGTTTCTAATCATCTCTTGAAAAGATAATTAAGAGTAAGTCAGTAGTCATAATATATTAGGACATGTTGTTTTTGAGAGAAATCAGCATTGATGATTGAGACTGTGTATTCCAATGCTTCTTCTGAAATCAATTTTGTTATTTCAGTTTATTGAGATTTTGGGTCTCTTTGCAATCCATTATGAGAGCTAAGAAGGACATATGCGCTCGTTTCTGCTTTACCCACATTCTTATTTCTATACACTTTTGAGAAAAAGGAATAGAAATGACAAGGCAGAGGAGATAATATTATGACATGCGTTTTTGTTTGTATGGAATTGAGAGAAATTAGACATCAAGGGTTGAAATTATGTGTTTTAATTGGTTTGTTTTTGGAAAACATTTACAGCTAGCAGGATATATGTCTGAGCGCTTGGTACACGCTTCTTTGGGATTGATGAGCCTAATATTATGGCTTCTTTCAACATGGTACGGGACATTTATATTGTGTGGGAGATTATCTCTATCTTGCCATTTTCCCTATTTCCAAAGGTTTTCCCAGCTTCGACAGCATAGGAGGGAGGAAATTATGCTTTCTTGGTCACACAGCTGCTTCTATCTCTTTCGTCAACTATTTAAGGCCATCAAATTCTTATGCTGCCTTACATTCTACACAAAGGTATATCTGTAATTTTGTGTTTTTTAATTGCAAAAGCACAGCCCTTCCCATACATTTATAGATATTAGATGATGCTCATTCAATGTTCTTTAAGGTTGTGTATATTTCCTAAAATGTGTAAACGTATGCTAGAACACCTGAATTACATGAGTATGGAGCTTTGGAAAACGCTGTCAGACTAGGTGCCTGAAATTTTAGTAAATTCTGTTTCTTGAAATTGCAAAAGCACTTCATTAATAAGCTCTTCCCATACATATTTTGCACCAGTTTTATGGGAGCACAAAGCTTTTGGAATAAACAGTGTAGAAGATTTATAATCAAAGTTCTTGATCACATTCTATATTTTTGCATACTTTATATTACTGTTGCAGTTAAAATTACCTTTCGTTCCATTATGTGCTTATAGCTGTTGTTTAAAGGTCTTGAGCTATGTTAATATTTTAATTCACTTGCTTGATTGCATACTCAATGTTTTCTATTTTAATCTTTAAATCAGCCGGTGGAGGATTTGGTCCTGCTCTTTACAGCAGAAAATAATTTATATAAATGGAAAATAATCTGAAGACAGACAAGCTTTCTTTCTGATTTTGTTGCCTTGTTTTCTTCCATATCTAAATTAAGTGCCTTTTTTATGCAGACAATAGACACTGAATCTTCTAGAAAGTTATGATGAGTTTCACAGTGATTTTTATTAGATTTTATCTGTAATAGGATCGTTAGAGATATATACAAGAAAAATATGAAGTAACATTAGATAAATGGTAACAAGCTAGCTGAAGGGACAAGACCACCATCTATAATAGTCTCCCGAATATTGAACTGTTCTTTTAAGACATGATTGTATTAATGGCTAATAGGCTAATATCCAACTGGATTTCTGGAGAAGAAAAGGCGCACCAGTATCCTTTAATGTCCTACAATTGTTTGCGATTGTAAATCGGTAGAAGTGATGATTGCCGAACCTACTCTTCCAAGCAGCAATTATTTGGCTCAATTTTTGTAGGTATACACCTATACTACTATATACGTCTACCCTCTAAATGATAGATGTAATGAGCTGTACTCCAACTTCATGTTTTAATCCAATTTAATGTTCTTTCTAAAGAGAGTATTAGGTATGTGGATATATGTCTTTGTTTTTTAGTTATCTTTAATTTGATTATGGATTAAATGATGGATTATAGAATATAATCTAAAATGTAATTAAAAATATTTAAAATTCTACTAATCATTTTTTAACGTTTGTTTGTATCTTTTTTAAGTGTTCTTATATTTGATTTCTCAATGTGATCTGATTTAATTCTTTTATTTGAAAGACTAACATGATACTGATCCATAATTCTTTTATTTTTAATCTAATAATAATTGTATTCTTATTTCTTTTTATTTGTCTCATCTTGCTGACCCTGTGTTTTTCAATATAAACTAAATCTCCATTAAAGGTGCTCTTGTTTTTCTCAATTACACAATTGCAAAACAATCTCCAAACCCAAAATTGTCTCCAGGTCTAATAATTTTTTTAGAACGAAATCTTAAAAAGTTTTTTCCTCTTTCTCTGTACATCAGCCCTTTTTCTTTCATCTTAGGCTTGAGTTTAATCATTAATGTATAAAAAGCCATTTCATTTAAAAAATATCAACAGTGACATGGAAAATCAACTTTTATTTGATTGAAAATTTTGCAGGTAGACAAGAAGAATGAAAATCCTTCGTGGAAAGCAATGGGTTACTGTGGACCAGACCCGGAGCTGCTATCCCAAAGAAGGAAGGAAGTCACAAAAGGCCCATTACATGACAAGGTCATTGACTTGCAAGATGTTGCAGTAAGTAACATTGGCAACACTCTGCGCAAGGCTGGTTGTGAGGTTATAGAGGGCAGTTCCGCAAAAGGAAATAAGAAAGAGAAAGCAATTACTATAAAATGCGACGTAGTCGTGGTTGGGTCGGGCAGCGGAGGGGGAGTGGTTGCAGGGGTGCTTGCAAAGGCCGGACACAAAGTGATAGTGGTAGATAAAGGCAAATACTTTGCAAGGAAGGATCTGTCCTTACTGGAAGGGCCATCGATGGATCAAATGTATGAGGGGGGCGGGCTCTTGTCCACGGACGACCTCGGGGTGGTCCTTCTCGCCGCTTCCACCGTGGGCGGAGGGTCCTCCATCAACTGGTCCGCCTCCCTCCGCACGCCTGCTCACGTAATTTCCGAGTGGAGCGACGAACTCAAGCTCCCTCTTTTTTCCTCGCCGCAGTTTTCTCAAGCCACTAGCGCCGTATGCGAGAGAATGGGCGTGAAGGAGGCTGTGTGCAGCGAAGGGCTGGGTAACAAGATGCTGAGAAAGGGCTGCGCGCACCTCAACTACGACGTGCGCGACGTCCCGCGCAACGGCGATCCGGAGCATCGGTGCGGGTGGTGTTGCTTCGGCTGCAAAGACGGAACGAAACAGGGCACGCAGGAGACTTGGCTGCTCGACGCTGTCAATCACGGGGCCGTCATTCTCTCATCATGCAAAGCCGAGCGAGTCATTATCACAAACCGCGGAGGCCGCAAGAAAAAGGCGGTGGCCGCAGGTGTGGTGATTGAGGCGGGAAATAGAGGATTATGTATGGAGGTGCAGTCGAGAGCCACAGTGGTTTCCTGCGGAGCGCTCTGCAGCCCCGTCCTGCTTAAAAAGAGCGGCCTGAAAAATTCCAACATTGGGCGCAACCTCCACCTCCATCCCAGCCAGATGGCGTGGGGTTTTTTCCCCGACGCCAGTGAAAACAGCTACGAGGGCCCCATCATATCTGCAATGCATTCAGTGGGCGATCCATCTGGCTACGGAGCCATTGTCCAGACCCCTTCGCTTCACCCGGGCATGTTTTCAGTCATGATGCCATGGATATCCGCTCTCGACATGAAAGAACGAATGCTGAAATTCTCCAGAACGTGTCATCTTTTCGCCTTGGCCAGAGACAAAGGCTCCGGCACAGTCAACCAGCCAGGCCACTTTACATACCGCCTGAGCGCCCATGACGAAAATAATCTGCACAAAGCAATCGAAAAGGCTCTCAGGATTCTCGTCGCTGCCGGTGCCCAAGAAATTGGCACTCATCATTGCAAGGGCGAGCGTTTGAAGATCCCCGGTTCGAGTGCGGAGGAGATTGAGAGTTTTATTAAAAATATCAGCTGGAAGCGATTGAAGGACTTGTCGACGCCTCTGAGCTCTGCGCACCAGATGGGCAGTTGTAGAATGGGGGCGGACGAGCGCGTTTCGGCGGTGGACGGGAGAGGTGAGTCGTGGGAAGTGAAGGGGTTGTTTGTGGCGGACGCAAGCGTGCTGCCAACTGCTCTAGGGGTTAATCCCATGGTTACTGTTCAGTCTATTGCTTACTGCATTGCCAATTTTGTTCACCACTCTCTCAAAACCGAGTCACATATTTAGCACAATCATTCTACAGCAATTCTGAACACATTGATATGTCAATTATTCATGCTTTGTTTGTGACGACACAATTGGTAGCTCGAGTTACATGTAGCACTTGCCTTGTTTGAGGAACTTTGCCTGTCTTCTCCAATTTAGGTTAAATTCACTGTATTGGGTTTTGCTTTCAGATTATCCCCATAGCAATCTAACTTTATACACTCCAGGTTGTAAAACCTATTACAATGTATGCTTTTGAAGGTCTCTTCGCTGTGTGGTAAAGTTGTACGAAATAAGATGATAATTTAAGCAATGCAAATTATATTTTAAATCAGTTTATTAGTTATAGTTTAAGATATTGAAATAGGTAAATAAAAGTAAGAGGGATTGGCATTTATCTAAATATAACTATAATGTTAATTTTAATATTTTAGAAAATTTGTAAATTGTAATTTTGAATTGAATTTTTAAACTAAGATTTAGAATGATTGAAATTTGATAGTCACAAGTGCTTAATTTTATTATATCTAGAAAAATAGGGACCTAATAGTATAAATATAGAAATAATAATTTATTTAATGCAGAAGCTATTGAATATTCTTTTTCTCTTGACAAGAAAGTTTGTGTTCTCACCTTCAAGCACACTTTCAAATTGAGGTATAGGTGAAAAGTTACATTGAAATTCCAAAACCTTCTCAACGAATTGGATAGTACACCTTGTAGAATGAGTAGAATCTAGCTAGATCTCTCTCCCCAAGGATTGCCCCCACTTCCTCCCAATTGGTGGAGTCAATCACATGACTAGAGTCATTTCTAGCCACCTCCTTAGCAAAGGTGTTAGAATTCTCCATGTGTAAAATTTATTAGTTTGGCTAAGTGGCCTTCCCCTATATAGGGGAGTGTAGAGGTTATTCATGCTTTTCCTCTACCTCCTACCTCTAGGGTGTGTTGGTTTTGATCACTATCTAGGTTTCTCAAGACTATTTGAAAGTCCTTGACCTCTCTTTAGAGAACCCTCCCCATGGAGGATCCTTGTTGAGATGAGTTGTGTCCTCCTTGGCCTAGTGTGTTCATATGTGCCTAAAAAGATGACTTGTTTCCTTTAATTATATTAGTTTTTAAATTATATTATGATGATAAGACATACTACCCTCATCATTGTATAATCACATGTACCTAAAAAGATGACTTGTTGCTTTTAATTTTATTAGTTTTAACTTATATTATATGACTACACATAACAATGAACTCATATTTATACTAACATGGAGATCCATATCTTTAACACTCCCATGTGCCTAGGGCTTTGTCACTTTTCTACCATAACAATTATTAAGTACTTATATGATAAGTGCAAAGGTAGAAATAAGACCTATTAGGTAAAGTCCATTGCTTGAGGGCTGGATGGTGTGGGCTTTGCCTACACGCCTATTTTGGGTGAGGTAATTTCAATGAGTTTGCACACAGTGGAGGGAAATTAGTCTCATGTGTGCATTTTGAGAAGATGTGGGCAAAGTGTTATTTGGGTTACATATACATCACCATTATAGTGGGCTTAAGGTTGGTAGCAACTTCACCATACCAATGTTTTGTGGGCCTTTGGTTCATAACTCTCATTGCCATAAGGAAGTATTTTATGGTGTTTAATTCATGTCACTTGTGGGCCATCATAGAGGTTGTCCTATGAATGCAAAAGAGCAATGGATGGAGGAGGAGGTAGAAAAAGTGTCAACGTCTCCTATTTCAAAGTAATGTTAAGAGAGTTTAATGTCAATTTCTAATACTTGATTAAATTTTATTTATAGTATCTACATATTCTTAATATTGTTTCCAACTAATTGTACCAACTTTTTTATGAGCAATATTTTATATCAAATTTATATGAACTATCAATGTTACTTTTATTGCTATAGGTAAAAACAATCATATCTAATAATATCATATTTATAATAAGCCTTCTAGTATGTACTATCAAAGCGTTTGAAATTAAAAGGCCAAAATATTCTAGGTGCATATCATATTCCAATTAAATCTCCAAGTAAAGCGTTAGGAAATATTCATTATCTACAATTATTTGAATGTCTTATCTCAACAACCATTGTTTTGAATAAGCTTGTGAAAGGGCCCCCCTCTTCTCATATAATTTTATGCATTCATGTCCACCTATATTTTGGCAGTACATGAATGCGAGTCTTATTTAGTGCCTTTAAAAAGATACATGAGTGGGAGTTTTATAAGTGCCAATCGGGAATTTAAGATGGTTTCATGGGGTAGGACTCCCTTAGTGGGTAAGGATTCCAATGCATGAATTGAAGTGGATTGGCATGCAATGCTTCATGTCTAAGTTTGAGGCTTTAAATGCCAGTAAATGGTTTGGATTGCTCATTTTTTATGCAAAGGAATAAGATGTGGCTTTCTTTAATTTAATTGATGTTTATAGTATGGTTGAAAGTATTGAAAATTAATATCAATTAAATTTTTAAAATTATATATATAAGATTGTAAGGATTGGGTGGATCCTTTTATAAGTTGTAGTACGTTTGGTAAACATTTTTCACGTGATCGATGATGATGGCGTGACATGTTCCCTCTTGCTTGTTTTTCCCTATCTTGTGGTGTTTGTCAAATTTTTAGGATTTGCCATATTGGCATAACAATAGCATCGACCTCAATCTTCAACATCCACCTTTCTTTTTCTCAAGTGTTGATCATTCATTGAAATGTCGCATATCCTCATTTGAGTATGATGACACTTAACACCTCGACACCCCAATCCTCGATGAAGAGGATCTTGAGTCTATCGAATGGATGTTGGTGTTTCATTTGATGGCATGACAAAAGGTGAAACCTCAATAGCTAATTTCCTAATGCGGGAGATGTCTTGTCATCTCACCTACTGCCCGATACTACATTAATGAAAAATTTGGCACACGTTTGTCTATAAATTTTATTTAGGATTGCCTCATTTCTTGTTGCGATTTGAGCTCATGTGTATCTCTTGCATCCTAGTTGTGTGGCTTTATGTGTATTCATGGTGTTTGCATTGGTGTGTTTGTGGTGTTTATGTTGGTGTGTTCATGGTGCTCCTCCTCATGTCGACATGGTAGTGCCATGTATGTGGTTTTCTTCCATGGTTTGGCATTTCTTCCTTTCTTGTGGTTGTCAGGTATGGTTTCAAATTGTGCTTGTGTTTTCATGGTGTTTTGGGGAGATGATTTTTGTTTTGCTTCTTGTGGATTTTTTTTTTGCCTGCATTTGGTTGCATGTGCATTTATTGCTTTTTTTCATTATGGATTCAACTTTGCATTTCATTTTTTCTTTTTGGTCTTTTTTTATTCATTTTTGTTTTATCTTTTGTCGAATCCATTTCTTGTGGCACACAAATCAAGGTTGTTTGACATTGCCATTTTCTTCATCAAGCCATCAAACCATTTAATGAATTCATGTCTTTTGAGGATGAGGTTAGGATCCTTCTTGATCCCTGAATTCTAGTGTTCAATTTGCAAAGGTTAAGTCCTTCAAATTTTAGTGATTAGATGTCTCATTTCATCTGATAAATCTAGTATGAGGTTGGAGTCATTCTCAATCCTTGATTTGTGAACCTTGATACTCTACGTCCTTATTTTTATCAATCATCGATGATCGAGGTTCCTTTATCCAATCTAATATTAAGGCATGAAGCATGAGGTACACTCAACCCCTAATCCCCATAATGTTCTGATTCAATATTGATTTATCCTTGAAGTAGGGTTTCCATCAATGCTCCCTCTTTTGAGGTAAGGTTTGTGTGATAACCTCAACACCAAGGATATTTTATGAAACCCCCCCTCAGCGAAGGTGTAAAATCCTGACGAATCTTTCCTTTTATTTGAAAAAATTAGTAATTTTCCTTGGCGAATCTTATGCACATTATTAAAAAAATTGTAAGATCTTGGCGAATCTCAATGAATAATTGGTAAAAAAATAAAATCACAATGGAAAATCCTAGTGAATAATCACTAAAATGATTAATTATAATGGCAAATCTCTCCTTTAAAAATTTGCATAGTTGGTTGGTGCAGTTCCCCCATTTTTTATTTTTTACTTTAATATTGAAGTAGGGGCTCGGGGGCGACAACCACCAGCGGGGTCAAGGGGGCAGAGCCCCCTTGTGGGGGTTGAGGGAGAAACACCCCCTCGTAGGGTCCAGGGATAGCAGCCCCAATGCGCTCCTGTCGCGATACAGGCGGGGTCGAGGGGCAGAGCCCCTCGCCACCAAGCATAAATTCACTATTGAAAATGCATTGGAGCACACATAGATGAAGTGTTTTAAAAAAATATCACTTGAAAAGTAAGACTAAATGAAACTTGAAAATTTTACCATCAATTAGCTTTTAAATCGGATGGCTACAAGTTCATTCTGTGAGCGAATATCGACGTGAGTGAACATCATCAGTGGGACACTTAGGGATGTCCCGTCGATACAATGATGATGACGTGTGCCATGAACTATTGGCAATAGTAAACGGTGGAGATCAAACAAAGCTTTGATCAGATGTTTTTCCTAGAGCTTGGCACGAATATTGTAGATTCCCTTCATGATTCTCTGGAATTACACAAGTGGTGTACCTGTGCCTTGGTGGACCCTAGGTGGAGTATGGAAGCCTTATCAATGTGAGTGAACATCATCAGTGGGACACTTAGGGATGTCCCACTGATACAATGATAATGACATATGTCATGAACTATTGGCAACAGTGAATGGTGGAGATCAAACAAAGCTTTAATCGGATGTCTTTCTGGGAGCTTGGCGCGAATATTGTAGATTCCCTTCATGATTCTCCGAAATTACACAAGTGGTGCACCTGTGCCTTGGTGGACCCCAGGGGGAGTATGGAAGCCTTATCGGTGTGAGTGAACATCATGTGTGGGACACTTAGGGATGTCCCGCCGATACAACGATGATGATGTATGTCATGAACTATTGGCAACAGTGAATAATGGAGATCAAATTTTGGGCCTCAACAACCTTTGTAAAAGGCACATGCATATAAAGTCACAGAATTGACTTGCATCCATTCAATTAAAAAGCTAATCGATGGCAATCAATAAAAAACCTATTCAAGGCTAAAATATCCCTAAAATGAAAAGGTAAATTATTATTAGTGGCAATATTTCCCAAAAATTAATTGTAGTAATATAAAATTAATGGCGAATATAATTAATATTTTTAATTATAGTATAAAATACTGGCAAATCAGTTCCAATGATGCATCGTTTAAAAAATAATGCATTGGCAAATTAATCGAGACAAATTTATTTTTTTTGTAAAAACCTGGCGATTCAACATCCTTTCTAACTTGTATTATTCGCCATTTTTGGAGGTCCCGATTTCAAATATTCGCCAATTGGTGAAGATTCGCCACTAAAGTTTTCCCTGCTCAACACCCAACCCCTCGACAATTCACATCATATATTCACATGTAGGATCAGTTCATCGAGGATATATTTTCTTCTCTACCTAAATATCATGCGACACTCAATAAGATCAATACTCAACTCTTGAGATTCTATTATATCATGTACATAAGGGATCAGGTTGTTGGATATTGTAAGGCTTATTTACTTTCATGGCACAAGTTACTTAGTACATATGAATCCTAACCTTTGATGATGATTAATACTATATACTTTATGGGTGAACCCACAAAAATGGTTTACAATTTTGTTACACCCCACCCTATATTACTAAATTATTTTTCACTTTATGGTAATTATTATGGTGAATCATGAGATTATGAGAGTCTTTTATATTGTGATGAAATTATGCAATGATATGTCTATGCTTTTATGGGATTATGACATTATGTGATGAATTAGATGAAATGTTATGAAAGGAATCTCTTTTCTTTTAAAACAAATTTTGTTGAGAATACAATGTTGATTATGTTATAGTAATTCTCTAGTCTAACTACCATTGTTTTCTTGAGTGATCATGCAGGACAAACTGAGCACCTCCAGGAGAAAGAGGACGAGTATCACCTCGGAGGAGGGAGAGGTTGAGGATTCTCCAATTATGTCATCTGAGCAAGCAATGGTCATGTAATGATCGGTAAACCCAAAAGAGTCTAGGGATGTCTTTAGCATGCTTTGAGGTAAGTAAACCTAGGGCAATTGGGGTGTGTTCTTCATTTTCGTTTGGTGTGGCTATTTTGGGGTTAATATCATTCTTGGTATATATATATATATATGTGTGTGTGTGAATATGTATATTCAAATACGTATTAAGCGTGATAATATAACACTATTATTGATGGTTACCAATATTAAAAAGGAAAATGGATGTTGATCATCTTGATCATCATTGGGTTAATTACATGGGGGTGATTACGCCAGTATCTCGACGTAATGATCAACATCGTCAACCATGCATATACCATTATTATTTTTGAATATTAATTTCTTACATATTTTTATGATATTTTGTGACGGCTAAACTAGTTGTGGAGTTAATATTATAGCTCGATCCCTTGCCAAAGGAAGAACTCAACACTAGTAAGATTGGGCTTGACTCATGTTAAGAGGAGTGCATCTTTATTTTTAAAGGTAGTTCAAATGTGAATATTAATGTCTTTTTTCATATTAAAAAGGGTCGAGCTATATGTCGTGGCTTGTATTATGGATAACGACAAATAATTAATTGAACCCCATATGATGGTGAGCCCATTGCATCGTGGGTTGTGTTAGAAAGTGAATTTCGCATGAACAAGTAAAGCCATGATGGGTAATCTATAGCGGTAGAAGCTCGAGTAACACTTCAAATGCTTGGAAAATGTAATTGAGCTCTGGATCCCTAAAAAGGTGGCATTCTATATGCTCTGTCTAAACTAAAGCAGTTGTGTGGCTTTCATCGAGCTACCTGTATGATTTAAACCACTCGATAACTACTTTCTAAGCTGATTCTTTCCCTTGGGTCTAAGATTTTCTTGGTCGAAATGGGAGGACCACCGGCAACCACTTGGTAACGATTTTTTTCCTCAAATATAAATATCCCATTTTGTGAAGGAGGCGGGGGTTGGTTGAGTATTGAATGGAAGCTCATTCTGGGAGATACGAAAATAAGAAGAAAAGGTTGAAAATAGTGTTAAGAAGGAATACTTAAGGACAGGCAGAGTGGAGTCAATCGATCTTTAACGTGAAACTCTGGTGGAAGAAGTATAGGCGACGCTCTTTGCCCTATTCGAGATGAATACCACTCCAATCTCCATGTAACGATGCAGTAACTAATTCCCCAAATCAACTCTTGCTTATATCTTAATGCATACTTGAGAAGAGAGGGGGGGGGATGGGGTAAAACTATTTTGGAAACCGACTGTTTAACTATCTCATTCTATTTCACCATGGGGAGTGGAGGGAGAAGAACCGCATGGAAGAAGAGGGGTGGTAACTAAATTTTGGGTCGCCAAATTCTAGGGGTGATTTTTGGATGAAAATCTACCAGGTTACGGGGGATAACAAAGGGTCTCCCTGAGAGGAGATAATGTGCAAAAGTGTGGAAGTCTGAATTGGCTTGCAACCAGGAGGATGATACAGGAGTATCTGCTATTTTGAAGATATCATAGTTAGATAAGATGGAGAAAAGGAGCTAAAGCCTTTTGTTAAGAAGAACACAATTTCACGCAACCAAATAGTTATGTGGTGAGTAAATTAGAAGCTTTTATTTATTTATTTATTTTAATCACTATATGCTAAGTGCAAGGGAGATTAAGTTTGAAGCTTAGATAAGAGCAGTTTTGATATCTATTAATTCCTGAAAGAATATTTGCTTTGTTCATTGAGTTGACTTAACTGAACGTTTCTATTCTGATGGATTCATGAAAGTCTGAACTAATGTACTATAGGTGAGTGTCTTCTTTCATTTCCCATCTTGCCTTAATGGGGTATGTGGAAACGACTTCAAGGAGAATTTGATGGTCTTTTATAATAGGTTATAGCGAGTTGAATGCCGACTGTGGGATTCTTGTATGAATTCCTCCCTTATTGGTTAAGTTCATTTATGGTCTAGAGAGATTGCATACAAATAATGAGCTAAAGGTTATTAGGAGTAGATAACCTAACTTATCTGGAAAGAGAGTTCCTTATCAACTGTGACTAATTAGGTCACGATAGTAATTTTGACAATGATATGCTAAGAAACCACAAGGTGGGGAAGCACTTGTATCCTATATTTGAACAAGTGGTAGGAGCTAAGTCTCGAGAGTTATGTCAAGTAACATGGGGGTTTAAGGAATGTCAAACACTTATATTATGTGAATTTATTGAAAGATGGTACCAGTTGGTCTATGCTTGTCTTATCTTTAGCTATCAAGATTTCTATAAGATACATGAAGGACTAAAACCCAAAGGAAATTATATTCTCACCAGAGATTTATAGATTACTTTGTAGACTTTATCTATGTATTACTTATACTAAATTGTGATCAGGAAGATCAAGGAGAAATATTTTTGTGTCAAGATATGTTTAAAGTTTATATCTTGAGAGTAGGGGCTCTCAAGGGTTAGGGTTAAGACTTGAGCAAGTGGTTGTAGCCAAGAACCAGGAAGTTACATAAAAGTAACTTGGGTGTTTGAGTCAGAAATAACCTACAATCCAAATGAGTTATTCATTTGGTGAATCTTCCCTTTCTGAGGAAGGACTTATAACAAAGCCAAAATTATAAACCTTCAAGACTATATTAAGAAGAAAGAATCTTCAGCTTAAAGTAAATATTTTATTGTACATGATTGAACAGTTTGTCAAAACTTTCTATTTGTGAATATGTGAAATTGGTCGATGGCAATAAGACATCAGTAATAACTATGTTAGCATAGAGTGGGAGATCAAATACCCTCAGGGAATATATTAAAAACTTGGATAAGTGGGAGTTTCTAAGTCCCAAGAAGTAATGAGAACGTAAAATGGGTAGTCAGGTCAGATAATATCCTAGATATTTACCAACCTAGTTAGTAAGGGCTTGATCAAGGGGCAGTAGCCAAGACATGATAATTATTCCAAGTAATACAAGGGTTCAAGCAAGACCCAATATTTTTTTAACTCAGTTGCGTTATGTTTAGAAAGACAAGTTATGTTGTGTTATAAATTCGTTGTGATTGTTTGTGGGGTGGAACAAATAGTTATAGTATACCCTAGGTCAGGAAAGGTATTCCAAGTCAAGTAGTGTGGGTGCACAAACGACTTCGTTCTTAGTAGCGATTGAATGTATGATACATATTCTATGGCCATAGTGAGTGCATTTGTCTTTGCATGCACTTGTCAGTTCACTATGACCCAGATACTTAGCTAGTCAGAGATGTCGTACATAGTTGGAGGGTATCCATAGTTGTGCGACAATATTAGTTAAGTAGGGCACAACACCAGAGCTTAGATGGCAAAGAGGGTTCTTGACTAATCCCTTCATTGAAGGGCAGGACCACTTCCAGTTAGGAAGATGTGCGGGGGACCACTTAAGTCTGTGGTTGGAGGTAAAGCACCCTGGTGATGCTCTCCCTCTTGTAGATGACATGCCGAGTCTTGGAAGACAGAAAGAATCCAGATGTGGGATCGCTGACCATAATCCTATAAGTTGATGTTTAGTTAAAAATGATGTAAGCATTTCATTGAATTAGAAAAGAGATAGATGTTGGTTCTTTTTAGTTAGCAAAGATTGTAAAAAACAAATTGTACCTCTTTGCATCTATGTTTTTAGTTATTTACTATTTGATGAATAATTCATGGTAACTCTTGGTAAGAAGGTGTAGTTTGTTACAAATTCGAATGAGGAAGGAAAACTTCCAAAAAATGCCCCCACTAAAAAAAAAATTATTTTGGGGGGTTCGAACGAACTCAAGGTTCGAGCGAACCCCTTTGAATGTGGGAACCCGCATTTTCCATTGTGGAAGGGGGGTTCACTCAAACCCTGGTTCGATTGAACTAGGGTTCAAGCGAACCAGGATTTGAGCGAATCCTTGGGGGTTCGATCAAACCCTTTAGGTTCGCTCGAACCCCCCTTTTCCCACCTTCCCACCCTCCGACACAAAAAAACTCTAGATTTTTGCCCTTCGAAGCTCGGGTTGAGGATGAAAATGGAGGATACTTCACAGACCCAACTGGAAGATGGTAGTCCTCAAAACGAGCTATCCAATGAATATAATTTTAATATGTTTTGGTTTTATTATGTATGCGTTTTTTTAGTTTTATTAAACATAGGTTTTTCATCAAAAATCAAGCTCTATGTTCTCCACATGTGGAAAAATAGCAGATTATCAAAATAAAATTTTGAAAAATATGTTCAGGCTAGGTATTGATGTCCTTGATCCATTAAAAAAAAAATTGAATTTCGATACATACAAAAAAGTTATGTTGTATACAATTCACTTATGTTTGAATAGTAATTGGTTTGACTTTGAAACTTGATTAAGGAAAAAATATTTAATAAAACACTATGAAACCAAATGAAAGTGCTAGATATCGTAGTTACAAATCTAAATTTGAAAAAATTAGAATTTTATCCATCATGCAAAACAAATTATGTTGTATACAGTGAGCCTCACTCCTTAAAAGTGTTGTTTTTTAAAAAAGTTAGTTTTCGAAGGAGATGGAAAAAGAAGTGCAATCTGATTCCAAAAATTTTGAAAAAAATAAATTTAGAATCTATAAACAAAATGTCACAAATCACTAGTTTGCATCATCTTCAAATTCTTCACGGTTTAGCCGCTATAGGAGCTCGAAAGTGAATATTTAGTTAAAAAAAATCAGTTCAGTGTCCAGTTTTCCCAAAAATTGTAAACCAGTATTGTGGGATCACCCTTACACAAGATCAGGATATCACGACATCTCTTGTATGTATGCCTTTTGGGTATTTTCCAAGGTGTATTCTCAAAACCCGAAACTTGACAACACTGTTTATTTTTCTAAGTATCGAACCAAGGTCTTTTATATTGTTCACTATGGGATATTGGAGAACCCTGAAGCTTGATATATGAGTTTGTAAGAATTTTGGCTAGGTGTTGATCTTAAAATGAGTTTTATGTAAACTTTCTTATTGCCTTTAACTATGATGATTATGTGAATTTTGCAAAGTGATGCAAGGAGAGAAAGAAAAGACGAAGTACGAATTCAATGGGTATCATCCCCCTTCCAAAATGTTATCTCCCTATAATGAGATTGTTGATACAAACCTAGGACATGTAGATGTTGTATAGTTCTTACAAAGCATACAAAGTGAAAGAGACAAGACCAAATTATCACAATGCTTGTTAGCTTCAAGAGTAGTGGAAGTAGTTTCCTTTCTAGTGATAGTATAATTCCCAAAGTTGGTGTTGACTTGTGCCCAACACTACAACCAAAAAAGAGAATATTTTCAGCCCATAAGGGGAATTTGTATTGGACATTAGTCCAAAGATGATAGAAAGGGTTTTTTACTTCTCACATATGCACAATATGATGTTGTAGACATGAAGAAAGCCTTGAATTTCTATGAGAAATAGAATAGGCAAGCTACAAAATTTATAAATAGCCACCTTCTTCTTGTTCCAAGGAAAGTTGCATAAAATATGGTGAAAGTACTACACAAAAGTGAATTCAAAGAGGATACAAAAGACCTCATTACACTCCTTAGCAGGGTGCATGGATATACTAACACCAAGGAATTTCACCCATGGATGTGCTATTACATCTTGAAGATAGTGGATTTAAGAAGAAGATTAATTGGGGGTCAATGATCAATGAGAATCCACACAATCAACTAGTTGATGTGTTGGAGGACACTAAGTTACATATGACCTCATATTTAGTATATCTATTGGCTTACCATGCCACTTTTCCTAGGTTAAGAAGAGTTGGCTCCCTCCAACAAGGAGAAATGAGTGTATGATGATTACCCTTAATCAGATCTTAAAGAGAGTCAAATAAATTATTTCATATTCAATTATGCATTTATTTTTTTAGTGATAAGAGGGATATAAACTAATTTTTCTAAAAGGATATCCATGGAAGCAACCTCTAAGTTGAAAAATTGGCAGAATTAGTATATCAAATTCAATACCTTTACCTATCATGGTTGCAAGATTTCAAAAAGAACTATACAAGATACCCAGATGTCCTAGTGATAAGTTGATCCTGCTAGAACTCTATAGACAAGTGGAAAAAATTCATAAGTTAATAGTCAACAAGCATAAGTATGGGTATGCCTTCCCCATAATTTAAGTGGGACTATACTCTTGTGCCAACATGCAATGTGCTAAAATTTGAGAAGTGGAAATGGCTCATTTAGCTATGAATTTTCTAGGAGATATAAGGACAAAGTTTGATCCTATTTGTAAAATCAGCGTAGTGCTAGCAAAATTCTTCAAACATGAAAATACTTTAGAGGAGCATTGGGCTAATTTCCTTAGAGATGAATATTAAGTCAAAATCAAGGATTACTATAGGCTAGACATAAATATAATGAAGGTATAAAATTTGAGAAATATAATCAAAGGGTTACAAGAGGATGGAAAATATTACATCTAGTGTATAATAGTGAAATGATATTTAATTGATCAATCAATGTGATAGATTGGTTAGTCCCAAAAGACTCTTCAATTGACAACAAGTCCATCAATTTCATAGATGGATCAATAAAATGGTTGGAAAAACTTTATCCAATGTTAGAACCACATCCTAAGGCTCAAGAGAAAAAAAGTAGTCTTCTAAGGTAGCAACAAGAGAGGAAGAAGATCAAAGAGAAACAAGAGCTACCACTACCAAGAGGAAAAGGTTGAAGAATACAGTGATCATGGAGTCAAGCGAGGATGAGGATGAGAGAAAGCATGTCCCACACAATAGAATAAATAGGATGCATCCTCAACCTACTCCTTCTTTTAGGTCTTCATTTCATCTGTCATCTCCATCTTTATACCCATCTTCATCTCCTACAAGGGAGTCTCCCATTATTCTCCAACCCACAATACACCACTCCATTAATCCCCTCTATAATTCACCACCAAAATCACCTCCTAAGAAAACTTCTCCTCCAATTGATAATTTTCCAAATCAATCTCTTAGTCCTCCAACTCCACCAAAGATTCACATTCCCCCACATAATATTCTAGTTCCCTCACCTCCTCATTCCTCTTCACATACACCTGCACCTTCACCTCCACACCCATAACAAGAAAAAATACTAGGAGGATATGGTGATCAATTGGATCAAGTAGATGTCTTATTGAAGGAGTTGGGATTTGAGAATCTTGACACCCTAATGCAAGAAGAGCATTATCCACCTAAGGAATAGATTCAACACTCATAAAGAAATAATTGAATGTGGATGAGACTCCTCCTCCTCCTCCCTATCAACCTCCACATATAGGAACTACCAACCTTTTAGTATGGCTCAACCATACTATGCAGAAAAGAGAAAGGACATATGTCCAAGAAGAAATTTTTTTCTCATTTCCAAAAGTATTTGAGGCCCAACCAAGAAATAAAAGGGCTAGAAGAGTCTCCACTATATTAGTGGATGAGAAAGGAAACATAGTAGCACAAATAGCCACCCCCATGCGAGATAATCATGAGGGACAAATGACACCTAGGGACTATAATATAGCAGGTAAATATAGGGATCATGACCAGAGAAGAAGAGAAACAATCATTACAGTTAGTTTTTGTCACTATAATTTAGTAAATGAAGAAAGATAAGAATACAAAAGAAGAAATCAAGTCTCAAGTGGGACAACTAAATTCATATATCAGTCAACTGATTGGCCCTATTGAATCAGTTGCAACTTCTCCCACATTATTAGTAACATTAGATACGGAGTCTCAACACCTAAACCCTAAAGGTGTTATCTTGACTAATAAATAATGGAGAGAAGGGCAACAAGCTCTTGGGGGTAGGGTAATCAAAGAAGAGGAGATCTTATCAAAATATCAATGATTAGGAAAGTCTAGATCAATGAAAATAGAAACTAAAATAGATGATGATCTCTTGATGTGGGAGGAATATATTCTAGTTTTACAAAGCATGGGGGCGACTCCCTCTACCAAGTTTGCCCGATTGGGAATTTTTGATAAAGAATATTAGGGTAATCCCACAATAATGAGTCCTACTTTTTGGCCAAGATGGACATTTATATCAACATTTTTAATTGAATCTTCACTTTTTGAGACCTAGAGCAGCTAAATCATTAAGAATTTGAAGATGATACAAAATAGTGATTTGTGGTGATTTATGTGTAGATTCTATATATATATATATATATATATATATATTATTTTGGAATAAATCGTGAATCTTTAAAAATCTCCTTTAATAACTAGTTTTTAATAGTAAGTAACATTTTTAGAAAGTAACATTTATGTCATCTAGCATAACTTTTTTTCTAGAAAGGATAAAATTCTAATTTTTAAAATATAAATTTTTAACATCAATATCTAGTGCATGGATATTTTTTCATAATTTTTTGTTACATGTTTTTTTAATTAATTTTTGAAGTCACTATAACTATAATCTGGACATAAGTGTATGTCATTCAACATAACTTGTTGTGTATATATCAAAATTCAATTTATTTATTTTTTGTGAAACAAGGACATCAATACCTAGTACAAAGGTATTTTTTGAATTTTTTTACAATGGTTTACTATTTTTCCACCTATGTAGAACAAAGAACTTGATGTTCAATCAAAAACATATGTTTAATAAAAATTGAAAATTGAATACAAATAAATGAAAACATATCAAAACTATACTTGTTGGAAAGCTTGTTTCGAGGACTACGGTCTTGCAAATTATCTTGTCAAGTTAACCACATTTGAAGTCCAAAATGAGGTTTAAACTAGATGTTTTGAGGAGATTTTGAAGCAAAAACAAAAACTGTCTAGCTAAGCTCCTTCATTCAAAGGTCCTTTGATAAGAGATTTTACCTTCATTATTCGAAGGTACCTTCGATCGAATATTTTACCTTCATTCGAAGGTAAGTTCCCTTCGAACAAAGGCCTTATTGACCGCGCAGAAAAATATTATTAAAGTGCCTTTGATTGAAGGTAATTTAATAAAATAAAGTTTATTTAATTTTAGAAGTTGAACTTCAATCGAAGGCCAATTTAGTTGACGTTCCAAGAAAACATGTCTATTCAAATTACATGTATCGATACAAGGTCATTTTTTGTGATTTTAATATCAAAAAATAGAGGAAAATTCACAAGGTGTGTTCAAAAGGTCATTTTTTGCAAGTGTTTTACAAAATTGAAACGTGGAATTGGCAAAGAATTATCAAGATCATATTTTTCAAAGAAGAAGATGGTAAATCCAAGGACAAGGCAAAATTAGACTACACGATATCATTTAGAAGAAAGGAAACGAGAATTGTGTGAAGAAAGGATGCAAAGATATTATGCTAAAATAAAAGGTATGTATATTTTATATTATTTAAATTATGATTTTTTTTTTCAATTAAACCATCTTCTAGATCTCAATAAGATAAAATTGTTTTCACAACTTCTTTGACTATGTTTTACACTTATTTTAGATGTCCACTTTGTATGTTTTTTTAGCCTTGTTTTACCCTATTTTATCCCTATCTAGCCATGTTTATCCTTGTTCATCTTATATTTGAGTTGTATGTCCCCTTATAAATCCCTCCCTAATAATAAAAAATATGCACATTCACCTTTAGCCATGTTAAATTTATCTCCTTAGACTTCCTTATAGAACAAAGCCTCCTCGCATTAAATATTAGTCACACCTCTAGTGTACATCTCCATATATTCTCACATTCCTTGACTAGAGGGGATAATTTTGATGAGTTTTAGCCACCAAAATTAATATGTGTCTCATTTATGATCCACCTATCATAAATCCAATATTCACCTACCCTAAAAACCTTAGAAAATATATAAATAGATCCCTCTTCTTCCAGTTCTCATCATCATGCATCCACAAGAATTTTGTGTTGAGATAATAAATTTGTTGTACAAGCACTCTTTACATCCATCTCATATCCATCCCAAACCCTTAGAAACTCCTTTTGCATTCCCAATCTACATACACCCTAGCTATTATCCCAACTTACAATCCACTATCCTTCGAAACCATTTCATTATCCTTTTGATCACAATTTTCCACTCCTTGTCCATCACCTTTTTTGTACACACCAAGTCTAGAGGTTTAGCCTTTATCCCAAAGGTTTTATCTTGTCCATCATTATTTCCACTTGTAACCCTCACCTAGGTTTGCATGCATCCTTTTACTATTTCTAACACATCAATTTTATGAAAATTACTTATAGGGAGATTGACCAAGGTAGCATCCCCTTCAAAATTTCATTTTGTAAGTTATTTTGTGTAAATTCAAAAGAAGTAACAAGAGAAAAATTGATTACAAGACTTACCTAACTGTAGTAATAGAAAAAGTAGCCTTTTTCCCTGACTTGGTTTGATAATTGACATTTAAACCAAATTAATGATGTCTTGGAGTGGTGTTGTAATGTGTTGTATGCATTCACACTATTCTAGGACCTTTATTTTACTAAAACATGTCTTAATTGATACTTTGCAAAGGTGTTGTAAAGTGTTGTAACACACTTTCACACTTTTCTAGGATGTATTTTCTTAATTAAGCCTAATGGGCCCCTTTCTAATAAAATGTACATAATGCGTAACTTGTATAAGTGTTGTAAAGTGTTATAAGGAACTTCCACATTTATCTAGGTGGTCATTAATTAATCGTGAGTAATTGGAGTAATTAACCTCCTTTAACTCAAATTTAAGCCTGAATTTTGACACCTCCCAAAGATCTATCCTAAAACCTATAATTTAATTAATAAAATATTTCATTGGGAAAAGTTAGGTCCTGGAAAATGGTGCCAGGAGCCATTCGCCTTAGGTGGCGAATGGGTCCTCCCTTAACATGACCCCCCTTTTTTAGTTGATTTGGAATGGGTTTTATTGCTCTTTCCATCCCCCGGGGTTAGGTCCTGGTAAACTAAGCGAGGACCCATTCGCTCAAGCTGGAAAATGGGTCCTCCCTTAATAAACCCCCCTTTTTGAATTTTATTCTGGTGGGAATTTAATAATATTTTTTCCAGATCTGGTGTCAGCCTTAATTGTTTGAATTTTGGGGTTAAGCTTTCAATTTAGTATAAATAAGGGGTTAATTCACATTGTTTCTCCTAGAAATTAATTCTAAGCCTCCAAGCATTCAAGTTATCAAGCATTATAGCATTTTTAAGGCAGATTTCAAGAGTTTATTGTAACAATTCAAGATCATCTCATCATGTCAAGGGTTTGATGCATTCATTCATGTTGTTGAGCTAAGATAATTGATGTAGCATTGAAGATCTACTTGCAAGCATTGTTATACATCATATTCAAGGATCAAGATCAACATTCTTCATGGCCACTTCATGTTATATTGCATATTTGTATTACAAGACATCATCCAAGGTGATATCAATTACATTATTTTATATTCATGCTTCATTTCATCCATTTCATCATTTGGTTTAATTACCTACAAGGGGTTTGATTGAGGAAAATCCTCATTCACTACCAATAAAAAAGTTTTCCATCCTTTGAGTGTGTGATTGCAGATTTATAGGTTCAAGATCAAGTGGAGAAAAATTATCAAAGTTGCAAAGTTGCAAAAGTTGTCATTCAAAGTGTAAAATCAAGGAATCAAAGCTACAAAATTGCATACAAACTTTCAGAACTTGATAACCGATATTTTGAGAGTGAAGACATCAAGGAACAAGACCCTCATCTCAATTTCAGAAACCCTAACAAGGACCCATTCACCACTGAAGGTGAATGAGTCCTCTGTAGCTCAAAAACAACAAATTTTTGACCAGGTACACAAATTTTTATGCTCTAAAAACTTCCCTCATAGTTTCTGTAATAGTTAGGTATCATTTATAATTTTTATTTGCATATTATTCTACACATAATTGAGTGAAGCATCCATTAGAAAAATAGTGGTTCATCATCTTGTTCATTAAACATTTTGGTGAACCCATTTTTTGGTGTTTCATTATATGGTGAAACCGACATATTGAACATTGCAATTTTCTAATTTTTGGAGTGTCTCATTGCATCTTAAGTTATATATTACATTCATTTGCATTTATATTTTCATTGAATTAAGATCTCATTTAGGGTTACTTGTTTTGCATTGAAATCTTGTATATCATCTAGGGTTTAGATTTGCATTGTTTTGTATTTCTCCAAATCTGAAAAATACAAAAGAAAATTAGTCATTTTTTATATCATTTAGATCTCATACAATTGAATTTGAAAATCAAAACAAAAATGCATTTCAATTTAGGCCTTGCATTTCATCTTTTTATTACACATTTACATTGCATTTCTAGAAAATTTGAAGTTGAAAGTCACTACCTCATACCTAGAACTGAAAGACATTACAAAAACCTTGCAGATAATACCAAAATAGTTTAAAAAATATTTAACCATGACCCATTCACCTTTACTGGAAAATGAATCCCTGATCAGGTCAAACCTGAACCTTCTGGCATCTAAAAAGACATTCAAAATCACCTAGAAATCCATAAAAACATCTCAGAAAGACCTAACCAGGACCCATTCACCCTTACTGACGAATGAGTCCCTATTAGGTCCTAATCTGTAATTTATGGAAGTTGAAATCTCATTTTTAGGATTTTGTTTTTTGTAGTTACTTTCCTGTTTCAGTTTTCTGATTTGTTGTTTCATCAAATTTAGCGAATCTAGCCTAATTTGTCTTCATTCAATGCATTGCCAAAATTCAAAATGGCATTTACAACATCTCATTTTCAATCTATTGCATAGTGTAATCAGAAAATTACATTGTTTTAAGTCTGAAAATCTGAAAATGTTTACATTTTTGGAACTTTTTATAATATGGATCAAAGAACTTTTCACTTTTGCATACACAATGTTTGCATTCATAAAGCTTTGCATAAGTTTGATAAAAGTGATCTTTCATTTTTGGCTACACCTTGTTTTTATTTTTGAAGTCTTGCATACATTGGATAAAAGTACTTTTCATCTTTGGATATATACATTGTTTATATTTGTGAAGCATTGCATAGGATGGTTAGAAGTACTTTTCATTTTTGGTCAAACAATTTGTTAGTATCCTACCTTTCTAAGTATGCTAAGAAAAAGTCTATCGCTCACACTCATGAGAATGTTTTAGTGAAAGAGAATACAATGGTGGATAATATTCATGACAATCAAATTTGGTCTTCCCCTAATATTGAGCTCCTATTTGTGATGAAGATATTTTGGTGATAGAAGATCAAACCAATGAGAGTTATGAGAGTCCTATGTGTATCTCTTTCCCTACCTCTCCTACGAGAGAAAACATGATTGAAAAAGTGAATTCTACCATTGATCATTCCCCTATTTTCAATGAAGTCATTTTAGATGAACCAAAAAATGAATGTCATGAACATCTAGTTTGTAGTTCTCCTAAAAACTCTCCTCCTAGGGAGGATACCTTGGTGCGAAAAAATGAGAAAATTGACACATACCTCTCAAATAATTTTGATGAGTCTTTCTTCAATGAAGACAATGAAGAGAATTTAGACTCCCCTTCACTAAGACATCATGAAAATTCTTTTGAGGTTATGTGCATATTAGATATCCCTTTAAGTACTCTCCTGAGCCTAAACTCATCATTTATCCACCCTCACAAAAACCACAAGTTCAAAACAAACCCATCCTTATCCTTGAACCCGTTGGAGTGAAAATACACTGAGAGGGGGGGGGTGAATCAGTTTTTATAAATTCTTTGACAAATTTAACTGAAACTGAAAAGAACCATTCATATGTTCTCATTTATCAATGATAGTATCATTCATGAATTCGAATGCAATCATATAAACTAAAATGAGTAGTGTAACATTGCATTTTAAAGTAGTAAAGTAGTGGAGCAAATGAATCATAGAGACACAAATAGACACAAAATATGTCGAGTGGAAAACCCTCCTGGGGTAGAAAAACCACTCCTGAACCTGCTGCCTTTTTCAGGCTTTCATTTCAATAAATATTTTGACAAAGCCTCAATGGCTGATTTTTGAGCACCGACTCAAGGAGCACCAACCCCTCTGTTTAGAGACACCAATCTCAAGGAGAAACAACCCCTTATCTATTTTTAATAGAACATACAGTAATATAGAGGATCTCTTTGTTTCTCCTTTTTCTGTCAAGTGCCTCTTGACAGACAATGTATAGAATTCTCAAGAGTCAAGAATGACTCTTCAGGATTCCATCCATTATCGAATCTTGATACAGCTCGAGGAAAAAGATCTATTTACTCTGTCAATACAATTTTTCATCACAAACTATATTACATTGATATATATTTTCTTTCTTTTCTCACTGTTTGATTTTCAACCTTTTCCCATATAGAAACTACAAAAACTAACTACATGCTGTGTTTTCCAAATTTTCAGCATAAAAAAACAGAATGGACTTTTTCATGTCTTTATAGTAATGCCCTTGTTTCAAATTTTGTTTTTCTGTCATGATAGATCCCTAATCTCTCTATTTTTGACTTTTTATAGAAAAACATCGTTACATTTTGAAGGTATTACAACTCTTGCTCGAATTTCACTTTCCAAAAATTATTCAAGGTTTTTTTCAGGTTACAATACAACTATCAAGTAACAATTCTTGGTGTTGCAATGATCAAGAGTGAAGGATTCTTTCTTTCTGTCAAGGATAGAACAATAGTATCCAAAAATAGAGGTGTGACAGAACTTATCTTCACTAGAAGCTTGCACATACAAGGCTTACACAAAAGCAGTATTAATGAAATACATATTTCAAGGAAAAATGGACAATGAAGCTGCTACTAAAAATGGAGTAACTAAAACCCCAAACAGTAATGTAACTGGAACAAGTAATCATCCATTAATAATAGTTACCCATGAACCTAGATGAAGCTAAGAGAATATTTGATGAACAGTACCCAGAATAGTAACTGCATTTTCTTAAGAAATTGAAACAACAATGCCCAATAACTGAAATCATTATGATGTCAAGTTGAAACAGTAAGCTGAAACAAATAAGAGCGGTTACCAACAACTTCAAGAGTGAAACATTAAAGATTCTTGAGGTATCACTTATACCCACTATCCAAAACAAAACGAATCATAAAACTTATGATGATCTTCAGAAGATGCAGCCAAGAAACTTTATAAATGAACCCAAAAGATTAACATATCTATTTTGAGAGAATTTTAAATTGCCCACAAACATAAATTATAAACCCTTTGGAACTGTCATGATAATCTCTAAAAGATTTGGAGTCACATTTTAAAACTAATCATTTCATACTTTCCAAATGTAAGCAATAGACTTTTTTAGTTTTCGATTTGCAAAAAAAGAGAGAGATAACATAGCTCAAAATAACCTTAACAATACTAAAACGGATTTGCAAACTAGACAAGGAACAAATATCTGAGAAATGGAGTTGCTGTCAAGAAATGGATTACCAAATCTGCATGTGGATGAAACGACCAAGACATCTTCCAAAAAACGTGCCTTCACCCAGTGGTTGAAAGAAGACAAATAGAATGACCATAGTGCTAGTCCTCTCATCTCCCTCAAACCCTGTCAAAGAGTAGAAGCCCTGCAAATGTCTCAGAGAAATGACTAAGATACAAACTCAAGCATGGCGGCTAGAATAGGGGTGTCCAGAAAATGTGAACAGAAAAATGTTTCCCCTAAACTTCCACATCAAGCAAAAATGAATTCCTTTGCAGAAGATGATAAAATTTGAAGTCCAAAGGACAAATGTGATAATGAGTGTACTCATAATAATCCATAAGAAACATATGATGATTGAAATCCATGGCCAGAATAAGGATAGACATGCCAACAAAAACTCAAACTAAATCCTTTACCAATTTGCCAAGTAAACTGCCAACATAATAATGCCTTCAATTTTTTTTTTTGATAAGAACACATTACTCACACATGTCGATTTCAAAGACTTGAGATTTTCTAATGATCAAAGCTTAGTCACATTCAACGTGACATAAAACATTAATCAAACCTTTTATGCCTGCAGTCGGCCTTGAGGCCCGATATAAATGAAAACCAATAAACCCAAGTCAAATGCAAGTAGAAGATCGAATAGAATGCCTTTACCCAAGGTCTAGTGCCACCTTGATATGTTCAATGCTATATTATGTGTCATTTCCAAATGAAGTCCAAAGACTTATGATGAATAGAGAAGACTGAATTTGCATGATGAATTGACAATGTCATATGCAAAGGAATTGCCTAAGTGAATCTCATTTTCAAAGCCCAACAACAATATAATATACAATGCCTTAAGAAATAAAAGCTAGATATTATGCAAGATTTTGAATGCCATTCTCCCATACCAAATACCATAATTGAATTCATTAAAGCCAATTTGCCAAGAGATGAAAACTGAGTGCTCAAAATATTAACAAGATTGTTCCTCAAACCCATGCCACTGACTAAAGAAAGAGAAGTATACCTTCACGAATATCAAGATGCTTGTAACTGATCAAGCATAAGTAATCAACCTGTAAAAGAATTGATAATGCTAGTCACTTGTAAATCAAGTGAAGTACTGAAACACAAATGTTAAACCAAAAATATATCACCTGATCAATGGAGAAAATAACCTGTAACCAGAATACCTGAACCGAGATCTGCAGATGGACACAAGATATTAGAGCCACCAAGATAATATAAATAGTGAAGTAAATGTGCCAAATAGACAAGTAGAATAATTGAGGTAGTAACCACCAAGATGCCAGAGTAACATAAGTTGTCATCAAGGACAAAATAGCACAAGAGGGATTCAAAAAACTCTCCCTTTGTCCTTGATGGAAAAACTGAGCCACCAAAACAAATAATGAGTTGTAACCGAATGCACATAATTCTCCCCCTTTTTGACACAAGGATAAAGGGAGACGAACAAAGATAAACCATAAACAACTATGAAATTCCATCAAACTACATATTTAACCTTTGAGCAACAAAGTATGAGCTGTAGGAAGAGCTAACCAGCTCCCCCTATCACCAAGATAGAATATTTAAGATAATAGTGGTTGAGAGACAACTCCGAATCAAGACCTAAGTCTTTCAAAAACATCTTAACCAACGGTTTTCTAAAAATTTCAGCAACCTGTGCTTGTGTAGGAACATATTGCATAGATACCTCATTGGCTAGCACCTTTTCATGAAGAAAATGAAAATTTATAGCTATATGTTTAGTTCGAGAGTGCATAACTGGATTGTTTGAGATATTGATTGCACTAGTATTATCACATAGAATAGTAATAGGTTTTGGAATTTCAATACCCATATTTGATAATGTCTGTGACATCCAAATTACCTGAGTACAACAAGAAGTGGCAGCTATATATTCTTCTTCAGCGGTAGAGAGTGAAACAGATTCTTTCTTTTTGTTGTGCCAAGCCACTAAACGATCACCAAGAAAGAAAGCAGCACCACTGGTCCTTTTCCTGTCATCTAGAAATCCTACCCAGTCAGAATTAGTATATGCTAATAAAGAAAAATCATTGCTTCTAGGATACCAGAGCCCATAATCAGTTGTGCCTTGAACATATTTAAGAATCCTTCTCACAGCATTGATGTGAGATTCCTTAGGAGATAATTGAAAATGAGCAACCATGCAAACAACTTGCATTATGTTAGGTCTTAAGGCTGTTAGATATAGTAGACTGCCTATCATTGACCTATAGTCAGTTGGGTTGACAACAGGAGAGTCATCAACCTTGCTAAGTTTACAGCCAGTAGCCATTGGGGTGCTTACAGGATGAATTTCATCCATTTGAAACCTTTTTAACAGTTCTTTTGCATATCTTTCTTGAGATAAAAAGATGCCAGATTCAAGTTGTGAAATCTGATGACCTAAGAAAAATGACATTTCTCCCAACATAGACATTTCAAATTCAGATTCCATGATTTGTGAGAATTTTTTACTCAAGGCAATATTGTTGCAACAAAAAATGGTGTCATCAACATAAATTTCAACAACAAGAATATTAGATCCTTCAATTTTAACATACAGATTGTTGTCTATTCCTCCTCTAATGAAACCTTTTGATAGTAAGTGACTGTCCAATCTGGAGTACCAAGCTCTAGGAGCTTGTTTTAGGCCATATAGAGCCTTTTTTAGCCTGTGGACATGATTGGGTTTGTTTTTACAGATAAACCCTTCATGCTGTTCTATGTAAACTTCTAAGTATCCATTTAGAAAGGCAGTTTTTACATCCATTTGATATATAGTGAAATTTTTGAAAATAGAATATGCCAAGAAAATTCTAATGGATTCAAGCCTAGCAACTGGAGCAAAGATTTCACCGAAATAAATACCTTCTTGCTGAGCATATCCTTTGTAGACATATCTAGCCTTGTTGCGAACAACATGACCATGTTCATCATGCTTATTTCTAAAGATCCACTTGCCTCCTATGACATTTTTGTCATCTGGTCTTGGGACTAGATCCCAAGTCTGATTTTTTTCAATTTAATCAATTTCTTCCTGCATTGCATTAAGCCAGCATTCATCAGTTAGAGCATCATCAAAAAATTTGGGCTCAAACTGAGTGATTAAACAAAATGCAGTAAGCTCAGCTATGCGAGCTTTTTCATCATAGTTAACTATTCTTTTCCTTGTTTGAACTCTTGCAAATCTATCGCCTATAATCAGATCTTTAGGATGGTTCCTAGCAAGAGATTTTGAAGGAATTTTAGTTTCACATTTTTCTGAGTTGATTTCAGCATCTTCAAGTTTTGCTTCAACAATTTTAGGGCTTGTTGGTTTTATTTCAGGCTTTGCAGTTTCAAATCCTTCATAAATTATATCAAGTTCAAATTCGTCCTCTTCATCATCCTGCATAGGTTTAGCATCTAAAAGCAGATTTTCATCAAATTTGACATTTACAGATTCAACAATTTTGTTTAGCCTATTGTTAAAGCATTTATAGGCTCTGCTATGAGTAGAGTATCCTAAAAAGATACCTTCATCAGTTTTAGATTGGAAACTGCCTAAATTTTCATCATCTCTCTTGATAAAACACTTGCAGCCAAATATTCTGAAATATTTAATTGAGGCAGATTTACCATACCATAGTTCATATGGAGTGAAATTTGATTTCACTTTGATCTAGAATCTATTCAAAATGTAGACAGCTGTATGAACAAGTTATTTCCAGTACATAATTGGTAGAGTTGCTTCATTCAGCATGGTTCTTGCCATCTCTTTTACAGTCCTATTCTTTCGCTCAACTACCCTGTTTTGTTGGGGTGTTCTGGTAGAAGCATATTATCTTTTTATGCCATGTTTGTCACAATAGTCTGTGAATTCTTGTGAGGTTTATTCACCACCTTTGTTAGATCTTAAACCTTTCAGTTTTAAGTCTGACTCTCTTTCTACCAGTTTTCTAAAAACTTTAAAACGTTCAAAAGCTTCAGATTTATTCTTGAGAAAATTAACCCATACCATACGAGAGTAGTCATCAACAAACATCATGAAATATTTCTCACCATTTATGGACCTAGTCCTTGTATGACCACATAAGTCAGTATGAACAATTTGCAGAGGCTCAGTAGAGAAGTGTTCCTTGGATTTAAAGCTTACCTTGGTTTTCTTTCCTTTGAGACACTCTTTACAAACAACTTTGTCAGGTTTTCTAAGAAGGGGTAGACCTCTTACATTTTAATTTTTTCTAATTCTGACCATATTGTCAAAATTAATGTGGCCTAGTCTCTTGTGCCACAACCAGCTTTCTTCAACATGACTCATTAAGCATATATAGTGATTTTTTTCATGTCCAGAGGTGTCAAGTAAGTTGTAGACATTTCCCTTGGTCCTTCTTCCAGCAGCAACAACTTTACTAGACTGGTTTTTGATTTCACATCCTTATGAAGTGAACAGAACTTGATAGCCACCGTCACAAATTTGACTGACACTCAGAAGGTTATGTTTTAATCCTTCTACATAGTATAGATTGTAGATTTGAGTGTCTTCATTCAGAAATAGAGAACCTCTACCTTTGATTTGAATTCTAGAGTTGTCTCTGAATTTTACATATCCACCAACATAGTCTTCTAGATTTGTAAATTTTTCTTTGTCACCAGTCATGTGGTTTGAACAGCCACTGTCCAGAACCCATAGGTCCTTTTTCTTTGAGTGAAAACCAGTTTGAACAAGCATAGTCTGTTCAATGTTATTAACTGCTTTGGGTTTCCAGACTTTGATAGTTTTTAGTTGTTTATTCTGCCGATTAGCATTGCATTGCTTAGCAGAATGACCCAAATATTTGCATGTGAAAAATCTAATCTATCTTGCAAAACCATGATTCTGCCTAAAGCCAAATCTAGGAGTTCTAGAATTCATAAATCTGCAAGAGTTTACTTTGTGACCAAATTTATTGCAGAAGTAACAGTACCCATAAAAGAGAGGGTAGGAGTTGTAAATCATTCTATTGCTCCTAAAAGGATGAATATGATCCTTGAAAAACTTAGGATGTTTGAGTTCAGATATTTGTTTCCAGCAACAACATTGTTCTTTTCACTGTCATTTGAACATTCACCTTTAACAAAGCCAATACCAGTTTTGTCTTTGTTTAATTTCTATTTACTGAGCATGCCATTTAGTTTAAGAGTTCTTTCATATTTCTCAATTTAGTCTTCCCGAGATCTACAATCTTGTGTTCAAATTTTTGAATTTCTTGGTCTTTAAAACTTATGTCAATGCGAAGACAATCTTCAACTCTCTTGGATTCATTAAGTTGAGTTTTTAATGAAATTATCTCAAGATTTATGAGTTTCTCTTGTGAACTATTTTGAACAAATTTTTTTTCTTAAGCACACAACTGTTTCTTAAGTTTTCTCAGCTCTTTTAGAGCACATTACAGTTCTCCTTCATAATCCTCTTCACCTTCTTCAGCATCATTGCTATTGGTTTCCTCTTGCTGGATGATTTCAGCCATGAATAGATTTTCATCCTCTTCATCTAAAGAATCTCTAGATTCCGAGTTTGTTTCATTTTTGTTGAACAGGATTTTCTTCTTTTTGAAATTAAATTTTTGTTTGGGTCTATAAGCCTTTTTCTTGGCAAATTTATCAAATTTTTCGTTATCACTGTTTGTGTCACCATAGGGACACTTTGCAGCAAAGTGGCCTATTTTGCCACAATTAAAGCATTTGAAGGGAAATTTTCCCTTACACTTTCCAGAACCCTTTTTGAGTTTCATCACAAAATGGGATTCTTTAGAATCAGAAAATTTTGATTTAGAGAGCTCATCCCTTTCTTTCCTTTCAGCATTAAATGTTGATTCTTTTGTAGTGGTGTTGTTTTTAGTGATCCTCATTTCATAGGCAATCATAGTGCCTTGAAGGTTGTCAAGGGTAAGCTGGGTAAAGTGTTTCTTCTATTCTAGAGTAGCTACTTTAGCTTCAAATTTTGTTGGTAAGGTTCTGATGACCTTGGTTACAACATCAAATTCCTTGAATTCTTCTCCCAGACCCTTCATAGAATTTACTATTTTATCAACTCTCAAAAATTAGTTAGCTACTTTTTCATCGTCCCTCATTTTTAATTCTTCAAACTAGTGTTTTAAAGTGAGGACTTTGGACTATTTTACCTTTTCATTTCCTTGATAGATAGTTTCAAGTTTAGTCCAGTTTTCTCTAGCAGAACTGTAGTGCATGACTTTGATGAAGACATCTTTAGTCAAAGCACACATAAGAGCATGCTTTGCTCTTGCATTGGTTTCATATCTCTTCTTTTCATCAGAAGTAGTTGGCAAAGTAGCTCGTACAATGTACCCAGATAATACTATGCTCCAAACATCTAGGTCAATAGAAGTTAAATAACTCTCCATTCTGATTTTCCAGAATAAATAATCAGTTCCATCAAATAATAAAGCTCTAGTCATGGAAGTACCTTCATGAGCTTGAGACATTTTGAATAGACTCCAAGTCCGGAATCAATCCTAGGTTGGAAAGACCTATCAGAGGTCCCTATGCTCTGATACCAATTATTGGAGTGAAAATACATTGAGAAGGCGGGGGGGGAGGGGGGGTGAATCAGTGTTTATAACTTCTTTGACAAATTTAACTGAAGCCTGAAAAGAACCATTCATATGTTCTCATTTATCAATGATAGTATCATTCATGAATTCGAATGCAATCATATAAACTAAAATGAGTAGTGTAACATTGCATTTTAAAGCAATAAAGTACTGAAGAAAATGAATCATAGAGACACAAATAGACACAAGATATGCCGAGTGGAAAACCCTCCTAGGGTAGAAAAACCACTCCTGAACCTGTTGCCTTTTTCAGGCTTTCATTTCAATAAATATTTTGAAAAAGTCTCAATGGTTGATTTCTGAGCACCGACTCAAGGAGCAGCAACCCCTCTGTTTAGAGATGCCAATCTCAAGGAGCACCAACCCCTTACCTATTTTTAATAGAACATATAGTAATACAAAGGATCTCTCTGTTTCTCCTTTTTTTGTCAAGTGCCTCTTGACAGACAATGTATATAATTCTCAAGAGTCAAGAATGACTCTTCAAGATTCCATCCATTATCGAATCTTGATATAGATTGAGGAAAAAGATCTATTTACTTTGTCAATACAATTTTTCATCACAAATTGTATTACATTGATATATCTTTTATTTCTTTTCTCATTGTTTGATTTTCAACCTTTTCCCATACAGAAACTACAAAAACTGACTACACACTATGTTTTCCAAATTTTCAGCATAAAAAAATAGAATGGACTTTTTCATGTCTTTATAGTAATGCCCTTGTTTCAAATTCTATTTTTCTATCATGATAGAGCCCTAATCTCTCTGTTTTTTACTTTTTAACAGAAAAACATCATTACATTTTGAAGGTATTATAACTCTTGCTCGAATTTCACTTTCCGAAAATTATTCAAGGTTGTTTTCAGGCTACAGTACAACTGTCAAGTAATAGTTCCTAGTGTTGAAATGATCAAGAGTGAAGGATTCTTTCTTTCTATCAAGGATAAAACAACAGTATCCAAAAAGAGAGGTGTGAGAGAACTTATCTTCACTAGAAGCTTGCACATACAGTGCTTACACAAAAAGCAGTATTAATGAAATACATATTTCAAGGAAAAATGGACAATGAAGCTGCTACTAAAAATGGAGTAACTGAAACCCCAAACATCAATGTAACTGAAATAAGTAATCATCCATTAATAACAGTTACCCATGACCCCAGATGAAGTTAAGAGAATATTTCATGAACAGTACCTAGAATAGTAACTGCAATTTTTTAAGAAACTGAAACAACAATGCCCAATAGCCGAAATCATTATGATGTCAAGCTGAAACAGTAAGCTGAAATAGATAAGAGCGGTTACCAACAACTTCGAGAGTGAAATGGAAAATAATCTTGAGGTATCACTTATACCCACTATCCAAAACAAAAAGAATCACAAAACTTATGATGATCTTCAAAAGATGCAACCAAGAAACTTTATAAATGAACCCAAAAGATTAAAAGATCTATTTTGAGAGAATTTTGAATTACCCACAAACATAAATTATAAACCCTTTGGAACTATCATGATAATCTCTAAAAGATTTGCAGTCATGTTTTAAAACTAATCATTTCATACTTTCCAAATGTAAGCAATAGACTTTTTCAGTTTTTGATTTGCAAAAAAAGAGAGAGATAGCATAGCTCGAAATATCCTTGACTGTACTGAAATGGATCTGCAAACCAGACAAGGAACAAATACCTGACAAATGAAGTTGCTATCAAGAAATGGATTACCAGATCTGCATGTGGATGAAACAGCCAAGACATCTTCCAAAAAACGTGCCTTCACCCAGTGGTTGAAAGAAGAAAAATGGAACGACCATAGTGTTGGTCCTCTCATCTCCCTCACACCCTGTCAAAGAGTAGAAGCCTTGCAAATGTCTCAGAGAAACGGTTGAGATAGAAACTCAAGCATGGCGGCCAGAATAGGGGTGTCCAAAAAACGTGAACAGAAAAATGTTTGCCCTAAACTTCCACATCAAGAAAATATGAATTCCTTTACAGAAGATGATAACATTTGAAGTCTGAAGGATAGATGTGATAATGAGTGTACTCATAATAATCCATAAGAAACATATGATGATGTTTGAAATCTGCAACCAGAATAAATATAGACATGCCGACAAAAACTCAAACTAAATCCTTTACCAATTTGCCAAGTAAACTGCCGACATAATAATTCCTTCAAAAATTGTTTTGATAAGACCACATTACTCACACATGTCAATTTCAAAGACGTGAGATTTTCCAATGATCAAAGCTTAGTCACATCCAATGTGACAAAACATGAATCAAACCTTTTATGCCTACAGTCGGCCTTGAGGCTCGATATAAATGACAACCAATAAACCCAAGTCAAATGCAAGTAGAAGATCGAATAGAATGCCTTTACCCAAGGTCTAGTTCCACCTTGATATGTTCAATGCTATATTATGTGCCATTTCCAAATGAATTCCAAAGACATATGATGAATAGAGAAGACTAAATTTGCATGATGAATTCACAATGCCATATGCAAAGGAATGGACTAAGTGAATCTCATTTTCAAAGCCCAACAACAATATAATATCCAATGCCTTAAGAAATAAAAGCTAGATATTATGCAAGATTCTCAATGCCATTCTCCCATACCAAATACCATAACTAAATTCATTAAAGCCAATTTTCCAAGAGATGAAAACTGAGTGCTCAAAATATTAACAAGATTGTTCCTCAAACCCATGCCACTGACTGAAGAAAGAGAAGTATACCTTCACGAATATCAAGATGCTTGTAACTAATCAAGCATAAGTAATCAAACTGTAAAAGAACTGATCATGCCAGTCACTTGTAAATCAAGTGAAGTACTGAAACAAAAATGTTAAACCAAAAATATACCACCTCATCAATGGAGCAATTAACCTGTAACCAAAATACCTCAACCAAGATCTGCACATGGACCCAAGATATCAGAGCCACCAAGATAATATAAATAATGAAGTAAATGTGCCAAATAGACAAGAAAAATAACTGAAACAGTAACCACCAAGATGCCAAAGTAACATAAGTTGTCATCAAGGACAAAATATTACAAGAGGGATTCAACAGAGCCACCTAAGAACAATGCTTCACAAAAACCGAGTTTCAATACCGTTGCTCATACATACAACACTAGGAACAATCCACAACCAAGAAAAACACCTTCAACATCCCTCCCATTACCTAATCTAATATTTCTTAGTGCTCCTCATTTGACCGCAAACAATGGAAAGGAATATAGCCTTGTTGAACACCTTAAAAATACTCTTGCTGATATTTTCGTATGGGAATTGCTTCAAACATCACCCATTCATCATAGCATTCTTCAAGAAGCTTTGAAACAAGTTACGGTTCCTCCTAAAACTATTTAAAATGATGTGAAAGTTCACTAGTTCAAGGAATGAATGACATGAACTTAGATATTGTTTTTCACCAAAGCAAGTTACCTGCCTTGAAATTCAGAAGAAATATAAAGATTTCAACATAATAGTCCACATTGGTCAAATTGTGATAAAAAAACTCTTGTTGACAATGGTTTGGCCCTGAATGTGTGTAGTGTGAGCCTTTTGAAAATAATACAAATGAGTAAGAATGATACTAAACCTAATTATTTATCGATTTGTGGATTAGACAACATAGGAAAATAACCGCTCAGAGTCATCACATTACCTATCAGAGTTGGGGAAGTAACATTACAAACTCCAATCCACATTATGCCTGATGATCTTTCTTACAACCTCCTTTTAGGGAGATCGTGGATTCATGAAATGAATGGTGTGCCTTCTACTTTGCATCTTGTCATGAAGTATGTCTATAACAAAAAATTCTACACCTTAACAGTCGATCCTGAACCTAAAAGTTGCTTGACGACCAAAAGAGAAGGATAGAATCCTTTAGAAGCATTGGAATCCTATACACTGCAAGAAGTCACAAAAGAGGAAAAAGAACACGAGAAGCAAACTAAGGAAGTCACTAAGCTATTGGATGACAATTGGGGTTCCTTAGAGTTCACACCAACATTCATGGGAGAATACAAGATCATAAACAAAGAATCTAAAAAGGGATAAGAAAAAACAGTAATGTCAACACAAGATTGAATACAAAATTCAAAAGCATCTGTGCCTCAACTACTTTAGAATATCAAGAAAATTACACAACAAAATTTGATGAAGTTGACCATAAACAACCACCGAATCATAAAGAAATGAAAAGATTTATGGAAGAGGTTATGAACTTATGAAACGGCTTGGTTATAGTGGAAAAGGATGTGGTGCTAGAGAACAAGGTATCTATGTCCCTATAAATCCTAACATGCAAGAAACAAATTGTGGTCCTGGTTATTTTCCTTTGATAGAAATCAAATGAACAAACAAGCCTTCAATCAATATCAACACTCTTACAAAATATTCCTATAATCCAACTTTAACATTAGTGCATCCCGAGTTGATAAAAACTAGTGGCCTTGGTTATTATCCTTTGAAATAAATGAAAGAAACAACAAAGTCTTCGTTTAACATTAATGTCATCACACAAAGCACTCCTAAGACATGTCTCAGTAATTATTTGAATTTGATAGATTTTACACCCTCCTGTAAAGGAGAGTACAAAATCTCACAATCTAAAGAGTCTTGTGTAAGTATGACATCTTATACTAAGCAAGAGATATCTTTGTCGCAAAATAAAGGGACATTTTCTACTATTGATCAAGAGAGTATCTTATCAAGACTCCTCCAAGATCATTTGATCTCTCTCCCTACAAAAACACGAAAGAGATTTTACTACAAGATTTCATTTTGTGCATATCATAGAATTCATGGTCATTCTACTAATGAATGTAAGACTTTGGGTAATAAAATTCAACATTTTAAGGATTGTGGTGCTCTTCCTTGTGTTGAAGCTCCTATTTCCTCTAATTGATATTGATTTTCATGTTTCCCATCATCCATTCTTGGCTCACCCTTGTCCTGCACTCAGTGGGGGTAAGGGGTTAGGTAGATTTGTCCTCGTATGTCAGTTGGCATTGTCTCTTTTGGCTAGTTGACCGCCTTTCATGTATATATAAGAGAAAGCTTGGAATGTGAACGACATGCCTTAAGTTGGCTCGCATGTGACATACTGAGTTATCTTTAACATTGTATTTTTGGGGGCACCCCTTCCTTCCTATTTCATGATGCAATTTACATTGAAAGCATATGATTTGGCATAGGGTTTTCCGAGGAAAGTTCTCATGTCTTAGGATCAAAAAAATTTTGCTACTTTAAAGAAATTTCTCACAGTAATGGTGTAGCAACCACTTTAAAGTGGGGGCATACATAGATGACATCTTTTGGAAAAATTTCATGGCATGATTTTTCTTTTTCTCTTGTGATGTGTCCTCTTCTTGGTGGTGTCATTGGATTTGATTCCATCCAAGTGTGCATGATATAATAACATGGCATGATGCAAATGAGGCATCCCATGGGTGAAAATTTAACACTTTTGAATTTTCCTCTCTTGGAGACATTCGGCACAATGCCCCCTAAGAAGAAGACCATTACACAAACAAAGAAAAATCCCCTTTAACAAATTTTTTACATTGTGGTTCCTTATTAAATTTATCAGGAGGATTTAACTTTGGTACAGTTAGTATGATGAGAAGTCGATACAGTGGCATGAATTTCTCATTATAAGGTGGAAAGCCGATAACTGACATGACTTTCTCACTAAACCACTTCTTTGGGATAACTCACCTAGTGGAAAAATTGAGGTTACACTACCCCAGAGTGAGCACACATATTTTGGGATAACTCACCTAGTGGATAGACTGAGGTTCCACTACCCCAGATCGAACAACATATGTTATGGACAAACAACCCCGTTTTGCATCGCATTGGAACGATTGTGCTTGATCTTTAGCTTTTGTTTATTTTTCTTGTCCTTTGATAGGGTATGATCATGTATATTTTTTTTTTTTGCATAATTAAGTTTCTCGAATGTCTACTTTAGTGTGAGTTTGACATGGGGTCATCCTCTCACTAAAGTGTGGGCAAAATATAGTAACGGAAAAAGTAACCTTTTTCCCTTGGTTTGATAATTGACAATAAAACTGAATTAATAATGTCTTGGAGTGGTGTTGTAATGTGTTGTACACATTCACACTATTCTAGGACCTTTATTTGACTAAAACATGCCTTAATTGATCCTTTACAAAGGTGTTGTAAGGTGTTGTAACACACTTTCACACTTTTCTAGGATGTATTTGCTTAATTGAGCCTAATTGGCCCCTTTCTAATAAAATGTACATAATGTGTACCTTGATTAAGTGTTGTAAAGTTTTATAAGGCACTTTCACATTTATCTAGGTGGTTATTAATTAATATCTACATCATATTCAAGGATCAAGATCTACATTCTTCATGGTCACTTCATGTTAGATTGTAGATTTGTAATACAAGACATCATCCAAGGTGATATCAATTACATTATTTCATATTCATGCTTCATTTCATCTATTTCATCATTTGGTTTAATTACCTACAAGGTTTTTGAGTGAGGCAAACCCCCATTCACTAACAATCAACAATTTTTCCCTCCTTTGAGTGTGTGATTTCAGATTTACAGGTTGAAGATCAAGTGGAGCAAAATTGTCAAAGTTGTGCCACAAAGTTGCAAAAGTTGTCATTCAAAGTGAAAAATCAAGGAATCAAAGCTACAAAATTGCATACAGACTTTTAGAACTTGATAACCAAGATTTTGAGAGTGCACACATCAAAGAATAGGACCCCGATCTTAGTTTGAAAAACCCTAACAGGGACCCATTTGCCATTGAAGGCGAATGAGTGCTTTGTAGCACAATTTTTTTTTTTTGACTAGGTACACAAATTTTTATGCTCTAAAATACTCCCTCATAGTTTCTATAACAATTAGGTATCATTTCTGATTGTTATTTTCATCTTATTCTACACATAATTGAGTGAAATATCCCTTCGAAAAATAGTGGTTCATCATCTTGTTCATTAAACATTTTGGTGAACCCATTTTTCAATGTTTCACTAACCTTCTATGAAATTTTTAATTATTACTACCATGTTATGTCCAAGGCCATGTAACCTATGGTAAATTAATACTAGAGATAGTTCCCCTTGACTAGTCGGGTCAACTTTGTGGAGTTTACCTCCAAAAATTCATGGAAACTTCCCTCAACATTTATCAACTCAAATAAATTTTTAATTTTATTTTGCTATAAGTGTAGATGTTCCAATTTCTCTATTTTCTATTCACATTCCTAGTATTAATTCTTTACAATAACCACTTTTTCCTTTTTATTTATCTCTGTTGTGTGCAAGACCAAGTGACAAGCCTTTTTAGACTGCACAACACTAAACTAGTCATGTGTTTCAATTTAAACAATTATACCACTACGCTAAACTTTCCTTTGGGACATATGTGTCCCCTATACAACTAGTAAGACATATATGCCCACTAGCACAACTAGCCCCGTCCATTTAATACAACCTTAAAAATTTCCAAGGACCTCTTTGGACTATATCTAAATATTTTCATGTCATCACTTTCCAATTTCTAGGTGCATAAGTTATTTTTTTTTCCTCTTTTTGCTTCTCATTTCCTAATTTTATTTCTAGATCTTGTATCTTTAGTCCCAACCCTTTTGTTAGTTAGTTTAGGTTAGGTTAGGAATGCTTACTTTGTAATCTAAATAATTGATAATCATATTTAAATAAAGAAAACACCTAGTTTCTTAATTTTATTCATATTTGAACACTAAATAAGAAATTAGTGTTTTAGGGTTTAATTTCTATTATTTTAGAAACAAATGTGTGAATGTATTGTCATATATTCAATTCTAACAGATATTTTTTGGTGTAAAGTGATGACATGTCTAATGTAATATCTAAATGACCTAGGGGTGACTCCCTTCAATGGGGACCCTATGCATGTAGCTCAGTACTTTTTAAGACCCCTTTAAGAATATTAATGTTTATACACATTAGTTAATTCTAGGACACCCTAAGAATATAAACCCATGTTTAAATTAGTTAATTATAGAAGATCCACTTTAAGAACATAAATGTGTCAAAAGAAATGTTTAAACAAGAGGAAAATGTGTTAGGATGTGCACTTTTTTCTCTACACTATTATAGAACCATATTTTTTCTCAATTATTAACTTTAAACCTAATTTCTACAATTAAAAATCTATAATTTCATAAGAAATTTATTTAATTCCAACAAACTACCCATTTTATTAATGTTACAATTAAATAGTCTAAATACCCTCTTTTATGGGTCCTTAGGGTACATATATAACATAGTTGCTTTTAAAAGAAAAAAAACATTAATTCCTATAGGTAATTCCATTTACCTACATAGGAAATTAACAAGGACATACACCAATAACCTCCATTAGGGCCTAGATTTGGTAATTGACCATACTTCTAGGTTAAATATTTTATGACATACATCAATTAAAAAATATATATATGTATAATATGTAACTATAATCATATATTTTTTTGAAAATTCATCCAAAATATCCCCTTTCATGTGATACAATATTCCTAAAATTTTGATTGTATTTTATACCTAGAAAATTATCTAAATAAGGCCATATGACCATCAAATGTAGGTCATGACCTCTCTATATCTTGATTGGAATGTGATCCTTAAAAGACAACCCAATCTTACTAAACCACTTCATCCATTTAACCAGCTTGACAGCAATTATTGTACCTAAATGTAATGGTGAAAATTGCACATACATTATTTTCCCGTACATTTTCATCCTACAACAATATTTTACGTAAGATGGTATAATTTACATGCAAGTTAGGAACTAACTTTATCCTAGCTTGGCCCCATTATCACTCACCCTTGAGTCTAGACTTTATCTCCACGTCTAGTCATTCATAATCTTGATTGTGATCTATGGGTGCATATTTAGTCTAGATCATTTTTATTGCCACAAATTAGAATAATATCATGCAATATTCTAATGCTTCCTATTCTTCTTCAATATTTAATTCTTGAGTGGTCAAAGATAGAGGTAATTACTCATTTAGATTTTGGTTGAAGGATTCTTGGTATATACTTACTTTGGTTTTTTCTTCTTGGTTTTGTCACCTCTTGTTAGTTCATTGGTTTCTTTAACCATGTTCCATTATTTTAAATTAATCACTTTTTAGGAACTTTGTTAGATAAATTTGGAGGTCTCCATAGTAATTGACCAATCCATTTTGAGTGTTTTAAGGAATATAATTTATCTTGTTCATATGAAGGATCAAAGTCACATTGTAATCATTTGACAAATTAGTTGCAATTAGTTGTTAATGACCAAGTATTTAAATTTTCAATTAGATGATACTTATATGATTTTTTGATTGCTAAACTGTATAAATAGTCCACAATAAACTAAATTTATCCATAGTTTAATAATCTATTTTTTATATATTATAAGATATTATCTTTTGTGTGATATGTGTAGTGGCTCAACATATGGAAACTGGAGTAGAGGTCCACCCTAATTTAGTTACTAGAGCAAAGGAGGCTGAAGCACACATGGTTGATGCTAGGGAAGAGACCCAAGCATAAACAATTGATGTTAGAGAGGAGGCCCATACACACTTTTATGTTGGACAATGGTCAATATCACTTCCTTCTATCAATATTCATGTTACTATGAATCTAATTAAAGAGGTAAAGATAAAAATTTCTTACAAAAATATAGATCATTTACTTGAAATGGATATAGATAAATTGAAATTTTATGCTAAATAACTTGATGCTACTAGACTAAGAGGGCATTCACAAGAACTTCAAAGGAAATAATTGATGCTTATTTTAAAATTCATGATACACTTGGTCAAGCCCAACTGTTATCAACATTCCTTCTTATTGATGACCTAAAAGAGCCATTACAATAGATGGGTATAGATTTCACAAAAAAGAGGAAAAGACAAGTCTTAGAAAACTATATTATTGAAAATGTTAAAAAGGGTTTGGGTTCACTAGGAAATAATCTAGACCAATGAATAAGATAATTTCAAGAAGAGTGATGTTAACATCTATTGTAAGTCCACAAATGTCAAGAAAGTGTCAAATATCTTCACTTTCAAGTGAAATTGGCTTAAGTAGA